>VRLP01000565.1:0-206348 GCA_009660295.1 Lophius piscatorius | reverse complement strand
GTTAGGTCATAGGATAAAATCATCAGGGTTAGGTCATAGGATAAAATCATCAGGGTTAGGTCATAGGATAAAATCATCAGGGTTAGGTCATAGGATAAAATCATCAGGGTTAGGTCATAGGATGGACTGACACTGGAAGACAAAGTCCGCCAGCGTAAGTTACCTGCTGGCTGATGACACTGAAGTTTTACTCACCGGAGATTTTTTGTCGATGGGTTTAATGATGAACTTCTTATCATTGAAGGAAATGTTTCTGATCTCGCTCCAGGGGAAGCCGATCTTTGGGGTCAATCTGAGGAAGTGACAACATGAACGTTAACATTATGAGCAACATATGATAGCCCCTCAAAAAATACCAAAAGACAAGACTAAACTGTCATCTTTTGATCCAATACAAATATGTACAATACATGTTATGAACTCGACAGTATTTGTAACGTTCATAGCAGCGACCACTTACAACTCACTACTGCTGGATAATAGCAACAGTTGAAATCATTTAATAGTCTGATCTGGAATAATATTAGGATAAAACCAAATAGATTTTGTTTCAGACTCGCTCCATTTAAGATTTAAAGGATTTATGGGACTTGATGATTATCTGATCTAATAGTGAGCATTTTTCTATTTCTTTTTTTTTGTATGGTTGCTGAAAAAAAATGTATTAAAAAATTATAGTTGAAAAGTAAATTCATTTTCTGCTTTATTGATAACCTAAACATGAAAAATGACTTAAGTTCGCAAAAATTGTTGAGTCTGATTTTGATTCCCGTTATGTCACTTTTTTTATTTACCCTTCAAAGCGACTTTGAGCACTAACGAAAAGCGCTCCATTAATAAAATGTATCATTATTATTATAATTATTATTGTTAACACTATCGCTATTATCATTATTACAAGTAAGTCACAGCTAATAAAATACTAATAGAAATGTTTCATTTCCACCTGAATGTTACTGAATATTTCCATCGCTGCTCATGCTAAATGTCGACATAACGGCTGGATCGATTCAGTGACCAGTGCCACTGATCATGTTATCACCCTTGAACAAAATCCATTCCTCTGGACAAATGTCAAACCCAACCACGAAGGGTCACAAATCAGTGTATTTCCAGTGCCGGTCCAATGCCCAACTAAATGGGGAGGGTTGCGTCAGGACGGGCATCCGACATAAAACCTATGCCAAATCAACATGCAGACCCTGATTTCTGCACCAGCGGTGGTAGCTTTGGATCGACACAGATAATTGGCTGTGACGACCCCGAGAGAGAACAGCCGAAAGGAGAAGACGACGACGACGACTCTGGACAAATGTCAGGATTTACCGCTTTTCCCTTATCTGAAATTTGAATATATTCTTAACTGTCAAACCTTAATTATTGATTAATCCAAAAAGAAAAACAATCAACAGATGAATGAAAAATAATAATAGGTTGCAGCCGCCTCTATGATAGAAATAAGTGTGAAATAAGCCATCAATCCACTTCAGACCAGTAATTCATGCAGTCATAGAGTGGTGTTTGAATAAAGCACTCAGGCCCACTGAGAACATGGAGTTCCATATCTACTGTTTGCGTATGAGAGATGAATCTGGGGTGTGACTCGGTGTTCTATAGTGGCAGATAAATTGAACGAATACCATTCTCATTCTGTACAATACAAAATAGTTCTGTAAACATTGGCATGCCGATATTGTTGTAATCTTGAGAGGCAGTCATCCGCCGCGCAGCGAAACTCTGCTGTGAAACCGTACCGACTCAACTGGAATTTCACTCAATTACTGACCCTGACACACGCTCCAGGCGCTGGGACAACAATGTGGAAGTTACCTCAGCGATTGAATATTTCTTTCAAACACATGAGGTTTAGTGAAGTGTGCTTTATCGATAGATCTGCATCTTTAGAAACCACTGATGTGGTGATGAGGTTGGTACATTTTTTGGATAAAGGTTTAGAAGAGGACAGAGAATGTGGTTGGTTTGAACGCGGCTCTCTGCAGCGGACTGTACTGATGGGAATAAACATATACGGAATACCTGAACGATTATGTTCAAAAGAAAGAAAAATGTCCAGTCTACTGATGCAGTCTGGGTAGATGCTTAAGTCTGTAAATCAACTAATATTTAAATATTTGAACTGCTATTTCTAATCAGTAAAAAAAAATGTATGGCTGGAAAAAACAATTTCTTCAAATATAAATCAATAAATCCTTTATTTTAAATTAATCTAATATTAATTTTGACAAATAATAGATCAGAAAACTATGAAAAATGTCTTCCGAAGCCAAATATGTTGGATACATCTCGAAGCCATGCTACAACCATTTAAAAGGACGTAGTGTTGGCTTGATGAAGAGGTCATTGGTGGAACCCCAACCTTCACTGAGCATCTCAACCGTTTATTTGGCACCTCCAGGCCACAGCTAGTGTCCTGTCTATGTTTGCTGATGCAATACCAGTCCAAGTCCCATAAACAACCAGATGGTAACTACATTAGGATTAAAATTCATGCATTCATTCTTCAGAGGTGGCTTTGATTTTTTGTCATCAGCATTGACTTTACATATATATTTATATCTCAAGTTTGCCTAGAGAGCCAATCTTTACGTTTGAGAAAGCTAAATAAAAGAAAAAGGAATCAATAATGAGGATATTTTTGCAGAATTTTCAAATCATATAAAACACATGAGTCGGATGTATTAATTACATTCAGATGCTGATGCAACCAAATTTACATCTACTGTAAGTCAAAAACTAAAACCATCCAGTCAAAACTAAAACATGTGGAGCATATCTACACAAACAGAACTCTTCCAGTTTAGCACTCAAGGAGAAATGTAAAAATTGTGCTAATGAAAACAAGACCCAACCGATGATGACATCTTCCCACTAATATTTTTGCTCCAACATGGTCTCACCTAAAAAAAAAAAATGTTCAAAAAATAAAGATCATAAAAATAGAATCCGTTAAAACTTCAAAATCAAAAGGCATAACTACTTATCGTGTTTAAAAATAAATACAAAATGTTGCTTGGGTTAGCATGTGTAATGTTAGGGATAAGGGATGGCCACATCACCATGCATCACATGCAGGGGGGTACGAATAAAAAGAAAAAAATGTAAAACAATTATTTTCATGCATTCATTTGAGATGCTAAAATCCGTAAGGACAGTTTTCCGGGAGCCAAAATTGAATCTGATGTCACACTGGTTACCCTGTGTGTGTTTTTTTTGACTAGCACAGTTGCTAAGATGAAACCTTGTTTCCAGCAAACCTCTAAAACCTTTGAAGTGGTTCCATGGAGCAGCAGAGCACAAGGAGTTAAACAGGCACCTCAGCAAAGCTTTGGCTGCACTGTTGCATTGTGGGCCGGCTGCCCTCATTGGAGAGACAGTGTTGTAAGTTTGCCTTGCATTCTTAAGTGCCGCACAGCTTGAAAAACCAGTCGGCGTAGCCATGGTTACAACAGAGGGCACCTTAGAGGAGAGGAATTTCTTTGCTGATCCCAGGGAGCACAAAAAGAGACAGACTCAAGCGACGAGCAGTTTGCTCTTTAACAGCGACTCTCTTCTTCTTGTTGGAGGTCTAATACTGTATTTAGGAGGCAGTAAAACTAAATGAGAGACTGGGTGAGATTAGCATTTGGATTAGAGGAGAAACGCTTGATCTGATACAAGATAATTATCTTCAATCTTCAGGTGGAAAATGACTTAATAAACTTTGTCATCGCTCCATCGCCAAATCTGCCGCGTTCCCCTCCTCTGCTAAGACATGCTAAACAGACCACACCGCTTCCAGTAGACGCCGGCTCAAAAGCATATACAGTGTTTAACGTGAGCAGCTACAATCTGGAAATGAACAACAAAACTCTGGAGGGATTTCAAGCACAGGTTCAGTGACTGAAAGGTAAATCACCCGGGATAAAATGTTCCACAGGCAGAGTGCACTTCACTCTAGTAACCCCGCAGACGAGGCCACCAGCCACAGGAGGCCTCAGAGCTCATTTCACTAACCAGAGCGGTGATTACAGTACCTTCCAAAGTGCCGTGCCCAATAAATCAAATGGCCATAACAAGCTGCAGGCTGGATTCTGGTGACGCCAGTCAACAAACGTCAAAAAGAAGGTTTCATTTAATGTACAAAAAAACAAAAAACAAGCTCTAAACATTTCTGTCACACGTCTGTGGCTGGAAAGGAGGCTAGAATGGGAGGTGATTTTCTGCAGGCATGGCCCAGCAGGTGTTTCTCCGAGGCTGTCTGTCTTTAGATGCACTTCATTCTGAAATCAGCAAGCAAAACATTCATTGAGGAATGCCGCTGCGAGGTTTTTAAAACGCACCAAGACAACTGACCATATAACCCTAATCCTCTGTGCCCAGTTTTAGAACTGATTTTAGGATCGTACTGATTGGTTTTAAGGCTCTGAAGGGCTCGGCTCCGTCGTAAATCAGTGCATTGCTCACTCCTTACGAGCCGATCGCCATCTGAGATCCTCTGACGGTTCTCTCTCAGCAGGTCCAGACACCCAACCCTGTCTTTAGAGCTCCCTGCAGGAGAATCTCAGGCAGAGACACTCAGTATTCTCTTTTAAATCTCCTCATAAGACAAACTTTCATCAGTCTGAATGTTTTATCCAACTCATTTTATTCTTTTTTTTGTCATATTATCTTAGTGTTTGTTTTATTGTTGCACATTTTCTATCCTTGTTTAAAAAAAAAAGAGAGAAGACATGACGCTTAAGCTTATTGTTGCGCTTTCTGTGTTTGGGACGCTCCTGCCTAATGCCGCAACGTACACAGAGAGGGACCCTGCCCAGCCAGTTTAGCAGTGTGTCACAGTGTTGTAGCTGCTGCGTAGAACTACAGCCAGAGTAGACGCTACCAGCAGGGCTGCCGACTTCCAGTTTCCACCAGAAAAAAAGAAATAAAAAGCTTACTTGTCGTCTTTCTCGTAAATATTGAGTCCGAGGGCGTCCACTCCCAGGGCCAGCTCTGTTCCCTTCTTATTCTTGATGTCAAAGTAGTTGACTCCATACATTTCCAGGTCCTGGGCGATCTTCAGGTACTCCAGCATAGCATCTTCCCTGCAAAGACGGACAGAGGACAGAATTGTTATTTTAAAGTATCCTTAGAGCTGGTTAACTCCACCAGTGGGACCTGATAGAAAACACCTACTCACTTTAACATCCCATTGTGCTCCTCATGCCACACCTGTATCCTTTCCTCCCACTGTTCTTTAGACAACTTATGCTGCTCCAGGACTCTACAGAAACAGAGAAGAAAAGTTATCCGTTAAAAACATGCAGAGACCCTCCAAAAGACAATATACACTAATCATCCATAACATTATAACCACATGTCCAATATTGTGGAGGTTTTTTGTTTTTATTTTCCGTACAGAGTGATCCACAATGTGTTCTGACGTGTTTAGAACCACCTTGTGCGTCTAAATACACAATAACACATTAAGGCAACAAACAGCTACAGCCGCATGATGCATTAAGGTGTTTATTTCTTATACGCCCATGTGAATGGGGAAGAACTCTATAAAAGATATGAAGAGATATCAAATGCACACTTGGCCAAAGTTACTACTCGTTCCACTGTATTATCCTCACCTTTCACATATGTTGGTCTAAGTTATTTGTTTCAAGGTCTGAGGCATCGATTGTTATCACTCAGTCAGTGACCTCTGTCCAATCATTTTGATTAACCTTCATGCTTAGACCACGACGATCAGCTGATTTTTTTTGAATAGGATTCTCCCCATTCATTTACGTAGTTCTATCATGCTGCTGTTTCATGCGACCTCCAACCCCTCCATCTCCGCCTAGTCCTCGCAGATCCATCAACTTCATTGCTCAGCAGTCTCAGCAGATTCATCAGCCACCACCACCAGTATCAAGATGCCAAAAGGGCGATACACTTTGCTGAGTAAAAACCACCTGGATCACAATCTCCCCGAAGAGTCTGAGTGCCAAAGATCGTTCTAATGGACGAATCATCTTATATCCTCTGTAGAAATAAAACGCTCATCTCATCTTCATTCTAATCCAACTATATCTACTAAGACATTAATGCCATGCACATCAATCCAGTTGTTCGTATAAGTTGTTCTTTCAATTTGTGCGGGACAAATCAGAAGCAACGCTACCGGGAACACTGAGCAGAGACTTTAAAGTTCCTGTGGGTACTACTGGGCGCTCAGAGGGAGCCGATATCAGCCCAGCAAATTTATAAATTTAATCTGGAGACACCATGACCTGCCCTAGTCTGCCCAGAGGGAGTGGTACATTCAAATAGTTACGACTGATAATTATTTGTTATTTTTTCATTGAAATGCCGATCCCTCGTAGAGAGGTGTCAGAACACACAGGGCCACGAAGAGCCGTTTGGGCAGCGAGAAAGGAGACCTATACAATATTTGGCCAAGCATAATACACTGGCAAAGAAAAATATATATATATATATATATATATATATAATATATATGAAAATATGAAAGAAGTCAAGAAAATGTTTCCACTGATCAGTATCTAGCCATCATAATCTATGTGAAGTAAACAACCACTCATCATTTCTGTTTTGGTTCCACCTCGTCTGTGGCAGGCATGCTCTTGTTCACTTTTCACGTTTTTTGTCCTCATAAATATACAGTATTCATTATTAATTGCTCTAATTTAATAAGACCAGTATTTGTGCCGTCTTTTGACGACTCACTGAATCTTCCTTGGACGACTAACGGAATCTTCTCACCTGTGGGGCAGCAGGCGTTCAGACAGCAGGTACCCCGGATGATGGGCTTCTTTGTTATAGTCTCCGAACTTGGCCTGGACGGAATAGGAGGCCAGCAGCACGGCTGTCTCTGGTGGACAATAGACCTCGTCGCTCAGGATCCCCTCCTTCACCTGCAGGAAGAAGAGCTTCTGGGTCATTTCCTGGATCAGCTCCTCAGACACGTCCTCCGGGAAGAATTTGGCCCGAAACTTGAACTGCAGCGGGTTCCCCTTCTTCATGTCTTGGGACGACACCTGGAGAGGGATTAAAACATGGTGAGGCGACAGCCATGTGAGCATTAGAGTAATAGTTGGACATTTTTTCAAATGGCTTTTTCACTTTCTTGTCAAGGTTGACAGGAGATAATTGATATAATTGATTGAAATACAGCAGCTGCAACTACTAGCCGGTTAGCTCAGCATAAAAGCCATTTTTAAATACCACCACAATGGAGAATATACTTTCTTTAATGTATTTTAATACACTGTGTGTCGATGTTTGGGTGGGGGAACCTCCCTCACACAAAAGAGGATCCACGTCTCTCACTTTATGGAAATAACCTTAAATAACTCAAAGCTATTTTACATCTTTACACAATGTGTCGCTTCCTCTAATTTCAAAACAGGAAGCAAAGGGTCTTAAAGGAGAGAACGGGCCGGGAATATTCCAGTTCAGAGGGTTTCACTGCGCTGATGAGCAGATCACTGCTGTTGAAGAGGCAAACATAACCGTTTCTCTCTCCCTCTTCATCTTGTTTGTGATTATGAAGTGCAAGGAGGAAACGTTAACTAGATAGTTTAGCATTGTTTCCTGCGTTTGTGTTAATCAGGAAGACGTTCATCATACAGATGGTCTTCTATCTTATTAAATGGAAACAATCTACAACTAGTGACCGCATGAGAGCAAGTAGTCAGGTGGCAAAATGAACGTAACCACAACAATAATCACGATAAAAACATCCAAACTGATGCTGCGCTTGATGCTGAAACGCCTTCGACGCCTATATTACCCACTATACAATTCATCCACTAATAGCACATTAAGCAATTTCATTTTATTATAAAGTAAATGATAATGATAACCCTAACCCTAATGAAGACCAAACGTGTCGATAATTACGCCATGATCCAGCAGCATTTAAGAGACGTGAGTGTACGAAGTAGTTTAGCAATATGGACCTCGTGGTCAAGGAACTTTTTTTCATGATAAATCTTGTAAGGACAGTTTTCACCCTTTCCTATTAGTCCCTCTGAAGTCGTAGTTTTAAGTATGTTGACCTGTTGTTAGTTTTTTTAAATGCTGTGTCCTTAACAGTCCTTTCAACTGAAGTATCTCTATCACTCCCCCATGCGGAGGTGTGAGCATGTTAAGTACCTTCTCCGCTGGTGTATTTTTTTTATTTTATAAGGCTAATGTGGAATTCTAAGTAACATTTAATTCTCATATTTCAAGGGTATCCTGCTAAATCGGCCACATAGGGGTGAAAAGCCAGTGTGCCGTTCCCAAGCCCAGATAAATGGGCAGGGTTGTGTCAGGAAGGGCATCCGACGTTAAACCTATGCCAAATCAACAGGCGGAACGTAATAATCCCCCCTCCTTTAGGGGTGACCCCTAAAGGAAATAGCTGAAAGAAGAACAAGAAGATTTCGAGGGTAGCCTGATGTTATTTTTGTTTCACTACTATTTTGGGGGTTGGCGTTGGGTTAACCACCACACCGCGATCGTACTGTACGTTGTTTTATCGCCTCAATAAGAAAGATTCTGCACCACCACCACGGCTCTACTTGTAACAGATAAAAACACATATGAAATAAACAGCAATGTATTTATAAAACAGGTCGCCATAAGAAATATAAAACGTATTATAACATCTATTCAAATGACATCGCTTAAGGTTCGCTATCACACTGTGCTGTCGCTATCACACTAGGTGTACAACCTTTTAGAGACTACTAATGCAGAAGCAGCTGGGCTCAAGAGAAGCCAGGGTTGGTAGATTATACAGAAACTTTGATATCAAATCCACCTTAAACATCTGGAATTCCTGTTATTTTAGAGGCATTATTAATACCTCTTTTTTCCGTTGGGTATCAAAGCAGCTCGGATTGTGAGCAGCTTCAGCAATAACAGTTATCGAAGGTACACTAACTTGTGTTTACACAGGGACAAAAGAAAAAGAGCTGAAGCTGACCCGGTTCACAAAGAGTTCACACTTTATCAAAGATGAATACACGTGCTGCTCCGACACCTCACCATGAATAGAAAGCAGCGATATAAGTTTGCTGGAATGATGAAAGTGGAACCATAGCACAGCATGTGAGGATATACATACCGCAATATAAATACGGAGGCTACTGATTGACTGAATGGCAAACACAGGAGCTCGGATTGTATCTTTGTCTATTGTTAGAGCATTTGACTCCATGGGGAGAGTTGGGCAATGAAAGGGCCACGTATGTATTTAGGCGACAGGTACACAGTATAGGATTTCTGTGAAATTTCCGTCTATTGAAAATAAAATAACGACATCATTGGCTGAAAACATATCGTACAGCTTGTGTTTTCTAATTTATTTAAGTAATTACAATCATAATGATCCAATATTGAGATCTAACAAATGTTTTATCTCCAATCCCAATGAAAGGTAGCATTATTATGATATCAAATCAAAGATAAAGGTGTATTTCTGAAGCTATACCCTACCTTTTTCTCCAGTTTTAGCCAAGTTTGGTAACCTTTGGTGTCCGTATACTGAAGACCGAAGTACCAGACCTCACGGAAGCCGATGGTTTTCACCACCTGCGTGGATAAAAGGAAGGACACAAATTAAAAATACATCTGAGCTGCAACAAACAAAACCAGTGTCATCATTAGTCATCAAATAATCCAAAGTTTATTTCTTTCATTAACCCATTCAAGGAACTGGGTCAAGGAAATATTGTTTATGTGTAAAGATTACCCAAGGTGACATCTTCTAATGGGTGTGTGAATGTGAAAAAAAAGAAAGGTGAAAAAGATGGTCCTCAATTGACAATGAAAGAGCTGCAGCAAATCCTCACAAATAAGAAGGCACTGAATTGCTTAGTTGTTTATCAATAATATTATTTATCTATCTTGTTTCAGCGATGATCAAAAATGTATAATCAGTTTTTCCCCTCAACTGGAGACAAATTTTGAAAAAAACATACTTCGACATGAATTTGTTTCAATATTATTTTCAGAAACAAGATAAAGGAAGAGTGACCAAGTTCGACCCGATGTAAAGCCGGGGAAACCCATTGAGAAATGATGACAGAAATGCAGAAGTAGTATATAAAAGGAAAATCAGTAAATTAATCACTGCTGATTTTCCAGAAAGCAGAGTGAGGTTGTGAAAAGGCCACTGAAGGCTCTAAAGATACTGGAAAGTTCAGCAGAATCTAACCTTAAGATGACATACTAAGACCAATCTGGTCAAGCAACCAAAAGCACCTCATCGGCAATAAGTCAAGCAATATCAGCACATTTCATATTTTGTTGTACTGATCATATTCAACAATATTCGCAATAAGTACTTTTTTTCCTTCACATGCATTTGAGGCCACACTAAGATCACAAATGTCAGTCACAAATCACAGTATTGATCTTTAAAGTTTATTCTCCATCCATTACAAGATAGAAGAAGAACAAGGGCGGCACGTTAATTAAAGTCTCACGGCGTCAAGTGTTAGAGAGCTACAGAGCCAACGATGTCACTCTCTCTGGTCTGCTTACCCAGAGCTGGGATCTGCTCTGAGGTTCCACCTATTACAAGGGAGTTTTTATTCGGTCTCTTTAAAAACCAAGTCAGTCCAGATCAACTCTTTTGGACAGTACCGTGAGATGTCCTGATTTGGAGGTTTATAAATATTAGTTAATTCGAATGGAAATCTTATTAGAAATCTGGCTTATTAGATCATCTATCTTTACTCATTAAGATTTTTTATTATTTTTTAATTCAGAAATGTGAAATAATCAGTTCTTATCACGTTATCGGTCATGAGAGGAAAATCCATAATCATCTGCTGACTTTCAACAAAGTGGTCCCATTGTTTGAGCGCTGAGGAGGAGTGATACTGTATGGCGTGCTTCATGACCAGCATCCTGTGTCTGACTCAAGGCACAGACTAAGAAGCCTTGAGCGGGAGAGACGTCTGCGGGGGATGGAACATTCTGGCATAACAGCAACAGCCCTAACTGCTCATTATTAAAAATCACATTATAAGTCCAGCTTTAGTTTGAACCGCAATAGAAACACTTTTTCAGATCAGCAGTTTGGAGATTTTTTTTCTTTCTAATTTCTGGTGGTTAGGGTTAGGGTTGTGGAAGTGAAAACCCAGTTCGAAATCTGGAATAATCACTGGAGCTGCAGGAGGAGATACCATTTTCCACTGGCTTCTGAAGAAAAACTTCAACCACCAGTAGACCTTTATGGGCTTTGGAGAGGCAGAGCAATTTTCCGACTGCACAGTGTAGGAATCCGTGTTCAGTGTGTGTGGGCACACTGTTAAGTCAGACAATCTCTGTGCCGGGCCCTTTCTGAATGCATCGATGCCAAATTCCCCACCCAGTCACCAGGTGAGGTGTTAAGTTTCCTGGGTGAAGTTTGAAAAAACACACTAACACTAGGGCCAAGCCCATTCCAAATGATAAGCTACAGCCAAGGCTTAAAATTAAATTCCGACTCTCCCCTTTTAATGGAAGACACAGAATACAGGGCAGGCTGACCCGTGGGAGTGAAAATGAATGGCTACGATTCAGGGAACCTTCTCTGATGGATTGTGTTTTGGAGCAGTAACAGCAACAAGCACAGAGGGGGACAAGAGTGAGCACTAATCCTAACTCTGCATCTCACCTGTAATGAAACGCATAAGGCCTCAGAAAACAATCAGCCCTTTCATGCTTTGGTTTCTCCAGAGTGAAAGGCAGAGAAACAGAGAGGTTTACAGATACCTGAGCGTTTTTTCTCTCAAGGGATAAGCTACAGTGAAGAGGCCTGGTACAACTTCAACATTATGGGAGCCAAAAGTTTTCCAGGTCAATCTTGCCAAACTTAAAAAACCTTGACTGTGTGTGCACGCACATCAGTATCCCGGTTATGAGGCTTATTCCGGTTTTGATCGTTTTATGGATATGACGTTTACATGAGCACAGAGAAATGTAGTTATTCATATATATCCTGTGTACATCCTAGTTACCGAATCCTGCGTGCCGTGTGTAAATACCCTGTAATGTATATCACGTGAATGTTATCTAATTTCTGTAACTGGTAGTGACACAGTCGTATATGGCCAGGTATACTATTAACTAGAATGGGTCGGCATTTCAAAGCTTCCTCTCATTCCTACTGCCACGTACACTCAATCCTTTCATCACTGAGTTTCCTCATCGCCACAGAAGTGAGACGCTTTTGCTGCTGCCACCACTGTGTGTTTACATTTTGGTTGCATTGCTCGGCACAAGAGCAGTGAAGCACAGCTAAGAGTGTGGATACCCAACCGGAGCCCGCCAGAACCAGACAGGCTGAGCCAGGCTGGCATAAATGTTTAGGAAATTAGGTTTTGCTTTAGGTAGCGCTCGGTCATGTCAGGGATAGCCAGTGTCGGGTTCAGGTCACGATAGCCTTTTTGACATGATGCTGATGATAATGAAGATATCTTCGTGAAAACTCAATGTAAGAGTAAATTTTAAAAAACTGCATCTACCGTGTTTCTATGTTTGATTATTACATTTTTCAGCAGTGGATGATGTTAATTACGGGAGGGCATGAATTCACCAAAGGCTATTTGTTAAATTTCAAGTGGTAAATACTAATGTAGCAGCCAAAGAGCCCAAAACGGTGTCATTTTATAGTCCTTTACACGGCCAACATGAGCAATCAGCGTAAACACAGACGTGGTCCTTGTAAACAACAAGTGTGGGACAGTATAAAAACTCGGACTTGTACGAACTGTGAGACTCAGGTTGAGCCGGGTCGGGCTCGCATGCTAGTCTCTCGGACTCTGGTACTGTTAGGACATAAAAAAAGAAGAAGGCCGGCCGGGATCAGGACGGGCTCAGTTACTAGTCTGTCGCTCTGGTGAAGCTGTTAGGAAACAGAATAAGACGAATACAGAACAGATGTCCGATTTCTTTCCAGTATTCCAGATATTGTATTCTGGTTTCCCAAAATCGGGATAAGGCCGTATGCCTGTTCCTGGGATCTAAATATGATCACAGGAACCGGGAATATGATGTTTATGATGTACTAACACAGAGACAGGATAGTAAAAAAAACAGGCCGTAACTACGATAACAGTTTGCCTGTATTCTCAGTCATTTTACGTCACTTGATCAAGGGGCTGCAAATAATGATTATTTCCACTGACTAATTCTTTAGTCCCTGTAATATAGGGAAAAAAAAGAGGGAAATTAGCATAACATTTTCCAAGCGCACAAATTGGCCTCATTAAATTTCTTTACAAGTCAAACAAATGATCCAAAATCCAAAGACTCCGCTCCACATACAAGGATTAAAAAGCCTCCTGTGTGCACAGTTGACTATTCAAACAATCTCACAATACAGTAGGCCACCCTTACAGTTCTTTCTTAAGCCTTAGAGAAATCTTGAAAAAAAAATAAAAAATTTGCTTGCAAGTCCACCTCATTCTGGCAATGATTAAAAAACTGTTAACCAAGTCAAAAATTGGCAGTCAGGTCGAAGAAGCTAAACCTTTGCAGTGCCTTCAGATTTATAGAACGGGGTTGCCTTGTTAGCTTGAGGTCAAAGGAGCAAAAGCTGTAGTGAAAAATAGGAAAAGCTTGCGTTACTCGAGTCTGCAGCCTTGTCAAGGTGAGTGAAAGTTTCTCAGTCTGGTTTATGGGAGTGTGGGTCCTGTGGTGAGAGAGAGGAATGCCGATGGGCTGAAGCAGCATTACGCATTGCATCCTCCACGCTGAATGACGAGGCTGAAGTCCTCCAGCGATTGAGGAAGGGAAGGGAGAGGTTTACCCCAAACAGGCACCAGAACAAAGAGTGTGTTTGGTTGTGGGGAGTGGTTGTTCTGGGGCAGCCAGTGCTGGCCCAAAGGAAATGGGTCTATTCTCGTCAGACCATACATTGATTGTCATTGAACAATAAAAGGAGTTTTAAAAAAAAGCAGGTATTTTTAAAGATTAAAATCCAGGAATAGTTTTGCTAACAATACTGGAGTGAATAATGAAAGCCATCGTACAGCGTGTTCCCTCTCCCGACAGCTTTGTAGCCTTTTTTGCATGTGCCTTTAGCATGTGTGATGGGTGTGCAAGTGAAGGGGTTTCATATTTTGCCACCTGCCATTCATATTATTCAGAATTTGGATTGTGTTCAAGAAATTGTTGAACTGTTCAAATGTTGCCATGTTTTCAACAGCTTCACGTCAATCTTTCGGGAATCAATCCCGAACAATTCTACGGAGCTGGCAAACTTACTGAAGGGGTTCTTAACCAACCAGCACATCTCCTGTTAACCGTGTTTCACAAAATCAAAGTGCAGCCATGAAAGAGAAATGTAGTGAAACCGTACGAGGGTGTGCTGGGGTGTGGCGGCGTGAGTTTAAGAGCAGACTGACAGCGACTACAGCTCTGATCACCAATGACCACACAGGCCTTACACACAGCCTGGAAATTAGCTCATCGCTGTAACTCAGCATTTCCAGTGAGAGTACCAGTGCCACTTGACAGATGGTTTACTGAAAAAGCTTCTGCTTAAAACAATATCACTATTATGCCAAAGTACGTATAAACATGCAAGTTTTTCAAAATTGGATAACGCCACATAAACATGCTGAGTGACTCATTTCTGAGAGCCTAAACATGCCGTTGCCAGGCAGGCAAGCTGTGTCAATGTGACGTCATGTACACACTGGCTATGAGCAGATTGTATCGGATAAGCCTGTATTTTACTTGATTTTAATGCCATTACCCCCGCAGATATGATCGAGGCTCTACGTAACATCTGCTGCTACAGCCTGGTCAGATGACAGCACCAGTTTGTGGCGGGCAGGAGTTCTAGAGGTCGGACGTACATGCGGGCAGAGTTCAGTGGCGGCACGGTTTATAGCTGCCTTCCCTTTGGGGCTTGCCTGTCCCCGAACCGGACAGGAGCCCACCCTCTGGAAATCTCTCCCCCACGAAGAGCCCCAAGTACCCAACCCTTCGATATCTCCCTTACCTGCCTCCACAGCCGTGGATCACTCAGCTCACGTGTCTCTAAAGAACACAGCTATCTGCGAGATCTAATGTGAATCTCAGGCTAAACCGATGAGTGACAGTTTGAACAAACCTTAGCTGTCAAAAAAAAGATTCTATTATATCCACCACAGCCGCAAAACAAAAAAATTATATCGGGCCTCGAATCAATTAAATTCTTATTCGCACGGGATTAAAATCAGAACAAGACTTCTGTGTGTGAAGAAACAGGGTAGGTTATTTTTTCATTGGAATTTTTTATTTAGAAATTACATTTCCACAGGTCAGGAATAGATATCAATACCTGAAGTGCCTTGTTTCTTTTCTTTTTTCACACTGATTAGCATATTACATCCAAAGAAAGGAGTGAAAACGTACAAGCGATGCTAAGCAAGGTTATAAAAAATGTCTTGATCTGCAAATGTAATGGTAACTCCGTCCCTTCAAAAAGTTTCATAAAAAGGCTTCAGTAGTCTTTGCGTTAAAAAAAAACAGCAACCAGGGAGCAAACAAAAGAAAATACACAGACATATGTGAAAACATGACCCACTGACAGGGTCGTTCAAACACACATTTTTCTGAGCTGATGATGAAAGTAGCTGAAGAGTGAGCCATCTTGTGTTTTTCCCATCTTTGCTGAGAGTGCAGTTACCACCAGGGTATGGTATTTCCAAGTCTCTCTTTCAAACTCACCTCTAGGGCAATATGACTTCAAATCAAATTGAGTTTCGAATTCTTACCTTTATTCCAATCAATGAAAGATTGTTTAAACTCTAAGCTTTCACACTGTGTGGGTAGCTTTCAGCGCATGTCTGTGCGGAAGTGTTATACCGAAATATTAAGGGTGAGATAATTTTTACCTTTTGTATGGTGTCATTTTAACTGAAGCCAAAATATGCCAAAACAATGGGTACAACATTCCTTGACTGCTTGCCGCTTTGCATGCGCTTTAGTTTTTTAGTCAACACAGACTGATATGAGTTGGAGGGGGAGGATACACGTGCATGATTAAACATGCGGTAGTATTTTTTTAAGCACAGCTCACTCACGCACACAATAGGGAAGATACTGTATGAGTCAAACAAATCACCATGACTAAGATCTGGGCTGCTAAGCGGCATCATGATTAGCATTGTTGCCTCACAGCAAGAAGGTTCTGTGCTCAAATCCAACAGGAGACCTGGGACCTTCCTGTGTGGAGTATACATGTATCCCAATGTCTGTGTGAGTTCCCTCCAGATCATTTTGCAGTCCTCCAACAGTCCAAAAACAGGCACTATAGGCAAGTTGATGATTCGAAATCGTCTATAGGTGTGAATTTGATGGCAAATATTTGTCTCTATATGTTGGCCCTGTGATGAACTGACTTGTTCAAGGTGTACTCGACCTCTCACAAAACTTTCAGCAGAGATTGGCCCTAGAGGTGGCGGCACAGTTGGTAGGGCGGTCTTCAACTTATCGAAGTATCCTTGACCAAGATACTGAACCCCAAGTTGCTCCCTGATGGCGTGAATGGTTACCGCTCCTGATAAGCAGGTGGCGCCTTGCATGGCAGCCTCTGTCTTCACTGTATGAATGTTTTTGTGAATGGGTGAATATTGGCTTGTGTTATGAAGCACTTTGGGTCCATACTAGAAAAGCACTATATATATATATATATATATATATATATATATATATATACAGTCCATTGACCACTTTGGACCCACTATCAGCTAGAGGAAAAGCAATGACAGAAAGTTGACGGATGGAGGAAGATTAAGTCTCTGAGAGGCCTTAAATGTTGGTTTCAATCCATTTTGAATAAATTACCCAGCCCTTCTCACCTGTTGAAGGGAGATGGATGGAAAACTGTTTACCATCTGTACACGCATCCTGAACGTCATAGCATCATGTTGAAAATGGAACAAAAACGGGCATGATTTCATTTCTAAGGAGCCGTTTAAACAAAAACGGTTATAACAGAAGGCTTTTATGTCTCATGTACACGACAATGGAATATTCAGAGCCTGAAAACCCAAATTTTGAATAAAAGGACAAAATCTAGTTTTGTTTTCTGCAGACTCTGTTGAGTTTATTAATGCTCCTCCAGCAAACTGGAGAGTTGTTGCATCATCATACCTTCCTGGTCAGTCTTCCTCTGTGGTGTTGAATTATTAAATTTGAGTCGACAAATACTGGCGTGCCATAGACACTACAGATTTTTCACTCGTTTTTGCGGAATCGTGTACGAGGATTGTTTTACCAACGTTATCATCTGAGCGCAGATTTTTTTTTTTTTAAATGCAAAGAAAAACTTTCCTGTTTCAAGCTAAAACTATATTGTATACAGCTGATCGGCACTATAGATAATAAACATTCCTGTGAATGAATGCTGATTGTACCCTTTCCCATTGACGAAAGTGAGTGTATTTATTTCTTGCTGTGTTGTAGACTTCAGGACCTTAACTCTCAAAGCTTGATGTCAGCCAAATGCCAAGTTGCAGCTCAGGCTTCGGACAAAGTTTGAAGCTTTGCAAATTATTTTCCGATACCCTAACTAATAAACTGGATTTGCAATAACGAAAAACAACGAACTGTCTGACACTGTCGCAGGGAGGGAGTGATTATCTTCGGCACACCCCACTGAGAGCTAAGTAACAAGTTGATGAAGAAATTCAACAACACCTATATAAAGAGTGATGTCAGAGGTAAAAGGTTGGGCACTCAGCCTTTTTGTCTTTAAACAAAACCACGGAACCAAAGAGCCGAGGCCATCCTGCTCTATTTTATTATTTATAAATAACAATGGCATATCAATCTTTTAACAGTTTTAAATCATTTAAGATATTGTGTTTGAAGTGATTGTGTTTATATATGTAAATGTCAGTGGACTAACATTTTCTCTAGAGTCATGCAGATATGAAGGGTGAATCCCCCTTACAGACAGACGACTGAGCTTGCTATTGAAAAACTCGTTATACAGGAAGTGGCTAAAACAATGTATTTCCTCCCCCAGTGCTGTCATTGAGCCTCAGAAGAGCTCCCACTAATTACATGTCACCTATGTTTGGATTTTAGGTACTGAACTTCACAATGGCATTACACAACCAGAGGAAATGGGCAAATTCAAAAGAGAAGCCTTCACATAACCAGTCCTTACTTTAACTTATAGCTTTTTCTTTCTTTTTTTAATCACAAGAAACTATTTATAATAATCCCAGAGTGTCCTCCTGGAAGATGGGAGACTGATAAGAACTCCTGAAGCCAAAAGCTCCCGTAATATCATCTGTGGGAGATAACATCTCAAGACCTGGATGTAATGAATGTAAAGCGCGTCGGAGGGACGGTAATGGGCGCCGACACAAAGATCTAACACACATCTCTCTCTCAGTGATGTCAATCCATTTAGCTGGCACGATAACCGTGGTCGGAGTAGAGACAGTAACGTTTAAGGACACTTAACTCTACCATGGTCTGAGGATAGAAGCCTCCAGCTGGACGTGAAGTAAATGCCCTTCATCGAATTTAAAGAATAACGTTAAAGTGATAGTCCAACATGTAGCAAATATGCCTGTTTTATTCCTTAACAAGGCAATTGAGATATCGCTTTTATGGCTGTGGCTTACATTATTAGCTCAAGCCAGGAGCTGGTTAGCTTAGCTTAGCATGAAGACTGATATCAGCTAGGCTGGTTTCTGCCAAAAGTGTAATAAATGAACAGAGCAGCACCTTTAATCCTCACAGTTTCAAACTTTGTATTTGTTTAATTTAGTTTATCCCTTAAAAAAACATTTTAAGGGCAGGCTTATTTCTTGGAGAGGAGAACATGCTTTCCGGAGTCATCCGTTAGTTGTAGTGGCAGTAACCCTGGTCAAAAAAAACCTTCCTCACAATAAAATAACACTTTTTTTAATTTTAATGTAGTAGTTATGTCTTATTTCTATTCCTTGAGCTCATACTGCTGGAGTCTCCAGCGGTTTTATACCTGATCCGCCCAATCCAACAAACAGGGAAAATGTTGGACCAAGGTTGGTGCTGAAGTGTTCAGATTATCTGGGGAGGTGTTTAGAGATCTGGTCTCAAACCATCCCATCTGACTGCACATACATCAGGCTTTGACAAATAACATCAAACACATTTGACATGTTTTGGACTTGCGTCGACCCCTCATCAGTCCTTTCTGAGTGGGACCACATCAGCCAATGAGAGAGACGTCTCTGTGTTTCCAAGCAACAGAAAACATATCTGAATTTGGCTGATGTAAGAAAGCATAAGACAGTTGAAACCTCCGGCCAGTTATTAGTAAAGCAACACTTAGTTTAGCCTTCTGCTTGTGCCTTTTTTTCCCTTCTCATTCTATCGCTACTTCAAGGTGTTGGACCACCAACACCAATCTCCATTTCTTTAACATAATAATAATACAATTTATTGATGGGACCTGTTCAGACGAAAAAAAGGACCCTTTACAAAGCACACAGTAAAACAAGTTATTCAGTGGTGATCAACAATCTATTGAAAAATATTGAAGATACTGCAGGAATACAGGATGAAGATCAGAGTAAAGATGCTAATTTGAAGAAGTACAATTTAAGGCGGGATTAAAGGTATGGGGAGAGTTGATGTTATGGTGTGGGAAGATGTTCCTGAGGCTCTCAACCCCATGATGGTCAGTCAAGCAGGAGCTACAGTTAGACCGATAGAGGATGAGGATCTGAGGGTAACAGAGATCTTTTGACATCATTGCGGAATTTAACAGGAAGCCAATGAAGATGCTAAAGGACTGGAGTGATGTGTTGAAACAGAGACGTTGTGGTAATGATACAGCCAACTGAACCCTGATCCAGTTGTCATTTCTGGAGGAGTTTGTCAGGAGGACCAAAGAGGATGACATTCTAGTTATCAATGCGCAGTCTGGTGACCCATTATTTTCAAATCCTGCTTTTTATGCATGTTTGCGAAAATGTGCAAATGTGCAAGATGCAATGTGATTTCATGTTCTTGATACTCCTACATTCTGAACCTGACATGAGATAACGCTAAAAGCTTTACGTCCATGTTCGATGTTTACTGTACAGACCTGAGAGCAGTATTGACCTTCTCACCTAAATGTCAAACTATTCCTATTTAACAAAACATCTATTGTGAGTGTATGTTATCTTTTATCCATACATCAGACTGTGAAGATTTGTATTCATAGTTTCGATAAAACAGGACTTAATCATTTCCATATTGTTTTGTAAAATCATTGATTTATGGGTTAAATCATGTTATGACGTCAATAAGGGCTTACCTGGTCAAACAGCTGTTTGCCGGTGGTGCTGGGCTGGATGGCAAACTCCAGCTCAGCATCCATGGTGGTGACGCGAATGTTGACCTGTGGAGATACATGAGAAAACTTGAGTTCAAAAGCTGGCCCGGAGTGACTGAGAAGTTCTCATTCATAAGGGCCAATACAAAGTAAAGCATGTTCAACTACTGCTTTGGTGTGTGTGTGTGCGTGTGTGTGTGTGTTCGGTAAGGGGGTGTATTTGCAGAGTAAACACACAGGCCGCTGTGTTTATCTCTGCTTTCTCAGAGCCAGACGGGCTGCCTGAAGAGAGTTCTGCTGTAAAAATCTGACATGTGTTTGACAAGAATATCCAGCGAGAGCTCGGACTTTTCACTTTGAAACACGTGTTTAGAAGAGGAAGCATGTCTAACACTAACGCCATTTAATAGGCCGAAATGAGGCACGATTTGTGTTAATCTGTATGGAATGACCAAAAAGAGCACAGAATAAGAAAAGCTCACTCCTATTCAAAAAAAAGCATGTCTTTCACTTCTCTGGTTTATGATTGATCAGAATTCTCTGCGCTTACAAAAAAAGTCCGTCCATCTAACTGAAACCTGTGAATCTTGAAGTCCGCTTGCAGGGATCCAACCCAGTGATTAATGTGCGATTTCAAAACCATTAAAACTGCCTGACTGGAAGAGAAACAATATTCTGCATTGTACGTTGGCCTAGTGGTCAGCAAACCCCATCTGCATAATACACAAAGGCCACGCAACTATTCGCAAATATTTATAATAGCCGCTTTGATGTAACGCACATGATGACTCTTTTTATGTGGGCATTATGTCAAATGGTATTTGTGGGGGCTAGAAAAGGACAGTGACCCCCCGACTATTGGCTGAGCTTATTAATGCTCAGTGAAAATGATAGAAAGAGCTTTGTGGACAGAGCGAAGACAGAGAAAGTCGGCCACAGAGCCCTAGAGTGACATCTGTCATCTCCGGCCCATTGTGAACGGCTAGGAGCCTCAGCGTTGAACAAACTCAATGACACCCACCATAAAAAGAGATGTCTGGGCCGCGGCGGTGACAACTGGTGACTCAGAGCTCCTGTGGAGCAACTGGATGACTAACTGACCGGTTTCAATCTGAACAGACCAGCCAAATCCAATCACAGAATCGGATGGAAAAAGGCTGCATCACGTTGGTCTGTGACATTGTCAGAACGAATAAGGCTTGACGGTGGATATTCAAAGATGGCCTTCTTTTTTTTTTCCAACGGAGTGTCTTCTGCTTCCACTTGGGATTAAAATTCATAATCTATAATCTGAACCACATAGAGTTTGCTTTCACTGCCCCGTAACGGCACACATCCAAGCATCTTGCAAAGGCCTACTTTGCACCAGCATCAGGTCACAGCTGAAAAGCTGAAGGTGGAGGAGGGGAAACACAGCTTTGACTTTACAGCACTATAAGGCTCTCCTTTCAGCTGCAGTGCCCCAGCACTCCCTGCCTTCATCCCCTATATTTTAACAGAGCCAAATTGTCCAAGACGGCCTCAAAAACCGCAGCTAAAGTAATGAGAAAACTCATCTAATAATTTTTATGTTTTGACTGTAATCTGGTGGTAGCAGCTGAGAGTGTTTCTCTCGATGTCAAAGCAGCGTTTATTTACAGCGGTTATAGATGGAGCACGTAGAAAAACACACCCTGACCAGCAGAGAATGGAATATGTGAATGTGCGGCGCAGACGAGCCAGGAGAAACCACTGAGCAAGTGATATCTGATCTCAAAGTAAGTCCTCCAACACTAACTCACAATAAACTGAAACCATTCAGCGCAGTAAAGAAAACATGACACATATGCTAAAAATATACCAGGCGAAGACCCAGAGTTCCATAATGAGGAACTTCAGTGGGAGGAAAGTACAGGCGTTTATATTAACCATATAAAGCCCTAATTCACATGTCATTAAAGTAATAAGTTGCTCCATCATTTCATCCGGTGTGTGTCGGTTCATACATGTTGTTATACAAAGACCTAAGTACACATTTTCACTCTTTCTGCAGGAGGGTGCACATCTTTGGTAACCCAGAAACAATAACATGTAACTCAAGCTCCTTGGTAAAGCAGGCAAGGCCCTAAAGATCAGATCAGAGTACCGAGGGCTGGGAACTACCCGCCCATGTGATCAACAGATCAAACAGGCTTACTATGAAATACTCGTGTTGTACTAAAACAAAAACCTTTAAGGGACATCTCCTGTCCAGGAGTTACAGAAGATGGGAAGCGGATTCATTTCTATAAGGTAAATGTTATTATGCAGCTTTAGCTTGCAGCCAGTAGCCTAACATGTTGACTGGAAATGACCAAATATCCGTCAAAAGTGAGTTCTAAGGTCAATTTGTTCAGTTAGTACAAAACTTAATTCAAAAGTCCACAATTTGTTATATAATACATCAAGAAAGATTTGGTTTGAAGATGATATTTGTGGGGCGTTATTCCTACTCTTATTTTTTTTTCCTTCTCTTATATTTTTGCTTGATCAACCCATCAACGGTCTTGGGCTTGGTGTCAGAACCATTTTTGTTAGCTTTAATCTTCTTTATGCCCAAGTCAATAAGCTTTATGGAATCTCCTAAGACTCCTAGCCAAGATATTACCGCGGCCAGGACATCAAAGCTACGTGCAATCAAAATTGTTCAAGGCTGTCTGACGGTCTATTTGTCACGATTTTGATCGTCTTTGAGTCACTTCAGTTTTTTGATGAATAGATGTTTTGTTAACTGGCATTACTTTGATTACTTTGACTTCCTGGTTTAGAACAAATCATGCTAAAGCTATAAGCTCTAATGTGAGATATTGTGTTAAAAGTCTGAAACTTTTCTCCATCCATCTGATCTTTTGTAAGACATATATTGAAAATTAAAATTGTCTGTATGTGCTGGCATCACTGGCAGGCTTGATCTCCATTAGAGAGTTAAGGAGGTTATGGCTGTAAGAACAGCGTCCTAGCTTTGATTTTCCCTTTTCTGTCCTGTGGTTATAAGGACATAAAAGACAGACTTAGATTCAGAGTGGATATAGATTAGAAGGCCCACATCACCATCTAATCCATGAGCCTGTGTTTGTTCGCTATATACACTGTATTCATTTAGCGCCGGGGGATTCTGGCTAAAATGAGAATCGCCGATGTTTTTCTTGGAATTGAGATTGTGATTCTCTCCATGGTCTCACCATTCAGTTTACATCATAATAAACTTTGTTATGTTCATGAGAAATTAGAACGAGCTCTGCACTGTCTGTGTGTAACATAGATGTATTAATGTATAAACTAACATTTCCCAGTCAGACGGTTGTTGTTAGGATAATTACCGGTCATCTATTTACCCTGACTCCTCATGTCAGCAGAGTAAACAACTGTAGAAGGGTCTCATTTGGCTCAATGCCCTTATAGATGGTGTTTTTAACACATCAATCACAAACATTAGAAATTGCAATGTTGGAAAATCGCCAGGACAGAATTGAGATCGTATAAATGTCTGGATCGAGATCGAGATTTTTTTCCCGATTATTCGCTCAACCCTGATTTCTATTTATGAAGTTAACAGTTTGCTCTTTAATATCAAGCTCCAAAATGCAAACTAGGCGTAGGCTGTCATCTCCGACTGCATGGGTATATCCCCGAAAGGCCTCCAATCCTCTGCATTGTACAGGGAATCCCCCTGATTGAACTCAACTTCAAATTAAATGTAAGAGATGCTTGAAAAAGAGTGTTTTCTCGTAAAGAAAAGGTAGCCATGGTGATAAATCATGAACCATAAGAGTAATTATATATATACATACATATATATACGTACACACACATACATATTCATATATATACACACATATATATATAAATACAGGATAGATGTACTGAAGTCAATTAATATTAATTCATAACCAAATATGGATTAATTTGAACTAATTGTTAGGAAGTTATGCTAGAAAAACAATGTTTTTCAAAGAAAAAGCTCCCCCTAGTCCCATAATATCCCCGACATTTCAGAGATATAATTAACAAGACAAGAATAAACCAAAAAAGCAAAGACCAGTGATGTATAATCGCTTGAATATATCTAAGACCTACCGCCCTAACCCACAAAGAAATTGCAGAGGTATAATTCGCAGATAAAACTCCGATGATTAATAGAATCAAACAATTAGTCATCTGGGCGTTAATCTCTAAATTAATACGTCAAGTCATTTCTCAGTAGATCTGTGTATCGGTAGGAATCTGATCATATGACACTTGTTACCACACAGGGTCTCTGATTCAATATACAGCAACGCTTTAAGAGAGTTTGTTTTCTTTCACATCTTCCTCTCTCACTATAGATGCTTCTATTGCAGAAGAAAAATCAATCATAGCAAATAAATCTGTACATGTTAAACATTAATTCAAAATCAATATTCTTATTAGGTATCCTAAAAGATGATTTGGTCAGGTATGCTTATTTTCTCCTACCCTGCACAAGAATGCTAAATATTTCATAGTCGCCACCTCTGGAGTGCAAGGACACCCCGTCCTTCCCTGTCCCGTAAACTCATGAACGGGATGTCCTCCCTTCAGAACTGTCAATGGGGAGGGTTTAGGAACCGGTCCGGGTCAAGTGAAGGAAACGAGGTAGTCATCATTTCAGTAGTTAAACTGAATAGGCCGCACTAAAGGGCGGTTCAATATTTAACATTCCGCATAGTTTGCATAACATTACAAGAGTCCTTAGGATTGAAGTCACCACGGGGAATCCACTGAATGGTCCGAGGATTGTATGGCTGCTATTGAGCCGGATACTAGGGCTTTAGTCATATCCTCTAAGTATCTGTTAACGGGCTCTGTTCAACATGAAACACACTTCATGATTCAGAGATCAAGGGCGTGTCCGGCATATTTTAGTTATCGATTATTTAAAGGAACAAACACTGACAACGGCTCTGGAAAAGGAAACTCCCATCCACGCTGATTATGGCCACGCCTTGTATAGTCTGTCGAACTGTGTCATTCGGATAAGTGGAACATGAGTCACACAAGCATCGACACTTCACTGCAACTCAAATCTGGTCCTGCAACCGGGCCTCTGAGCCCGTCTTCTAACTGCCTGCGTGGTGGCGTGAAGTTAAAGGGCACTTTTATGCTCTTTAACCGTATTTTTGTAAACGGTGCAGCATTTTCAGGACAACATCATAAAAAACCATCCCAGTAGGCACAGGTCCTTAAAAATAAGGATGCTGTGGAATGCATGTTAAGCTAGTAGGTGAAGATGTAACTTTTCAAAATAGGTATCTTGGAATAAGAAAATACTCCTGTGTACAAATACCTTCTTTTGAGGTTGCTATTATTTTGTTCTCCCACATTTTAACTTAATTTTAGTTGATTTCATTTTTGAGTTAGCTGCTACCTGCTACTAGCTGCTTTTTTATTTATTTATAATCTTACGATAGTGGATCGTACTCATAATAATATGTCAAAATGTCCCACAACCATCTTGTCCTTTTTCCTGTTATGTCTCCTGTTACTACCTTGGCTTCCAGCTCAGAGGTGGAACAACTACGCCCCCCTTAATTATGATTTAACAGTCCCACCTTCTTGATCAGCCTCCGTAAGAGACCGGAGGAAAGTTGGATGCACAGTAACAATCTTCCAGGGCACTGCTTTTATTAACATTTTACACAAAACAGATGGATTTTGTTAAAAAAAAAAATTTAAAAATTAAAACACTTGATACTCAGCAAGTCTGAGCCAACATGTTTGTTTCCATTCATCTCACTACCACCACCTCCCCCACAAGAAAAGTATTTGGCTTGGGACACTAATAATCTTCATGCTAGTAATCTAATAGCACTCGTTTCACGGAGCTCCAAACGTGAACCCCGACTCTCTTATTGTTTGTGTCTATGTAAACTTTACAAATCTCACCAATGTCAAAAGTGAAAGTCAGCATCTGCAGGATTAATCCTAAGCACATAGCCTCCAGGAGGAAAGAGCATCAGAGGAAAAGCTTCATTAAAGCGGACTTATGTAGAAGTTATATTTTTGGTGCTGTATTGGAGAGGCGGGGCACGTCACAGTTACTAAAGCAGAGGGTAATGTTAAAACCCAGGCTTGTATTTTTTTCTTAATGATCATGGAAAAAAAACAGGATGACATTATCATCAAACAAGGCTGTTTTGTGGTGACTGCACTCGGCGTGCTGCTGCTATCAGACAGTAGTGATGTCATTTCCACACTGGCGCTCATGACAACCATGAGGCTATTCCAAACAAAACGTCAACACACTTTATGACACCGACGGGAGCATTATTCATTGTTATCACCATAAGCTGCTCGGCAGAACAGAAACCTGCCTCTCCAGTGATTCCAGCAGAAATTCCTTTTTTCTGTTGTTTTCCAATTAAACTAAATTATCGGTATTTTGAACCTTTTTTTTTTATACATGTGCAATTAATTAGACCGAAGTAACTCGCTCACTGGACTTCACACTAAATGTGAAACAAACAACAGAAGCTTTATTCAAATCCGTCTGACTCATTTTCGGGTCCGGTAAAGTTACATCACATTTTCCTTTATCGTGTGAAACACACATGGGCTGCTCTCACACCAGACATTTCCAAACAGTAAGCAGAGAGAGGTTCATGTTCAAATGCACAGTCAGCAATAGCTAGGGTGGGGCAAATCAGTCGAGACTAATAAAAAGGGAAAACCTGTTCAGATATTTTGATACCATTTTCACCTTTTTATTTTGTTTATCTGATCATTAAAAGTGGCATCAAAAAAGTTGTCTAAGACGATTATGATAATTTAACATTTTTCGGGGCTCAAGCCCCATATTTCAGCCTGGAAAAAAAACTTTAACAGACGAAGGACAACTCTGTGTTCATCGTGACCCCGAGGACAAAAGCAAGACATTTCTCAGCCCGTTCTTCTCATTGATGAAGAAGTTGGCAGATTGATTTCAAAGATATGGATCCTGTGACTATGCCCGCCCACAGTGTGAGCACAAGGAAACAAAGCCAATCTTTGCATTTTTAAAATACACTTATCATCATAACATTAAAAAAACAAGCCTAATAATGTGTAGTTCATGTGATACAGTTGCTCTTCTGTGGGATCAGACAACCCCGGCTAAGTTTTGCTCCCAACACACATTGATGTGAAACATACATCAAAGCTATTCTTCTTTAAACTAGTTTCAGTATGTATACTGTCAATTGCAGGTTTTGTAACACCCAACCAAACCAGCAGTTTTTTTGCTGTGACCCAGTCATCTGGTCCATGTCAAATTCACTCAGAGTATCTGTGACAATTTTTCAAACTTCCAAGACATCAACTTTCAGAGAATTTTTTTTTTCTTCTGCTGCCTAATACATCCCATACAAAGACAGGTGCCACTGTGGGGAGATATGGAGTGAATGGAGGAGGTGGTGGAGTGAATGATGCAGACTGAATCATTTGGGATGCCCTCATAATAAGAGCATGTGATGTCAGCAGCATTCCCATCTAGCACAGAGCCTGCTTATATTTTCATATTTACAGATTACATGCAGTAAAAAAAATGGAGCTGTGATTGAGTCTATGAATCTTAAGCTTATATCTCAGATCTTGTTTCAAGCTCCAATTTCTGACTGAGGGTTTAATAGAAGCGACAAGTTTAATTACAGTAATAGAAAGGAAATGTCAAATGTTTTTTTTTACAGCTAGGAAGTAGTGGAAAGCAAGTTTGAAAGTTTGAAAGTATTATTTTAACACAGCAAATCTGTCACTCTCATTAAGAGATTTGGATTTTATTATAAGGAAGTCAAATTCGAATAAAGTACGAACTAAATGCGAACTAATTAGAGCATTCTTATTAAGAATGAGCTTCAGCATGCCAGTATTTATATTTAATTTGGACCAAAGGGGCTTTTAATGTAAATAAAAATGAAAAAATATACCATCAGTCAGTTAAATATTCTTTCAATGTTAAATATTCTATCAATTTTAGCTTACCTGTCATATTTTACTTATCTCTCTAAAACACATTCATAAATAAATATAACCAAAAGGTGCTCTAAATAAATGAATAACTTGAAGCTTCTCACCGCTTTTGGCATTTTTGTAGTCCTTTTCCTTGCTCTGTTCGAGGCGAGGAGCTGTTAAAACACTGTTCCCAGACAAGTTACGTGTGGCTCCGCTCCTCTGTGTGCCTTCCTGGAAAGAGAGAAAGAAGAGAAACGAGTTTCAGCCACTTCGGTGTGAATTAAACCCGACTGAAGGCAACTCCTGCTGGCGATGAATTACCGCCACTACCGACAAGCTAACGGTAACTGGCTATAACATTACAGGAAGTTACGTCAGTAGACCTCCAAAATAAGAGCACGAGTCAGGTATGGCCCATCTCCTTCAGCTCTGTTGTCACGGTTCACCACAAGGCTGTTTTAGGCACAGCCATCTTCATGTTTTCCAGGTGTCCATCTCAAAGGTGTCTTCTGTGGATCTCTGTCTTTTTCTTTCAGGCCAGGAGGTTGATTTTCCTGAGGGATCCATTGTTGAAGGCACTGATCTTGTTCATATTGCCTCATAAAACACGCTGATAGAATGCTTATCTTGTTACAACGTATGATCCATTGTTGGCTCAGAAGGTAGGGAATTTATTCACTAATTGGAAGGTCTATGTTTCAATCATCGGCTTCTATATGTCGAAGTGTCCTTGAGCACGGTATTGAACCCCTTGATGCTCCTGATGGCTGTTCCCTCGGTGTGTGAATGATGCACACCTTACACGGTTGCCTCTGCCACCAGTTTGTTGTAAAGCAAGTTGAAGGTAGTTGGAAAAACACACTAGAAAAGCACAATGTAAATACTGTTCAACTACACCGCCGTCTGTCAGCAGGTGGGATAGATAAGACAGCAACAGTTTGACCTCAAAGTTGATATAGTCAAGCATAAGGATCGGGTGAACTGAAGACAGGGTCTTCAGCCCTCAACGATCATTGATGTGCGTGGGAGGATAAGGCTAGAGAAGGTTGTCCCATCACAGAGGAGCTACTGCAGCACATAATGCTGAGAAGTTGAAGGCTGGTTCTGATAGAAAGATGTCTGAACACACAGCACATAATAGGGCCAACCATTGGTTTCCACTTTATCAGGGTTGAGTTGCGGTGTCAGCTGGCTAAGCAGGTTTTTCCAATTGTCTAATCAGATGCCTGGACCACCACATCTACCTTCTTGGTACAGTTACATTTACAATTATATGATACATTTTATTCTGAAAATATTACAGGAAGTTGCACATTTCTATTCTACCTTGACCCTGTTGAGTCATCCTGGCATTAGGCAGGTTAAGTATGGTCCTGAACGTGCCTCACCCACTAGCTGTGTTAAATGTAAAGTCTCCACCCTGATCTTTTACAAACTTTCATGTTTTGACAGCATCATTATTTAACGACAGAACACTCCGGCCCGGATTAAATTTAATCTAGAATGTATTCAAATCACGTCATAAAATCGCTTTAAGCAAAAACAAAGCTGGTCAGATTTAGTAACACAGTCATAAATAATCTTCAGAGGCTGAAAGTGAGTGAAAATGAGTATTTTCTCCGGGTTTCTTTTCCACGGAGTGTATTAGAAAACACCGACTCCGTCAGAGAGAAACGATCCAAGCAAACTAGAAAATCCACCTGTTTGATCTTCACCGACACATATTTAATAAAACTGTCTGCAGAGGGTTTAAACTCTGCTTAGTAATGTTCCTGTCCGCGCAGCAGCTTCAGCCTTACTTTAATCCTGCAGACACCTGTTGCGAGATTCGCCTCCTTTCAGAGCAGCGCACAGTGCGCGTGGGAAAGAACCTTGAGAGCGCACGAGCGCACTTCACACGCTGTTGTTAGATCAGGCCGTCTGCTCACTGACTCACACCGGAGCTTACCGTCTCTTACCGGAGCTGATGAGGGAGGAGATGCCGGGATGGCCGTCCAGCGCTCTGGTTCTTACAGATTCCCCCTCCCTCTGTTCACTCAGGAGCAATATGGCGCTCATCCGTTCCAGCGGCCGTCCACCAGGAGGGTGGAGGGTCACGACCCACGGAGAGGGGACTGTGAGGAGATCGCCTGTGAGGACCCCACAGTCTGAAACTAACGGCTTCCAAACACTAACATTACTGTGGAGTATAATACTTATAGTGTAATCACATTTAGAACAATAAACTTTAAGTATCAATTTTTTTTTCATATATCCTTTTTTGTTAAAAAAAATAAAAAAATAAAATATGTTGAATAAAATGTTGAGGTCAAATCTAAAAATTGAATGTTAATCTAATCTATATACTAATTATACGTGTTTAATAATAACCCAAAAACTGTTATATAAATCTTGAATATAAATTTAAATGCTAAATCATTAAACGGTAATCCTCATTTTTTAAAAATCTAAATCTAAATAAAAAAATGTAAATGTTAGGTAGGGCTCTAAGCTTTAAATCTAAATGTTAGAGTTGAAGGTTGAATCCACTTATCAAATTTTAAATATTAAATATAAATTCTAAATGTTACAAATATTATATCTGAATGATAAATTGAAGTATCAAATATAAACACAATATTTTAAACACAAATGCCTTTTAAAAACGAAATACAAAATCTATCTTTTAAACAATTCAATTTAAATTAATGTTTAACCTGGATGTTAAGTATATTAAGTCTAAATATAAATATGAAATATGAAATATAAATGTTAAATACAAATTTACATATTGAATATAAATCTTTATGTTTATAAGTATATTAAGGTTGAATCTAATTATCAATTAAGAAATCTTAGTTTTAAATATAAACCTCAATGTTGAATGCAATGTTCAATATAAATGTTTTAAAAGATACACTTATTATACCTTTATATTAAATCTATTTATTTATCGGAACACTTAACATTTAGCTAATATGCAGGTCAGCAGAAGCGCACAAAATAAAGGTCGCAAAATGAAAACAGTAAATTCGTGATTTGCGATCACTGTTTTCAGTTATCCCTACTAATTTCTGCGAACGGATATTATCAGTATGAAAAATAAATCACATGACTTCTTTGGTAACTTTGTTTACCATTATTTATATCAAGCAACAGGGAATATAATGGGCGGGTTTGGATTTTAGTGGACATCCAGATCGAGCTTAGAAATCCAACCTCACCTTCCCTTGGGCTGAAATCGGACATAGTCAATATAAATACATTTGGTATGTGAACATGCGATGTCAGCTTATTATTTTGGTATTTACGCTGACTAGAAGAGTGAATTTGAATATTAGTCAAATACTTAGTTTTGCTACACACGTTCAGCTCTAACATGTAATGTGATGTCTTTGATCCCTTTGACATTTAACTTAGTGTCTGTGATCCCTTGACATCTATCTTGATGCCTTGATGCTTTGACATAAAACTTGATTGCCTTGATTTCTTTGTCTTGTGACTTGATGTCGTTGTGAAATACAATTTGATGTTTTTGACTTAATGTCCTTGTGATATATAACTTTGTCTTTGATGTTATAATGACTTAATGTCAGTGATGTCTATCACATGATAATTGATCCCTTTGATGTGTTTGACATGTGAACATATGTATTTGATGCCTTTGATATGTATCTCGATGTCCTGATGTCTGACATATGACTTGATCTCTTTGATGCCTTTGACATCTAACTTGTTTGATTTGATGGCTATAACATGTGACCGTTTTTTTTTCAATGTCTTTGATGTCTTTTACATGTGACTTGATGTCTTTGTAACATGTCACTAATGAATTTTTGCATTGGTTTTTGTCACTGTTCTAGATTGAGAAAATTCTGTTTTTTTTCTTTCTTTTTTTTCACTTTTTGTCAATATTTGCAAAAACTGTTTTGGGAATTATTACTAAATCTCATGGAAGAGAAGTCCTCTTCACGTCGCACATTTAATTTATAATTTGCAAGTATGCTGTAAAAGGTGTGAGAACAGATACATAATGGTGTGGAAGAAAACACAGTAAGAAGAAGAAGTTGAGGGATAGCACAGAGTGCCGCTGCTCTCAGATTCTCATAATCGTATAACTATAAAGGTGTGTGTGCTTGTTGGAGTGTGAAATGTTAATAATCCTCCTCAGTCATATCATTGTATTATTGTATGTCTATAAAGGCCACCTGTAATTCAACACTTAATTTGACATTGTTTCTTTTCAATATGAAACACACCTTTTCCTCTGCTCGGCTGTCAATGATGTGAATCTTATTCATATCAACCAGTGACTCTGTGGTGACTACATGAAGGAGAAAATAATTAGTTGCGTGATGACGTCTATTTTTAACTAAATAGAACGTCATCTATCAGCTGGGTGTCACCTGTCCTGACTGCTGATCCGTCATAGCAGAAACTTTCCTGAGGAAGTGCACGTCAGCAGCACACCAATGAATCGAGGAGGCGCTCGTGGAAGAGGGGTGGGACATCGGCAAACTGACCAATCAGAGGGCGGGATTAAAATAGAGCCGTATATATCAGAGGTTAGAGCAACCTTAGAGTCTAATACCGCAGCAGAGTGTGATGGAAGGGTGCTGCCCACCTGTTTACAACAATGAAACTGCTAGAACCTTCACGTCCTGTTCGTCATTACCTTTGCTATAATTATCATGATGATAAAACCTTTTTTTACAAGAGTTTCTGAGACCAAACAGTCCAAAGCTATTTGTTGAATCATCTTCAATTTAACTTTAAAGAAACTGGATTTGCACTTGAATCAAAATCAGATCCTCTCAGATCAGATCAACTTTTCATAAAATCAGACTGCTTTCATGTTTTTGACATTTTCCACCAAATCCAATATTTCTTTCAAATAATTAATTTGAAAAAAATAGGAGAAATTATGGATTTAATCTAATTTAATCCAACAGTTTTCTACAAACATTCAAAATAAACACATTTGAAGATACATGGTTCTCACTGGACAAGAAAATACGAGAAATAGAGATCTGAAAAGTAACTAGTAACTTTAAGTATCCGACAAATGTGTGGAGAATAAGTATAAAGGAGCATAGAATGGACATAATCGGTAGTTAAGTATAGTACTTGAGTAAATATACTTCATTACTTTTCACAACTAATCCCTGATATGCAAAACATTCTTTGATTCGGCTCTTAGAGCACCTGGATGAACTTTTTGCATAGTGATGATGGAAATAGTGTCTTTATCCCGTATCAAATAGAGGCAGAAAGTAACTATGTATAAATTAACTCAGGTTATTTACTTAAGAATAAATACATAGTAATTGTACTGCACAAGAGCATTTCTCCATTTTTCCCTTGTTCTCACTTTGATTATTTTTAAAAATTCATTGTGATTTGAACATTAGATTCACTGCTGGGAAATGGTTAATAAAAACATCTAAATATACAATAACCTGATATCAACAGAATATTTGATAAATTAATCACAAATATAAATTATGACAATGGTAATTGTCCGTAACAACTGTCCGAAAAGGAGTAGGTAAAAGCAAAATGCCTTTCATGTATGAAGCCATAGGAAGATGCTTTATGTGGTCCTCTGGATATGTGGGGGTCCTCTGAGCTTGTTGTTCACCTGCTCTCTGACTAAAATCAGTTTTGAACCAAACATTTTCTTTTGATTTTCCGTGATGCATGAGAAACCGGTAAATGCTATTGAAGTCCATAATATACAGATGAAAGCCTCGGAAATGATTAATTTTCTATTGTAAATTCCTTTCCAATATCAGGAAATAACTAATTGGCTCAATAAGCTAAATCATACTGGTTCAGAAAATTAATGAACAATAAAATTATTAGGAAATTAAAATGGTAAAAATGATAAATCTAAACTTATTCTACAGTTGTGTGAGGTAGAAAACACCAGCTGCTTCAAACACTGAAGAAACGAATCTAACTAAACACGTTTAAAACGGAGAGTGAAAAAACTAAATTTGAAGTTTGTTTCATTTAAAAAATGCATGCAAATATCACTCAACTGATATTTAATGTGGGCTAACAATAATTTTGATTAAATGAATGGCATGAATGACAAAAAATGACATTACAGCATTCACAAATCAATGAGGTATTAAGATTCTTCTCTTATCTTATGCCTAAAATAAGAAGGGACTGTATGTGTGCCTCATTAGCTCCTACAAAAGTGGTTGCTAGTCTTCCTTGGGTCAGTTGAAAAGAAGTGACACTTAAAAACAATATTATAAAAACGTCTCTCTCCACGTGGTCTCTGTGTGTCCGTACCTCTTCAGTCACTGCTGGGTGACGTCACCGGTAAAATGCTAAGGCAGATGATGTTCGAGTGGAGTCTTCCTGTTTTACGTTAAGCACTAAGTAAACACTCGGAATTTTTGCACTAATTTAAAAGCTGTAAAAACTAAAGCCTTTTGTGACGAATTTGATTTACAAAGTACTTAATTTGTTTGTCTGTTTTTGTTGTTGTTGTTACTTTATTATCTGTCATTATTTATTTTTATTATATACTGAATCAAGCCGTGACTGTTTTTCTCTCCGAGCCATTGCCTGATATTATTTTTCAATAAAGTTTTTTTTTTTTTTTAAATGTAGCAAAAAAAGGTTTCTTCACCATTTTCTGTAATGTTTTAAAATCACCACTAGATGGCGGTCCAACAAAGTCCAAGTGAGACTCAAACAGATCAGAAGAAGGGGATTTTTTATCACTGTGGTGTCTGTGTTTTAGCAGGAATGTGAGAACACTTTTTCTCCTTTTTAAATGATTATTGTGCAATACTTTCTGATAGATTGTATGTACACCTTAACTGATAAAATAAATAAATTGTTAAATACTGCTGCTGAATGTTTTTATGGCTACGAATAATATTCACTACCAAAAAAGAAAAAAAACATTATAGGTAAAAGCATTACATATTACAGCATTACTCAGATGAAGAAATGAAAGATCAAATCAAATTAGTTGTATTTGTGTTACACCAAATCACAACAAAAGTTATCTGAAGGAACTTTCCAAAAAGAGACTGCACAATTAAGAAGCAGCAGTTTTGTCAGAATTAAAACATTTCGTGCCGACATTGGCACGAAAAGAAACTGCCTCGGGATCTTCAAAATCGGACAGTGGATCCTGACTGAAGGTGGGAGGCCATCTGCCTTGAACACCAGGGGTTGAGAGAGAAAGTTTAATTGGATTGGAACTGGTGTTGAAAAGCAGTGCATAAAAAAGTCTGATCTTTATCATAAAAGAAAGCCTGACGTTTTTAAGAGTTGAGACAAGTAGAGCCGGTTCAAACCTGATATCAGGAGAAACTTTGACTCTTGATATGAAATACCACGTCTGTCAGCGTGATTTATTTTAAAATAAATAGTGCTGCAAGCAGAACATGATGGTCCGTTCTCCATTGTTCGGAGTTGGATTATTAGAAGGCCATGTGATCGACCATGCTTGCTTAGTTATATCTTGTGTGTTTTTCCACAAGATGTCTCCAAAAAAGTTGCTTTTGTTTAGATTTGTTGGCAGAGACAAACCCTTCGTATTGCAGCAGCTGCAGGTTCATCTCCATAGATGGTCATGTTTCTGCACCTCATCTCCCCATCTCATTCTGGAGGAGACAAACGCGTGAACCAGCTTTTCAGCATCACTCAAGGTGAGTGAAGAACGGAGTTTGGAAATATTTCTGAGATGGTAAAAGGAGATCTTGCAGATGTGTTTGATGTGGGATTCAAAAGTGAGTTGAGGGTCAAATCTTACACCGAGGTTGGTGACTGATGAAGAGAGGGGAATGTCGTGACCAGAGAAGGTAATACTGGTTATGGAGGAAGACTGGGTCTGATGTGCGGCGCCAATTAAAATAGCTTCGGTTTTGGAGCTGTTCAACTGAAGAAAGTTGTTTTTCATCCACAACTTTATCTCCTCCAGACAAGCGCGGAGAGTTGACAGGGGAGATGATGATGACGATGAGGATGAGTTCTCCAGAACTTTGGAGAGGAATGGGAGTTTGGAATTGGGCCTGTAATCGGCAAAAACCTCTGGATCGAGAGTAGGTTTTATTTCTTTATAGTTTGTGATGTCTCATTATGTCCCTTGTAGCTTTGTATTTAAATTTTTCTATGTATATATACATACAATATATACATATTTTTATACTTTAATATTTTTTTTAATTAAATTATTTGTGTGTTTATTGCAAATATTTCATTGTAGAGGAAAACTTGTTTTTAACTTTGCATATGACTATAAACACTTTGACCTTGACTTAATTATATGGTTATTTTTGAGTGCCTAATACTTATTAAAGTAATACATTTCCCAACATAATAAAATGTGCAGAGAAATAATTTTCCCATAATCTATTTTTTCTGTTCTCATCAGTGAATACTAATGTGCTAGAATGAATATGTAAGCAATGGATGAGCAGAAATAAGTGACAAAACATTTGATCAGTAATCACTGAAAGCATCTCTGTTTCTGTCTTAACACACTTAGGAAGTTCTGATACCAACCTGTTGATACAAGAACCACTTCCTGCACAGTGGTTTCAGAAGATAGCTTACTAAATCAACCCCCTGCCCAGGCTTTTATTTCTATGTCAGTATTTTCTCTTGGTTAAATGGTGGTGTGTCCTCCAATGTTAGAAGTAGTCTGGATAAACGTTATTGCGAGATGCAGAGACATCTATTAACCTCTTTTTGCATATTTAAGCAGTGAAAAAACAAACCAGACTGTGCAGAGGAGTACAGAATTGTTTTGCTGACAGCCAGCATCGACACCAGGGTGGTGTGAATTTAGCAAAGGTTGGGCAAAGCCCGACTCAGTAGGATGTTAAGCACAAAGAGCATTTTATGCGCTACGAAGAGAGTTTCATAGAAAACGGGGCAAAGACCTTTACACCATCTGCGTTAATGAGGACAAAGGTGAGAGGCTGTAGTCAGAGTGACTGAACTTTATTTCCTCGTGGGCGAGATCATAGCTTTATCGTGTGTTCTTCATATTGGCTTCTCTGCACAAGATCACTGTAAAGTCCAGCATGAGATATTCCAAAAATACCCTCATGTTAAAAAGCCCTTAATGGACAGGCTCCATCCTACCCCCAATCAACCATTACATTATAATCATTAGTGTTTTCATATTTGTGAATATGAATCGAATAATTATTGATTCATATTCACCAAATTAGGACTAAAACGGACCAACGGTTGTGAAGTTATGACTAAAAAGTATTATTCGTTATAAGCTAGCCCTAGTGAGCAAATTAGAGGTGTCGTAGTGAATCGGGATGCATTCAAGTTAGATCTCCTTAAGATGATCCATCTGCACAAAATCAGGAATAAATCGGACCAACCGTTTTGAAATGATGGTACAAAAACCTTTGGAGATTCTGCTCCCCTTGTGTCAGAATATGAAACCAACTCTCCCAAAATCAATCCTGTTCTTCCTCCTGTTCATCCTCATACGTATACCTAGATATACCTAGGTGTATACCTACATAGGTATACGTATACCTACATAGGTATACGTATACCTATGTAGGTACACAATTTGAAAATGATCCATGAAATAGTTTTTGAGTTCTTACATTTATATGAAGGATCTGCGGCGGACACAAAAAACAACAACAACACAAGCAATAAAAACAACACAGGGACATAATGCTAAGACAAATGCTACGAAGAGAATTGCGCTGATGTCTTCACTATTGCATTAAGGAAAGGAAAACAGAATTGCACACTTTAATGCTTTAATGTCAGATATCTGTTTGAGGGTAGGATGTTGACGGCTCTTCAGCAGAGAGCGGTTAGTGTCCTCATGGGGGCTAACATTTTACAGCCTGTGGGTAGAAGTTGTTTTTTAGTCTATTTGTGTTTGTTTTAACTGACGGGGGGACCTTTATACTATGACAGTGTAGATGTCTCTGAAGGGGGGGGTTAATGTGGGCCCGATCACACGCTCCGCTGCCCTCACCACCTGCTGCAGGTCCTTCTTGTCCTCTGCTGTACAGCTAGTGAACCACACCGTTAGGTTTGAGGTCAGGAGGCTCCAATCCACATCTCGACTGACCTCACCTGATCCCCGAACAACTCTAACCAGGCGGGGGGGAGTGCAACAGAGACTGTATTTCCTTTGGAAGCCGAAACAGGGTTGCCTCCTTCAGCACCTGCTGATTAACGTCTATCAGTTGACCATTGAGTGATTTCTACCTCCTCGCCGTATACGCAGAGGTTGGAGTGCACTGAGGTCCATTCAAGACATTGCAGTTAACAGCAAATTTACATTTTTGATCTGAAATTGATGTGTTGGAGGCAGTAAAAATGTGCATGCCCAAGGATCTGAGCGACTTTGACATGGGGCCAAATTGGATGGGTAGATGATTGGGTCAGAGCATCTCCAGGATTGCAGATCCTGGTTGGTGTTCTCAGTCGGCGGTGTTTTAGAACATAGAAAGGAGGATAACTGGTGAACCTGCAACTGATTTGGGAGTGAGGGTTAGCACATGTGCTCTGATCCCACAGATGAGCTACTGTAGCACCGATCGCTGAAGTAGTGAAGTTTGCAAAGCCTGATTCCGGACCCATGTGCAGACACAAGAGGGAAGCAGATCAGCTGCAGTTCAATGTTTGAACAAGAAATGCCTTTCGAATGAATGTCCACAGAGCAAGCAAAGATCAAAACCAAGCAGCGGTCCAACAAGGCAAACAAAACTAGAGAACAACAGGAAGGGTAAGGTCCAAGTAAGAGTCAGCATCACGAAAAATCCATGTAAACAAATTGGAAAACTTACAAGAAAAACCCCGTAAAACGGTTGTTGCTCGTCACCTCAAACATCAAGGTCGAATTGGACTAGGAGGAGAGGGCATCACAAACTAAATGCACTGAGATAAAGACACGATCAGACTTGGATGAAAGGAGAGAAACGGTTGGACATGATGGACGATCACACAAGAGAAGAATTAGAAGAAAAAGACCCATGATGCTCAGCGATATTATCAAATATGAAACAGGGAATAGGTGAACACTAAAAGAGGGGGAAAGAACAGAGACTGGAATTAAAGTGGTCAAAAGCAGAAGCAAAACCCATGATGGAGAAACGATAACAGGAAGTGTGGAGCTAATTAAACAACATGGAGAGACAAACTTTCAAAATTAAACAGGAAGTAGTAAAACACAGAACAAGGGCTTTAGAGTAAAATGTGAAAAACAAAACAAAACAAACAGAGTCGTGACATATTATGGTTCTGATAGAAAGTGGTTTAAAAGTGCTCGCAGGGCTTTTTTAGCAACAAAAGGAGAGCCTACATAATATCAGGTGGGTTTAATGTTATGGCTAATTAAATATAAAGGCTCTAAGTGAAATTGTTGTATATGTATTAGATCAGGTTATATTGTTGTATAAGCTAATATTTTTTAAATACAGTTGACGGACGTTTTTAATACCTACGGCAAATGATATCATCCTGCTGCAAATCAGAGAAAGGTGTATGATTGACCATATTGGCCCCGCCCACTGATGAAAACACCTACATTTTTCATCAAAACTGGAGCATGAAGCTATGGAAGGACGTGTCCTGGTCTGATGAATCACATGTCAGTGGTGAGTGTGGCACTGCGATTCAGACATACGTAAATTTGATACGTGTCAACTAACTGATTATTAGTATCTAGAGTTCTGCTCTTCCTGGAAATGGTATTCAGTCTCTTCACTAATGGCAAGCAGAGCAGCCATTTATATGTTGCTCTGTGTGTGAGTGTGTGCCTGTGTGTGTGTGTGTGTGTGTGCGTGTGTTTGTGTGTGTGTGTGTGTGTGTCTGTGTGTGTGTGTGTGTGTGTGTGAGTGTGTCTGTGTGTGTCTGTGTGTGTGTGTGTGTGTGTTTGTGTGTGTGCGTGTGTTTGTGTGTGTGTGTGTGTGTGTCTGTGCCTGTGCGTGTGTGTGTGTGTGTGTGTTTGTGCGTGTGTTTGTGTGTGTGTGTGTGTCTGTGTGTGTGTGTGTGTGTCTGTGTGTGTCTGTGTGTCTGTGTGTGTGTGTGTGTGTGTGTTTGTGCGTGTGTGTGTGTGTGTTTGGACTTGGTTCTGGTTTTCTCAACACTTATAATGTGGAATGTGAAGCGGAGTCTCTCATTGACAATGAATGAAAACGGATATAATTGTCGTGATTTCAAAGGAAAAGAAAAGCTGTGTGACTCTCAGAATGAAACAATGAATATTTGATCCCCTGCAGGTATAATATTATGCACAAACACTGTTGATTATTGTTAGTGATTAAATCTAGCTGGAATATTTTCTGAAAATGAGAAGACCTTTCATACCTAAAAGATTATTTTTATTTTCTATCAATATAATAAAATTAGACTAATTTCCAAAAAATAAGCTTTTTTTAAGATTAATACACAAAATTCCTTTTGTTTTCCACTACTATTATGAAAACTGTTCTCACAATATTACTATAGTACTATACCCTGACTAGCCATAACATTATAACCATCAGCCAGAGACGGTGCAGATCCTGTTTTTCTGCCCAAACATCTTTATGTGACATATAGTATTTTCTGACACCTTTCAAACTAAACAGACATTGATAACATCTAAGCCAATGCTGTCATCCTTGACAGCAAAACTTTATCCCCAAAAAGCCCCTAATCCCCTGCGTTGCACAAGAAATGCCCCTGACTGAACTCCACAACTTAAATGAGACTCATTAATAATCTCAAATCAAATTCATCTTTCCCAACATCAATCCCGTTCTTACTCGTAATAAGGTCTATAGGAGGATAACATTTGAAAATGATCCACGAAGAAGTTATTGAGTTAGCACAAAGGCTCTGCAGCAGAAGCATGATGATTCCATAATGTCCGTTTTTCGGAGATACTAATAGCAATATTATGTGTCAAATTTCTTTTTCAACATCAAGTGCAATATAACATTTATTTTAATGGGCACAAGCAGTTACACTCCAGGTATTATCTTTATGTAAATAGTGCATTCATTGTACACTGGGCATCATTGAGTTATCAAGAAGCGATTGGTGGCTGAAGCCCATTATCTTGGTTCCAGACAGTGAGAACTCTTCTCTGTGTAGTCCTTTGTGTGGACTTAGTGCTGCAGACTGATGCCTCAGAGCGGGGTTTTGGAGCTTTGCTTTTGCAGGGAGAGCCATTTTACCGTCGCCCATTGACTTACATCAGCACAAATGTTCTCACTGTGGAGAAAAAATACCTCGCAATTAAATGGTCCATGGGCTCCGTCAGGTATTTCCATCTGCGGTGGCAGAGAGTACATCCTTACCATAAAGGCCTGTGTGTATGGATAAGATGAAAGATGCTAACAACATCCTCATCCGTTTGTAAGTGATGATGCAACTGTATACTTCACGATCCGCCACAATCTTGGGCGAGATGATTCCACTGCTGACTTCCTTCCACACTATAATGGCGTGATGCCAGAAGGATGGGGTTGTGGAGGCTGCAACTACCAGCCAAACCATCGACCAGCCGTATTAAAGGTTTTCTGTTCTTCTAAACAGGATGCGTGATGGACGTTTTTGTAAACATTTACTTTTTTTTTTTCTCGAATGAGTGCATTCAGTTAATGTTAGGTGTTCATTCAAATGATTTAACAACTTCCCTGTCAGTATCAGCAGTTCTTCTAATTTAATATACAGATAGAAATAAAACCCTTATTTTTTTTTTACTGTTACTTGCTCTCACAGTTTTTGTTTAACCTGCTCCTTCACATAATAATAAACTAATGACGAGGCAGGGGGAGAGAAGATATTCCTTTTCCTCTCTTTCTGCCTTATTATTATTATTATTATTATTATTATTATTATTATTATTATTATTATTATTATTATTATTATTTTCATTTACAATGTTTCTATTAGGCATTGGCTTCATTTACTCTTTATTATACACATTTTTTTTTACCCCCGTCAAGGAGGTTATAATAATAATAATAATAATAATAATACATTTAATTTATAATGCACTTTAGATTTGGATCAAATCTCAAAGTGCTACAAAGCAAAAGCAGATAAAAGCATCAATAAAAAAATAAAATAATAATTATATAAAAGCCTGACCATTATCTTTATACCTTGGTTTGTTTTTCTGTTTGTTTTTTTGTTTGTTAGCGAGATCGGTTTTCGTTCATTAACTCTGTAAATAATTAACTAATTTCCTTCTAATTTTATGAGCATTTTTGGCCTGGTAGCGACAAAAAATCTATACACTAAGTATGAAGGTGAAATCGGTCAAAATTGACAAACGAGCATGTCACATAATCATCAACCCACTACCTTTAGTACATAAGGATATTCATTTTATCCATAGACAATTTGATAATAAGATGGTTACAGTGTTAGACAATAAGCTCAATAAAGTGGTCCAATTGATTATGATCACAATAATGTCAGCTTCGGGTACAGCTGTGCCTTGGCGAAGGTTTGGGCGAATGCTTTCTAGTTTCATATTTCTTAACTTATATTAAATACTCTTCTATTTTTATTCTGTCATTGTGTTGTTTTGTTACTATAATTTTGAAGCACAAGAATTTCATTTGGGATTAATGAGCCTTCGGTCAGCTGATTGGTGTGAACTGATTGTTGCAACTCTTTAAATGAACAAAGTATCATTATATAACTTCATAATAAGTCCATGGAAACGATCATTTGTTCATAAGACATTAGTCCAAAAATATCCACGGCTGTGGGAATCGTGTCATTGTTATTGATTTTTCTATAAAAGGAATAATGAATGTGTATTCAAATGAGCACAAGACATGGGGGTGGGGTGTGTGTGTGTGTGTGTGTGTGCGTGTGGAAGGGGGGGTCTCTGTGCCATAATAACTTCCTCTCAGCTTGTTATATTGCTTATGTTTGCGCTTTCACAACTCATTAGGCATAATTAAAGAGTAAACTGTTGCCCCAGTGTTAAATCCTTCTTCATTAGTGATGAATGTCTGCCATGACATTACGCAACCAGTAGGGTATAAACATTCATCTCCACATCTTCGTTTTTGTTTAACGGAAAAGGAAACACCCATTGTCAAGTCATTAGTGCTCATCATCTCCTCTATTTTTGATTTTTCTGACCATAAAACGGTGAGTGGATGTCATCATCCACTTGTCTGCACATCCAGGGGAGTGACCCAACTGCAAGAATTACTCGAAAATCAACTTATTACTGTGTATTCTTCATGACCTTGTTATTTTGTCTACCATCATAAGTGATGTGTGAATTTGACCAATCATTAAAGTCTCCTGCTAAAGTTTCCAAGGAAGTAGCCTTTAGTCTCTTCATATGAACTAAATTTAGACACAATTGGATTTATAGTTGGGAAGCAACTGTCAAAAAGTTGTGCTTTCTTTTAGAAAAGCCCCCCTAGATATGATGATATGATGATATGATGATATGATGATATGATGATATGATATATGATTGTTGATATGATTGACATGACAAGGCCAAAATAAATGAGTGTAACTAAGATTTGTCAACTTGCACTGGAATTTTTTTGTGCTGCCTTTTGAATGCTCAAACAAGTTACATCTCTCGCCAAAACATTACTACCGCCTTAATCAACTGGTTAAGCCAGAATAATATTGATTATTGGGAAATCTCTAGACGACTGGATCAGAGCATCTCCGGAATTTCAGTTCTCGTTGGGTGTTCCTGGTCTGCAGAGGTTAGCACCCACTAGATTGGTCTGAAGAAGGAAATCTGGTGATTCAGTGACAGGATCATGGGGAAGTGAAGGCCAGCCGGTCCAGTCCCACAGGAGAACTACAGTGTATGAGGGGTGAGAAAGGGGGGCCTCCGCAAAATTTGACAGGTGGCTTTAATGTTATGGCTAATCTGTAGGAATCTTAACATTAGAAGGATCATCTTTCAAAATATTATTTTCCATATAGATTTATTATGTCAATAGATCTATTTTTATGAGAATCAATATTCTTTAGCTGAGGAATGCGTTCTCTGGGTGCTTTCCAGTTGATCATGTGTCCAGACTGGGTTCTGTTCTTGTGCACCTGAAATAATGAGAGACCGACCATAAACAAGCATTAGTAACCAATGTAGCTTATTACTCTGTTTAAATTAATAATACATGATCAATAAATGTGGCTAATTCTGCCGGCCATGCACAAATATTAACTGTGTTGTGGTCAGCTCTAATTATACTTAAGTAAGAAATCTGTCACATGACGTGACATGGTTGACACGCAGCATGGGCGATAGGAAACCAAATACTCTTACGATCTTTTTTTTTTTTCTATTGATAGGCGCGCCATGCTGTCACCAGGAAAGTTACCCTGCTGGGCGACCGCCCATGTCGCCAATAGCTAGATCTGCCACTGCTTGAGAGCTTAACCACTCATTAGCAGATGTCAACATTATGATGTGGCCGAAGACATCAGTTCACAGGGCAAGGACAGGAAAGGCCTTCATCTAAACTAGAATGTTATGTATAGCTCTTCACATTTAATGAGCGCACTAATGAAGGCCCGTCAATATATTCCATAAACCAGTGGAGCGTTCAGAATATGGTAGATGCAGGGATGCAAAATTGTTATTGTACTTCAAAAATCGGACCCAAATGCCAAAACACTACTCAAAAAGGTTAAGTGAAGAAAAATAAAGTTCAATTAAGAAAAACTCAAATCTATAAAAAATAAACTACCTGTGTGTCTAAACCAGAAGCACAACAAAAAAAAATTAATCCAGAAACACAAGGACAGATGAAAATGATAAAGTAGCAAATTATGATCCAAAATACAAAGTAGTAAATAATTATCAGAAATTTCAAGGTACCAAAAAAAATTGTCCATGAGAAAAACTTAAAGCTTTTAATGTTTAATGCCATCTTAGGTGCACAAACAGGTGATAAAATGTCCTTACATGCGAATGGTGACAGCTTCCTGATCTAACATTTGAGCCTTATTATAACAACTTAAATCTCAAGCAGGGTTTGTAACTGTGAACATAACAGCAATGTGGTTTTCTGCATGCTGGAGCCACCAAAGATGACTCCTCGACCATGAGACTAATCAGGATGGGGATGTGGCGTGGATCTTTTGCCAAATTCCATTGTGAAAATGTTACATCCTGAGGCTGGGGGGGAAATTAAGGGTCTGCTCTTGCCTGGAAAAAACCTGGACAAAGCAGAAGCTTTATAATCTCATGCTAAATGAATTGATCCTTTTAATAGGCTTCATGATAGCAGGAGGGACAACAAGGCTACTTGGAATCAAAGTTTTGGTCTATGAACTGTTCCTTTAAGGCTTATCCAGACAACGTATTAGATGATGTATTTATTTATTTTTAAATCTTCTTGTCTTTTCCCCCCTGTATATTAAATCTAGATAGATTTGTTTGATTTCCAGCTACAGTCGTTCAAGGAGGCCACTCATATTTGGGTTCAACTATTGAGTTCATTAAATGAGCATGTTGTGGGGGGAGAAGGTGTGTTAAGTAACTTTAGAAAGGAAGGAAGAGGCACAGCTTATCACGCCATCAAAGACTAGAGGTAATTCAGAGAAAAACCAAATCCGCCCATGTGGCTCTGTCTGGTTTCTTAGTTTTTAGCAGATATGTGTGAACATTCTGTTCTCTCAATCAAGTCCATTTGCATCTGTTAAGTAACACATGTAGCAAAGAGTAGCTGAGCTGAAAAAAATCATGCTTCTCTATTCTGACATTAATTGGGTGAATAATGATTACACAGAGGAGCTCATGCATGTTACATCTTTTTTAAGGCTGTCATGGATGTAACGACTCTAACATTTGCAGATACTGTTACCCGTAATGGAAGAAATGGACCCAGATTTCAGTTCTGTTCCTAATGTATTCTGAGTTTATTTCCTTTTTTGCACACAAGTAAGTAAACAAAGGAGAAAAAAGTGCCTTAATGTAGTAGGAGGAATATCAAGTATTTACAAAAAGTCAGAAAACTGTGCTCTCAACTTGTGAAAATGGACACATTACACAACAAACAAAACATAGAAAGTCACATTTATAGCATATTTTCTGCACAGCTAGCTGTGTTTTCATAGCTTCATTTTGATAGACTAGATATCTATCGGGATAACTACACATTTTATCAAAGTTGTACTCTAAATCGTACTACAGAGACAGTGCAACCACAGAGGCAGCACATTGTCCAATTTCATCCAGACTGGATACAATGGATAAAAGCAATCTTTCACAGAAAAGATGTTCAGTGAAAGAGACTAAAAATTCCATTTCTCCATTCAGACAAAAGATAAAGAGCGGCAGCTGCAGCTGCTATGAAGACTGTTTTTTGCTATTCATGTAAGAAACCAGCCAAATTCAATTGTCTAACTTAGAAAAACCTTGAATGACCTTCTGGGATGTTTCAGACTCTGAATAAACAAACAATAAGTATGGCAGGCAGATGAAAACATGTGCCCACCTGACCTTAACTCCAAGGAATGTTTGTGACAAAAAAAATGGCTGAACTGAGCTTCTTTCGTGGGGCTGCTGGACTCCACTGGGGACTCGTGGTGGAACTACTGCTCTTTTGCTTCGGAAGGACCAGTTGAGGTTAGGAAACCTCCCTTTGGAGGCTTTCCATGCATGTCCAGCTGGGAGGAGACCCCAGTGTAGACCCATAACTCAATTCAGGGGTTTTATATCTCATCTGACAGGTGGCTACTTTGGAATCCCCCAGGATGAGTTGAAGATAAGTACCCAGATAAATACTTTATTTATCCTGAACAAAATTCAAGAACATAATGAAAATATTTTCTACATTTGATCAATCCCTGAGGGAACACAGAAACGCCTGGAGAGCAGTTTGGGGTTCAGGGTCTTGCTCGAGGAGCTTAAGACATGTAAACTGGAGGGATTGAACCCCGATCTTCCTATTGGGAGACAACCGTTCTACCAACTGAGCTACAGCTGCGGAAAAGAGGGAAATGCTTGTAAATCTAATATCCGATCCATGTAACATTTCCAAATGCAATCAAATATAAGACTCCTTGGCATATGAAAACTCCTCAAACACCGGCTGGCTGCACCTCCGTGTTATGGCCTCACAATGACCAGCAGAAACAGTCTCAGACATCACTCTCCGGCGGAAAGGCTGCCGTCGCTGGACAATGTCGCCTTTCTCCTGTGCTGTTTGTGCAAAATTGTCTATACACTGATTGACAGAACAGCTGGAAGGGAAGTCATAATTGACAGAGGATGGACGGGACCTCCTCTCCAGCTCTATGGCGTCATGTACAGTCATTGATCTGTATTGTGGAGGAAGAGCCGTGTTCTGCACTGCATGCTCGTATGATGGAGGCCTGCAGGGCAGCCTGCTGTCCGCAAGCTTAAACACTTCAATGGCCGACAGAGGGCGGGGCTTGAGCAGGGGCTCGGCTGCTTCGTTCTGACAGTCTTCCCGGAGAGTTTCACATGGGAAAGAGTTTTCCCTCTGAGAGTCTTTCTTCAAGCTGCTCCTGCTGTGGGCACCTACGCTTCTGGTCCGCATCAGGACTTTATTGGTGACTCTCATTGTCTGTGAACGTCTCTTCTCATCTGGAAGCGGTGCAGCAATTTCCTTCTGAGCCTTTGCGGCAACTGAAAGCTTGTTGGTGACGTTTACTCTCCTACAGGCTGGCGACCCCGTAGGTGAAACGGTGAAAAGAGACCCTTCGGAGTGATTAGACGCAGCGCTCTCGAGGGAGGAGCATGAGCAGTCCTTGGTGTGATTCCCTATCATGTAGGGCAGTGGATCCACGTTGAGGCTGCTGCTCAGTTTTCGGAAAGACGTGATCGGCCTACTTCCACCTTGTCCTCTGAGCAAGAAGGACTCATCCGAGATCTGCTTTTTCAGAGGCTGCTCCTCAAAGTCCCTCCTCACCACTGAGCAGTCTTCATGGCTCCTGGTATGGCTACACAGGCTCTGGAGATCAGGTGAGAGGAGGAGGATGGGCTCAGAGCAGCGACGGTTGAATCCTGGCTTTGTGTTGAAGATAGAATCAGCAGGCCAAGTGGAGGCGTTGGCACTGGGGGGACTGAGGGATGAAGATGACCCACCCTCTCCATGAGTGGAGCTGGCACTCACTACTGCCTCTCCATCTCCATCTGGATCAGTTCTATCATATTCAGAGTCATGATGCTTAGAGGACACAGAGTCTGCAGAGTAGGAGAAGAAAAAAATGTTAAGGATGTCCAAATTCTCAAAACAGTTATTATGCTCGCACAGTAAGGGACTGTAACCAAAAAGTCTTAGTGTGGGTCGAGGTCAGAGGTGACAGCGGAGCTGTCTTGGTTTTTCCATGGTCATGATTTAGATTTTATTTCAGGATTTAACATTAATACAGACTGAATAGATATAGTGAGATCCTCCAAAATGTGTTTTTTTGCGGACCATAAAGGTATGCTTTCCCAAGTTGGCTTTATTGGAATGACTTGCTTTCCCACTGATCTATATCATTTATCTTATCATTTGCTCTAGTCCACCCTTGTGAATCCAAGGGTGAAACTCCTTCAGTCACCCATTTCTGTCCTTGGACCCCAAGCCTTCACCAACAAAGGTGCTCATACCAGGACTAATAGACCATATCCAGTGTAAGGATGTAAGCCCACTAACAGGTAAAACCTGCACCACATAACATTTAAGCCCTCTGGAGTCTGAGGGTTGTTTATATACCACATTAAATTATGTTCGGTGTGCTAATATTGGAATAATCTTTGACATCACCTTTATATCCTGTTAGTTACTTCTTCACTTCACTACCTGCCCTAAATCAGTCTATCCTGTTGCTAAACCAAAATGGGGGCTCTGATGACTGGTAACCAAATCCAAATGTAAGGCTGTTCATGATTCTCTGATGTGGTTTTGAATGACCATGAAACAACCGGCTTTGTAAACAGTCCACTTCACCACACCAAAGATTTCTATACAGTCCCTAAAGTAAGATGATGAAAAGACTGAAATGTACCGTCAGCAGTGTCCAGTAGGTTTGGAATATTCTCTCCCAGTAATTCAGAATGCTCAATCAGAAACCGAGTTAACTCTGTGACCTGTGGCAAATGAGAAAAATAAACACGATGAGTAACATCAATCACAGAATAATTCAAAGTTAAATGAAGAGTTCTGAAAATCCCAACAGATGTTCAGATCAGATACAATCCTCACAGTTTGGTGATTATTTAGTTCAAGAATGTGTTGAGTTGGGCTTTTTTTTGCTACAAAGAGTTTGTGCAAGTGTAACTTATGAAACATTTTAGGTTTTCTGCACCACAAAGCTTCAAAGCACCATAAGTGAGAAAGGAAATTCACAGTAAGACCTCCTACCTTTTCGACCTTGTCTTTCTGCTCCTCCAGTGGCGTGCAGTCCGACTGCAGCAGCGTGGGGGCAATACACACTGCCAGGTTGTATGCATCCATCTTGTTGGTGTCAGCACCCTCCAGGATGTGATGGAGGACACAAACTAGATGCTGCAGGAGGAGTTTGTTGGCCCCTGGCAACTTGTCTACCACCCTGTTGGCGGGTGGCGAAGGGGGGAAGGAGGGGAAAACAGGAAGGAGGCATTAGTTTGGCGCTCTTTTTCTTCCTTCTCTTACACAAACAGTGGACCAAAACAGGGAAGTGGGTTATGTTCACCAGACGGATGGATCTGAGGGGAAATCTCCACTCAAAACCACATTTGGTTAACATGTTGAACACACAAGCAACAATTGTCAAATTTATATAGACGTATGCATCTGCAGGTGAATTGCTTACGTTCTAATTTCCCGTGCTCTCTGCTGCGTTTCTTCATTGTCCAAAGCCTTCATCCAGTCGATATAAAGTTCAGATACCAGTAGGCTGCCAGGAATATCCTTCATAAAATTCTGCAAAGAATAAGAGAGGGTCAGTAATAAGACAGAAATCAAGCGGTGTGACCAATATAAGGTGTTGCTTGTCTTTATGATTAGAGTTTGAAATGAGTGGTTGAAGTAATAAATGAGGAACCTCAGTCTGCAGATTGTATATCTTATGTGGGTCACGTTGAAGGAGATGAAATATGATATAGCAGTATTTCTAGGCAGGCTGTTTCCGTTTTATGCAACTTTATGATTGGATCATTTTTCAAAGGAAAATAAACTTTAACTGCGCTACTATGACATGACATGGTAGTTGTTTTTCAAATTACTTATATAAAATCAAATCAATCAATAACGAGTTTGAAATCCTCATGACCCCCGCTGCAGATGGAGGTTATTAAAGAAAGACTGCTGACTGATGCACCAATAGAGATTAATGGACCCGGCTATGACCCCATGTGCCGGGCCCACTTGCAGAAACTTGTTTAGATGTTAACATTAAGCAATACTATCCATATTCAATCAGTGTAATCAAAAAACAAAAGCCTGGTTAGTCTACCTGAAATTCAAGGGTGAACTAAGGTTTGTTCTCCATATAGAAAGATTCAGAGTTTTGAAGATTTCATTTGTTCTTATCAAAAGTCACATTTCCAGCAGACTGGAGATGAGTACATTAAGTTTTGTGTTATCATTGTCATCTTAGATAAACCCCAGTCATAGACTTATAATTCATTTACACTCAACATTCAGTCATAAAAGTATTCAGACAAACTTTTTTCCTGCCCTTTCTTGTTTTGTGCAAGTTTCCTGGAGGCTTTCAGATACAGAAGCCCAATTTTTATATAAAGATCCAAGTCTGAAATTGGGGAAGTTTGGTCAAGACCTGCTCTTCCTGGAAGGCACCTTGAGACAACAGTTGTTGTGAAGTGAGGCTTTATAAATAAAGATTGATTGACTGATTGATGGTTGACTTTTTTAACCCCACTTTTATTAACACGGCTTAGGTGGAAACATCCGAATTACAAGAGTGAACAACTACAAGCTCCTTCATGTTTCACGTTAATGCTTAACGAAAGGAGACGCTTGTCCATACTCAGCATTCATTTTGTCCGTATTTGTGCACATTTTGTGAATGCTTATGAACACGGATATGGAACAGTACCACCAGACACGGACAACAACGAAGAAGAGAAGAATAAAGCCCACATGCCGTCTGTAGAACAGAAACTGCTGCGTCTGCTTTTGCCACTTTAATTTAGAAGGTTTATTAGAGCCTAATTAGTTGTCATTTTTGTTGTTGTCGATACTTTTGACTCTTTATTGCCATCTTCTGGATGCACCAAAGTCGGCATAGAGGATTATAGAACTGCGTTTGATACACTGTTTGAAAGGAACCTAACTTTTTTCTTTTTTTTTCATATGTAGATGGAGTATAAATGAGCCTAGAGCAAAACTTGCAGCCATGAAAACAAGCACAATACATTAAAAAAGAGCCAAACTAGTAAAAGCACAGAGCAAAATAAAATCAACCACCAGATTAAGCCAAATTGTAACCATGGAATGAAAAGAAGAAGAAAATACAAGGTTTTTTGAAAAAAATATTTGACAGTTTTTGAGTTATGGTCCAGAAACAAAACATGACGGAGAGACGGGAGGGGCGGGGCAGACAGGAGCCATTCCTACAACATACATTACTTTTATCAAGGCAGTGGTTGGTTATAATGTATTAGTTTATACTAGGCTTTCTGTAATTAATGTAAAACTAACCTTCATTTTTGTACAATGTCCATTTTAATATTAACACTTGTGCGTTTATTTGATTTCATGCATTTCAATTTTATGTTTTATCGTTAGTTTAACTCGACTAAAAGGTCTGTGTTCTGTGGTGGTACAGTAAACATAGTGTAGGAGTAGTAATAACATAGTAGCATGCATTGTTATATCAGTTTTCTCATGCTGAATGCTTAAGGTTTAGCATGTGATATATAATATATGGGTACATACTTTGAGTAGGCCGACGAGCAGACAGACCGGCTGGATGTCCATGTCCACCTCAATCCCGCTGTTGAGCCGCTCCCTTATGTCCCTCATGTTCTTAATGTTGCACGGTTTCCGAAACACCCCCTCTGTGGACGGCCCTTTCTTCCTCAGCAGCAGCAGTATCTCCTGGTGAAAAAATGGGAAGGACAAATGATTCAGAGGTATGTTTGGAGCTGATGCTAATCAATGTGCAGCTGCTGCACGTGCGTGGTTACCTGTCCTCGCTAGAAAATCCTTTACACTCTGTTATTGACTGTCAGCAAAATAGGCGCTTGTTTACTATTCATGCTCGGTTAAGAAGTGCATTGATTGCCGTCATATATTGTTTAAAACCCGAGACCATCGAACGTGTGGAACAAATCAATAAATGAAACAAGCCAGAGAAGAAGAAAAGGAAATTTTACTCCACATCTAGGCGGTTTAGCTGAGATGAGAGATCTGGCATTCAAGACCTAAAGTTAACTTACTGTCAGTGGTTTAGGAAGTGAGCAGTTGTCTGGGCATATCTTGGCGAGAGGCTGTCCAAAAAGCTGTGTCTTGGTGTCTGTATCAGATCGGCACGCTCTGCTGATGAAACTTGAACCTTTTCTCAGCTTCCTCACCAGTTTCCACCTAGTTTCTGATGAAAGCAGGAATATTTTGTTAAGCGTTTTAGATTGTATTCGGTGAACTAGATCCCATAGTGACTCAATAATGAAGATAAATGCAGTAAACTACTTTCTGAGCAGAGTAATAAAAACAAGACAGATTTCCTTTTTGTCAATAAATATCCGCTAAATTTAGTCACGATTGGACGTTGGGATGTTATGGACAAGAAACTGTGTTTTCCACAAAAAAATCATGAGTAAAATATAAAATTCTATAGGGAAATAATGTATGTATATAAGATAAATCTCTTGAGTCAATTCATTTGCACCAAATTTGGATTGAATCGGAGCAAAGGTCGAGGAACTATAGTCTGGAAACTGGATTTTAGAGATGAAGTTTCCCCTAGAGGCAGATACATGCAATTGACCTTTCACAAAATAAATCAAGTTCTTCCTCGCATTTAGTTCTCTTGGGGTATAAAATTTGAAAACAATTCATGAAATTTTTTTTGAGTTGGATTGAGTTATGGACAAGATAATTATTTCCCATTATTGGGGAATAGTGAAGCATAGTTAGGCCAAATTATATCCCCTTATTAATAATAATAATAATAATACATTTAATTATTGGGGAATAATTACAGCCCCTTATTGGGGATTTAACCAGGCATTTATTAAATGATCATGTTCATCATCATTTACCTTTAATGCAACAGAGCAACAAAAGATATTTAGTAGTCTATTGAAATCTGTCCTCTGGCTGCTCACTGATATCAGATATCAGTCTGTGTGTGTGTTTGTGTGTGTGTGTGTCTGTGTGTGTTCCATTAATGAGTCTCTCCCTTCACCGAAGACGACGAGCTCAAACTCACCAATGGTCTGCAACAGCTTCTCTTCTTGGTTATTCAACTTTGCATCACCCTGGCAACATAACAAAGAAAAAGAGTTTGTGGTGACGAGCCTGCAAGAGGAACATGACCGAGTAACAGGAACAAAAAGAGGGCCGTGTTTCCTTGTCCCCTCATGCTGACCGACACGTGACAGAGCTACAGTGAAGCACGTGTATAACAGAAGACTAGAGTAAAATTAATGTACACATGACATGAGCGCAAAGTATTTTGTTCTTTCTTGTTTCTTAAAAATGGCGATTGTACTTACATTAAGTGGAATCTCAATGAAGTCCTCCATTCCACCTCCCGAAAGAGTTTTAGGCTGGGATAAAGGGAACACGAAGACAGATTTAATAAAAGCTCCTTTTTCTACTAAAATTTGGAACTGGACATGGCGGATTAGTTGACGTACTGTGATACTGCCACTCAGCACCTTCATGAGGACGTCTGGAGGTTGAGAAACACAACCGACCATCGATTTTGCCTGACTTATTTTTCTGTAATGACAAACAAGATTACACCTTTACTCACAAGAAGCGATATTTGTTTAAAAACTCATGGCAACATTTGTCTGATTATTCATGTATATTACACTGGTATTACATTAAATGTCCCTTAAAGCTGTCGCGCATTGATATAATCCACAATAAACAATGTTCTTAATGACCCAGAATGCTTATAAACTACAAATAATAATAATCATAGTACATATCAAAAGTTTATTTTTCTAAATAAAATACATTTTTAATTCCTGTATCAGTACCGCAGGATTGATCTTATCGCTCAATCGCTACCCAACTCTTGTCGATCATGGGAATTGTATAAGATATAAGATATAGATAATCAAATTCTTGATTCGACAGTAGATAACTAATCATGGTTCTTACCTGTGAAGTGTCTCTAACCAGCGTTCTTTCACCTCAGGCGAGCTGTGGGCATAATATTAGCATGGTATGAGTTACAAATCCACAGACAGACCGTGCATGCACAAACAGTGGGAGGAATGAGACAAAGTGCACACCCACAGTCTCTTTTAAGTACTGTGGTGGAAAGTGTAAGTCAGTCATGGGAACAGGAAGCAGTGTCACGGCGGGCCCCAACCAAACACGTTCCACCCAAACTAGGTTTGCAGTGGTTTGGGTCCATGGTTGGAATCGTGACTATGCAAGTAGAAGTACACCTTTGGGGGCTTTACCTTTTTGACCTGTGATGCAAAGTGGCCTCATAAATGCCAGGCAGTGTGCAAAGATGTTTTGTTTGTGGGCTCACATTCATGTGAGTGTGAAGGATTGAAAGGTTTAAACAATGATTCATCAAAGGAGGAACATCTGAATCTCAATATATAATTAAAGCTGCAAACAGCATTGTTTGGGCCTTCACACCTGGCCAACTTCAGGGTCTGCACTATATGTGACTGGGCTCCTGAGGTCCTTTATTTCAATCAATCAATCAATCAATCTTTATTTATATAGCGCCAATTCACATCAACAGTTGCCTCAAGGTGCTTTCCAGAAAGAGCAGGTCTAGACCAGACTCTTTACATAATTATCTACAGAGACCCAACAAATTCCTCCTTGAGCAAGCACTTGGCGACAATGGCGAGAAAAAACTGCCCTTTAACGGGCAAAAATCTCGAGCAGATCCAAGACTCAGGGTCGACGGCCTACTGCCATGACCGGTCGGGTTTGAAAAAATAGAGAGTGAGAGCGAGAAAGAGAGAGACACAGGTGAGGAGAGATACAGATATTTCAACACAGGTCTGACCTGCATCTCTCTGTGGCATACTGCAAAATGAAAGCACTGCATCATTATTAAAAAAAACAACACCTCGGCTATCTTACACTCATAAATTGCAAAAAAAAAAAAAATGGATGCAAAAGTTGAAATTGCGACTTTTGAAATAAGTTTAGGTCATGGCTTCTTATTCGCCGCCCAATACCATACCCCAATATCAGAGTGTACATCAAAAATTCAAACTTCTGGTAACTAATTCTTTATGGTCTCAAAATGATGGGTTGGTGGTCTTGACATCAAGGTTCTGAACATCTAGGTTGAGTTTGTTAATGTATGTCAACGGGAAAATTGAAAATCACACATTTAAGTTAAATTTGCTAATTTCTTGCTAGGTTTGCGTCATAGCAACAGGAGGCTTTTTGGTAAATACTATGACACTTCTAGGAGAAAATAAGTCCAATGCATTGGCTTTTTCAAACATTTCTAGGGGGCAATATTGAGCCATTTCTACCCTACTCTTGGCCAAAACCCATAATATACGCAAATGTTTGCCAACATGATGCACATGCACATGCATCCTGATAAAGCTCCATATGCAATTGATTTTGAAGAACAACAATCATTAAAAAAAACAATAGGGTCCCCACTTTCTTTGTACTCCCTAATAGAATAGCTCAAAATGTATTATTTCATTCATTTCACTTTGTAAGACAGGACTGCATTTCCTAACCAAAAGTATTTTGCATCTTTGATGATGCAACTTGCCATGCACTGAGGCGAAAAGTGTGTAAGTATACAGCACCTCCTCTTTTTGCATTTCTAATATGGGATGTAAAATAGAAACTTCGATTCGACACGCCGATCAAAGGTCAAGCAGGAAAACCCTCCACAATAAGAAAGTGGGTCTCCCTCTCTTCCTTATGGACTAGCTTTAGCTCAAAAACTGTTTTGGGCCACAGGGTTAGGGCCAGGGTTAGGGTTGTGTCCTAACCCTGGGCTTCAACCAGCTTACAACCATCTCAGAATCGTTAAATTGCCATAGCCAACCTGTGATTGTTGCTGACCTTGCCCATCACTTTATGACCAGAGTGTATCCATCTTCTGATGGGTAATTCCAGCAGGATAATGCGCCATGTCACAAAGCTCAAAACATCTCAAACTGGTTTCTTGAGCATGACAATTCACTACACTGGACTCAAATGGCCTCCACAGTCACCAGATCTCAATCCAATGGAGCACCTTTTTAGATGCGATGGAACAGGAGACCTGCATCATGGAAGTGCAGCCAAAAGATCTGCAGCAACTGCAAGGTGCTATCATGTCAATACGGACCAAAACTAGTTTGAATGTTTCCAGCACCATGTCTAATCTATACCATGTAGAATGAAAGCAAAGGGGATCTGGGATCCGGGACTAGCAAGCTGTACCAAAGAAAGTGGTGGTTGAGTGCAAACATAGGGGGGGGAGTGTGTGTGTGTGTATGTATATATATATATATATATATATATATATATATATATATATATATATATATATATATATATATATGATGATAATACCCTGATGATTACAATACCTTATATTATTATTATTCCTATTATTCCTGTGTTATCACAATAAAGAAGAAGATAAAGACATTCTGTGGGAACAGAGCATTAAGGCTGAAAGCTTATCTAGCATGTGTTGGTTTACTTGTTGTGTGTAAAAATATAAAGACTTTTACACGCAAGCTTCATCTACGCTGTGTCAGCGAGAAAACCCAGGGCGGTAGCACCATTTAGCGCTGCATGCATGTATATTCTTTAAAATATCCTACATGTCAGTTTCTCTTGTGTTTCATATTCATAGTAAAGGCGAGTATTTCTTGATAAAGTCCGCGGCCGTTAATTACCACACACAGAGATTGGTTTGGCAGCCAATTTGAGCTTCCTATTCCTGTAATACATGTGATTCTGAAGGGAGGACTTTCTCTTTGCTACTTCCTTCTTTTCATGTATGTCACAAATCATATGACTAGACGTGTAAACGTACAATACAAACCCTTTAGTATTGGAAGCCAAATTACTCAATACCCATTGCATATCGGGTTGGTGGCTTGCATCAGTTTGAGTTTGAGATTTTACAAGGTTACTTCCACATTCTCTACAAAATGTTAGGTTTACGGACTGATGCATACTCATAATATTCAACACTGGGGACAGCAGTCCTCATAAGAGACACATTTGCAAATCAGATACTTTTTAAACACTGTGCAAATACTTACTTTAGCAGTAAAGACCAAAGGTTGTTCACTGTTAATTACTAAATTTGCATAAGGGATTCATGCAAAAACTTCAAATAATCCTGCACCCATTCCTCTAGATCCAGATGCACAGCAAATTCTAACGCATATGTTTGTGACCCATCCGTTTACGAGCGTTTTGGGATTTGTTGGTTTCCTGTCACCTTCCTAACAGATTTTTTCTGCTTTTGATATAACTGCCACTTGTTTGCACAATGGTGTAACCAGAGAAGGTTGCAAAACACAACAAAAACTATTTTTTTTAAATGAGTCTTCATTCCGGGAAATTAGTCTTATTATTATATCCGCACATCGTTCGTGTTAACGCGATAATTCAAAAACTATATCATGGATCCTTTTAATGTTTTAGAACCACATAGAACTTGTGCGTGGAAGTACTGGTGCAAATTCTCAGGACATAATATCTCGACTCTTTTAGTCCAAACTCGGTGTAAATGAGTTACATTATTACATATATATATTTTATGCATTAGAGTGATTTACTCTTATAGTTCATATTTCACTCACAAGGGGGAGCTTTTTGTGAAAAACACGGATATAACTTCTTAATCCTGGTCCGATTTTATTCAAATTTATTCCATATGAATCGACTTAAGGAGATCTATCTTGTATATATTATATTTTGCTCGAGTAGTTTATATATTTACTCACCAGGTGGTATATAAATAAAGATCTTAAAGTTAAAATATTGATTTTAAGTACATTGATTGTATTTTTGTCAAGTTTTAAGGCCCATTTATTTATTAGCAGATTTGTTTGGTTAATACAAGCTTCTTCAATTTATTGAATAACATTTAGCTTCATCCCAGTATAGCAGTTTCTGCAATTTAAGTAATATGAGTCACTCAAAACATAATTTTAGCCCGGCTTTAAACGCCCAGGGAAAATCATTAAAAACATGAATCCCCTCCAGTGTTCGAAAACATCAACATTACATCTTTATGTCCACATCTTCCATTCCTGCTGCCCAGCAAAAACATCCAAATGTCATCCTAAAGGTTTTATGAATTGAATCAAGGATTCCAGTTGTAAGCAGGATTTGGCCGTGAGAGGAGGGATAGCAACCGTAATGATTTTAGTCACCATAATACACGATTATACCCTAGAGTATGTATTCAAGCTTAATAGCAGCGGAATAGTGTGTAAGTCTGCTCACCGAAAACACACCAAGCAGAAAGTTAGAGCCCAGGCCAAGACGAGGGTTACCCTGAGGTCAATCTCCTCCGTCGGTTCCTCCTCATCCACCGGGTCATCTTCAAATCCGTACATCCAGATGTCCTGAAGGACGACTCTGTTCTTCAGACGGTAGCCTGAGTTGGACCTATTCAGCAGAGGAACCAGGAGTAGTAGGAGTTTCCATCTCACAGAATATTCCGTTAAATATAAAATTAATTCTTTCACCAGAGTTTGACTTTCACTTCAACAATATTCTGTCCCAGCTATAATTAGTTTTTTTCATTCCCTTCCCTAATATCTGCTATTTCTTGCAAAATAAACAATCTACTTAATTTTGTGCAAGCTCACATATATTCACATAAATGTCAATGTTCCTTTTTACTTAGAGTAGAAAATGACTTTCTCTACAGAAAAACATAGGTGTTATGTAATGGTGTTTATTTATTTATTACTTCACATATTCATGAAAATGCCGTGCAACACAACCAGGACCGGTTCTGCTGCTGTGTGCACTGAGGCCTTCTCACAAAATTCAATTTGAAAGATCTGGAAATTATGTGAAATGAAAAGGTGACTATAAATAGATTTGACATAGATAATTTTTTTCCAACCCACCTCCGTACAGCCGTGTCTGCTGTATATATGTGACGTAGAACAGTTTCAACATAAATGCATTAAGGCTGGTGATTATCTAATGGATTCATTTTTGACATGCAAATTGAGCTTCACCAAATTTCACCATCATTTCTTCTCATAACTGCAGCAGAATGACTGAAGAGACATCTTGTAATGTGGAACTCAACATATTGCTTTTCAAGGTTTCTAGATTGACATTTTGACCAAATTCCTGGAAAATCTTATCTAGTCCACGTCATTCCTGTCATACTGCTCAAATTTGCGACTACTGGCGGCTTTGCATTGGCCTTGTATGTAATCCAGTTACTTGAAAAAAATAGTTTTTTGCATCTGTTGTGAACGCAACATTATTACATTTTCAACAAATTCCCAAATCAAACTAGCCCTCAGAGTAGTGTCCTGTCAACCAGGCCCCTCTATGCATACCATGATACTCACAGATGAGGGATGGGGTGGGGGAATGTGAGGACAGCAGGAATGCACTTAGAGATTCAACAGGTATTATACAGTAGTACAGAAATAGAAAGAGGAAAGTGATGCGTTATTGATCGGAAGTTTTACAGAGAGGCTGTGAGAATGGATGGATTAACCCACCAGTGTCTTGGGGAGATAGGGGGGGATTGAGTGGCCTCCCACCACTCCATCCTTTAACCAGCATGTAAAAGGTACACCCATTCATCCATCAACTTTCCCTAACCACTTATCCTCTGTGCAGGATCTCTACTGAGATTTGGGGAAGAGGTGTTGTACAATTGTTCATTGGGAAACTGAGCATGCTGAGTAAAAATACTTTTAATGAAAAGAGTACAATCATGTCTAGAAGTGTATGGCTTTCACAGAGAGAGATTAATGAAGTGTGTTTTGATTGCATGGCACTGTAGTCCCTGTTGGAACTGTGTGCGGGTTGTGGTACTGAGATGAGTGCAACATCCCACTCATGAAGATTAGAATTTCCAACAGCTTTGACAAACAATGTGACTGAGGTCAGCAGGTCTCTGAACGCAACAACTCATCAACATCCCTTTATTCTTTTCATGATGTTGGGTAGAAGAAGAAGGTAATACTGAGTTTAAAGTTAAAAGCATGAGGGGTGATTTTCATTAAAGCCATCAATCCTTATAAATAGATCACAGAGATTTGTGTCATCTCAGGAGAAACCAAACATTTCAGTCAGAAATATGTTTTTTGGTTTCTATATGTAGCCAGGTGATAATTCCTGCCTCATTGCATAAGTACTAACCACTGTAGACCAACAACACCTGGAGTTTGGGAGCTGGTCTGACCCAGTCACATAGTCATAATAGTTGGCCTTCATCAGAATCGTTCAGACTTTTACATTTGCCCATTTAAAGGACAAAAAGTTTGCTTTCTGTGTAAAATATTCCGGCCTCTGACAGGTGCCAATGTAACAAGGTAATTATTGTTATCCCTGATTTCACCTGTCAGTGGTTATGATGTTATGGCTGATCAGTGTAAATAACTCACTATTACTACTCACTCATTAATAATATTGATGAGCCAACAAATTAATGAAATCAGATTTTTAATCATAAAATAATGTTCTCATTAAGGACAAATTGTCATGAGCAGCCTCATTTTCAAGATTAGAATTTAAGCTCTTTAGAACCAATGTTTAGAAATACTCATTTAGGTTACACTCGACAAGCTTCACTTGAAGATGTGTTGAAATTTCCTTTTTAAAGTAAACAGGTTTTTTTTTTCATTTCAGAGAATGCCGTTGCTTCTCTCCTCATGTGACCTGACTGTTATGGAACCCCCCGCTTTTCGTCTGGTCATAGTTAAGTCCTTGTGACGGGGAGATTCCCCAACACTCCCAGTATGCGGTCCAAAAATACATGTTTTGTTTTGGTTCCTCTTTCGCTCGCCCAACTCACAGTATGAATATGTTTGTTTGGTTATCAAAGGAAAGTTTCGGAGTTACTACTTCAGTCTTCCAGATGTGTTTCCAGCTTGTTTTTTCTGGTGTCTGTAGTTTCCCTTAAATTATTTTTTCACATGACATTTATTTGTTTTTCTTGACTGATGATTCCCATCTACATTTTGGGGCAAGAGCAAAACTTCTTACTTGAGTTTAGCAAAGACAATGACATCCTTGAAGAGGAACAGGTGTCTCTCCTTGGTCTTGGAGCCCTCTGTCACCTGAACGCACTCGTCCAGCAGCAGCTCGCCGCTCTCGCTGGCGAGGCCGAGGACGAACGGACTCTGGTCCACGGACACCCAGCAGGAAGCCTCCTCCCTGAACGAGAGGACACACACACACACACACACACACACACACACAGAGGTGGGTGAGAGGGACAAGCCACAGCCAGGCCAGTCTGATGGTCATTTTGAACATGAATGACTCTATGCTTTTAGGTTTTTAACCTTTGAAAGCAATACATTCATATTTTTCTCACAGCACTTAAAGAGAATGCCAGTATTTACTTCAATGTATGTATGTGACATATCTGTATAGAGAAGAGGATCATGGGAAGTGATTAAAAGTGTGAGATCTGTAAGTAGAAATTTAATGCTCATTATTCTGTGTAGAGGTCCAAATAAGAGACTACACTGCTAAACCATGACAGTATGACCACTGACAGGTGATGTCTAAATAATAGAGATTATCTTGTTCCTAATGCTTACATGGCAGTGGGTGGGATACATTACACAGCAGGTGAACATTTTGCTCTGAAATTGATGGAAAATTGGAGAGGATTCGAATTTGAAAAGGGCAAATAATTAAACAAAATGATTATAATCTTTATTTATACATCACCTTTCAAAACAAGTGTTATATATAAAAAGTATGAGGTTTTTAGCTATGATAAACAGTGGCCGGGGTTTATGCCACCAGCTATCTCTCACTTATAATGCTATCTCTATTTTGACAGTTTCACCAACATTCACGACCTGAATCATGTTATGCTAATGATTCATATGATAACCCAGCAGGTTACCAAAACAACTGTTTCCCTAACGACCCACATTAGTGATGCATAGTCAGCTGTAAACTTGTGACCTAATGACTCACTATGTATCAAATAACTCTGGTTAAATAAATGGTTAAATATCTGCCTCCCACCAGCAGGATAGAACTAAGGAGGACTCTCACTTGCTTCAACCTCAAAGGATTTTCAAAACAATGTTACTAAGAGTTTTACTCAGTTAAGGACGACTGGAGAACAGGGGACAGGCGCCTATGGCTCATTGTTGCGCATGTGGGAAGACAGAGTTCATCACAAGGATGTGACCTGCACATTATCAGTCAGGTAGTTTTAATGTTATGGTCGGTCCGTGTTTTACATTCTCATAGAATATACTCTTAACATTTTTGCATAGGTTTTTCCTGAGGACTTAATGCTAGCATAAATTTAATAATAATAATAATAATAATAATAATAATAATAATAATAATACATTTAATTTATAATGCACTTTACATTTGGCTCAAATCTCAAAGTGCTATAAGAACTGAATTAATATTCTTAAAGCTGCTTTTTGTAGCTTCCATGAAGAATTCATCCAAGCCTACAGAAAACGTTACCAAAGTCCTAACAGATTCATCAAAGTATCATTATTCCAGATCTTTGAGAGGAGAAAAAAACGTGGTTCCCAATTCCAATGTGATAAAAGATGGGCGAGATTATTAGTCATTAGAATTCAAAGCAATGATATTATGAGTGCAGTTTAGCCAATTGAGACGCCTCCATTAGTGATTCTTTGAAACATCTGCAAATTAAAGTAATGTCCTCCATTGACCCGATCTCTTAAACTCAGCCCGGCACATTTGAATAAATAATTATAAAAAAAAACAACATAATAATAATAATATTAATAATAAATTATTGACGCCTTTCAACAGACTCAAGGTCACCTTACAAGGCCGAGTTGAAAAATTAAAAACAATGTGACAACAGATGATTAAAATCAGCGGGACAAATTTACAGGTTGATCATATGAATAGAAGATTAGTGTGATGAAAATTGTATATGACAGTTTAAAGAGATTTGTTTTGGGATGGGTTTTGAAACTGGAGAGAGAGAGGAAATAATATAGTTTTGCCAAGATGGATTTGGTGCCACTGAGGAGAACTTTGGTTGTTTTACTGTTTAGTTTGAGAAAGCTGCAGGAGAACCAGGATTTGATTTCCTGGAGGCAATAAGAAAGGGTGGTAGGCGGGAGGGTGGAGGTAGATTTGGTGGACAGGTAGAGCTGGGTGTCATCAGCGTGGCAATGGAATTAGATGTTACATTTCTGGAAAACATGGCTACACAGAAGGGTCCCGATTACTGAACCCTGGAGAACAACTGTAGGGAATAGCTTGGAAATATATGGGATTTGAAAGTTTTCAGTTGGATGAACTGGACGCCGCCAGAGAGGTAGGATTCAAACCAATCCAAGGGTGTGTCCGTGATTCCAATGGAAGCCAGTCTGTTAAGGAAGATGTTATGGAAGATAGTGTCAAATGCCGGAGTCAGATCAAGGATGTTGAGAATAGTTAACAGTCTGGAATCAGCTGCCATGAGGAGGTCGTTAGGGATATTATACCAGTGCTGTTTCTGTGCTATGGGGGGAGGGGGGATAATATCTCTTTAATGAAAGATATTGAAACTTGGGGTCTGTACTCATGAACACATGAATTTAGTAATGACAGATCAGAGACTATTTTTTCCTCCAAATCTCCTTCAAATGAGTAATATATGAACTATAATAGTGAAACTATATGCTGTTTTGAAAATAAGTCTGTCTTGAGTTGATTCACACACAGCAAATTTGGACTAAATCAGAGAACAGTTGAGAAATAATGGCCTAAAACATTTTGGAGTTATAACCCCCTTAGTGAAGGAAATATAGAATTTACCTTTCCCAAAATCACTCCGGTTCTTCCTCACACTAAGGTCTATGGTTGTATAAAATTTACAAATGATCAATGAAATATTTTTTGAGTTAACCCCTTAACTGGAAGGATCTATGGCAGCGGACGAAGTGATGACGATTCCATAATATCCCTGACTCAAAAATAGGCTTATAAAATGTGTGTTTTGAAAATGTAAGGAGTAGAAATGTAATGTATTTGTGTTTAAATGTGGGAGGTTCAAGTAAAATTATCAGAAAATCATTATTAGAGGAAAGTACAGATACCTGAAACCTCTACTTGAACACAGTAACAATGTCTTTATCTTAGAACTGTTCAAGAGGCCTGACCTCAGATAAGCAGATGTTTTATCTAATGTCTTGAGCATTCCAGGTAAGGGCTTAGAGTAGGGCATTTTTGTCACTGCTTGATGGATTTCCTTTAATCCGGATGGAAGGGTGGGGAATATACCTTTTGAAAGAGATCATCGAATTTCAGAGGTAGGTCCTGAAGAAAACCACAAATAGTGAAATTTATTTTTCAATGACTATCAAGTAGTAAAATATGAACTATTAGAGTAAAATATGATATGTACAAGATAGATCTCCACAAATCGATAAATGGGCGCCAAATTTGTACTAAATCGGACCAACAGTTGAGAAATTTGACCCCAAAACTTTTTGAGATAAAGGTCCCCTAGTGGCAGAAATTTACTATAGACCTTTCCCAAAATCAATGGAGTTCTTCTTCGCACTAACGTCTATGTGGATGTAATATTTGAGAATGATTCATAAAATACTTTGTAGGGTTTTCGCATTGACACAAAGGATCTGTAAACGTGGTAACAGAGTCGATGACAATTCCATAATATCCCCAATTTTTGGGGGGATATAATTGCCGTGTATAATTTCCAACAGGTAAATGCAATACCATACATTGACTTACATTAAGCACATATGCCTTTTGCACTAAACCCTTTATAGTATACTGTATATAGTGTTATTGTTATTCTTATATTCTTATAGTATACACTTGTATTTCTTATATCCCTTGTATTTTTATTCTTGTATTCATTTGTTAATCATTCCATTTGTTTCTAAGGCGCATCTGTAAACAAAAGAATTTCCCCCTGGGGATCGATAAAGTATTTTCATATTATTATTTGTGATGGTACGGCATAAGATAAGATAAGATGTGGACATTTTCAATGACACAATAGCAAGGTCAGCAGAAACAGTAGTGGAAAAACATGGCATGACAATGACTTCATTGTTCTTATGAATAAAGTCATCATAACACAGTAATTATTATAGTGGATTCATTATTTATGATGATGATGTTTTCACTCAATAAAGACATACTGCACACGTCAATGTCACTCCCACTGCAGAGAAACTAACACCCACGGGGCAGCAAACCCCACACCTTCTGGAAATATAACGTGTGAATGCGTGTTTATGTGCTGATTAGTCGTAGGCGTGAGATGTGTCTGACGTTTTTCGCTTTTCATTTTCTTTCTTTGTATCGCCGCCCACTAGGTGCTCATGTGGTGTTTAACATCAACCCCGAAAAACTTCACATTTAATTTGATTAATTTAATTACCAAATTAATTTGCATTAATTTGAGGAGGAAGTTTATGAAAGACACATTTGTTAAACAAAAGTGTAGCATGATGTGCAAACAAAGACGGAAGAAGTCAAGAAAATGTTGATTATGATAAAACCTTGTAGCTTTAGGAAGGATGAATGTAATTAATTTTGGAGTGGATCCAGTAAAAAAGGGAGTTTCAGGATTGTTATGTTTTGTGTCTATTATGCTACTGGAATAAATTCCTAGAAAACTAATTGGAAGGATGGGGCTTGTGAATAAAAAGCCATTATATTTTGTAACCAAAACCAAAGTGGAGTTTGGTGTGTTCAGATTTCATTCAGATTTCTAAAACTGGTAAAGCTGTGCTCAGGCCTTGAAAATATGAAATTGATGCTTGTTCTTGAGTGTAAAATACTTTCTATTACCTGACTTTGTAAATCTATCACGTCTGTTCTGCAGGTCTGCACACAGCATATTGAGATCGATGTGATATCATGACACGTTCCACACGTGATGGGATAGTGATGAGGGGAAAATACCTTGTTTCCTGTGTTTAAACAGTATGATATGCTGCTGTTCATGACAGCAAGAAGTGACTTTTATACATGTTTGCTGCCACATGTAGGATGGAGGTGGCATTGTTGAGGGGATGGTAGAAATAAAAGTTTGCTGTATTTGTGAGTGTATTTCTCCTCCATTTCACCAGGACACTATATGATCACGGCACACAAAACAGTCACACTAATACCAGGTTACTGGTTTTTGTGTTTTTAGAGGTAACTAAATGTCTTTATCTCTAAAAGTTTTTGGGTCATCATTTTCAGGCATGTCAGTCTGCCAGATACGAACAATCTACCGCAGAAGTTTTTTAGCGACATCAGGAAAAATAGAAACACTGTGAAAGAAAATTAATTATCAAATATGTGTTACATAAGACAGACTCTGCCTTTCTGCACCTGTGTCATTATTTTCAGATGACCCACATTTGTCATCTGCGTCAAAACGTTTGGAGGGTTTAAAGCTTTGCAGATCAGAGGAAAAGCTTAGAGGTCAAAATAGTTGCTGGAATTACAGTATCATCTATGGGAAATGTATCCACGCCCATATGACAAATTTTTGATCTTTGACCTTTCTCAGCACACGTTTTTAGGGTTATTTTTTCCTTCTTTTCTTCATCCTTCATGTTGTGTGCTGTTTTGAGCTCTGAATTGAGAATTCCCCTAAAATGCTATAATTACCAATTCCATCTGTCAACCTTTCAAAAAAACAATTCCAGGAGAAAGGAATCAGAAGTAAGGAGCCTGTTATGTAACACAGTTTTTTAAGGCAAGGCAAGGTCATTTTATTTGCTGTATCTGGCACATATCAACAAAAGGGCAATTCAAATTGCTTTACAAAAACAAATGAATAACATTGTGACAAAGTGAAAAAGAAGATTAAGTTAAAGATTCAAAAATTAAAAACAAGTGTTGACGTACCAACCTCACTGTTCTCCTACACAGTACTGTATAGAAAAGGAAAAAAATAAGAATCATTTTAAGGCTTTTAAACCAACTGAGAGTTGGAGCGGTCCCACAGTTTCAAGGGAGCTTGCTCCAAATGTGTGGTGCATAAAAACTGAACACTGCTTTTCCTTTTTTAGTTCTGACTCTGGGGACACTAAGCAGACCTGATCCAGATTACCTGAGAGGTCTGGATGATTCAGGACATAGCAGAAGACCAGAGATGCATTTTGTCCTAAACTCTTTATTGCTTTGTAAACAAAGTCAATCAAGTAAACGAGCAGGATCATTTCTAAACCAATTGTTTGAGAGACAGGAAGCCAGTGTAGAGACCTCAGAGCTGGACCACTATGATCCATTTCCATGGTCTTACTGAGGACTCTAGCAGCATGTTCTGAACTAGCTGCAGCTGTCTGATCAATTTCTTAGGAAGTGCACATTAAAGATAACATTACAGAAGTCACGTCGGTTGTAGATAAATTCCTGGACTCGTTTTTCAACATCCTGCTCAGACATCGGTCCTCTAATTCTTTTTAGATTCTTCAGGTGATAGTAAACGGTCTTTGTAATAGTCTTAAGGCTTGATACCACTTGAAGCCTTGTGTCATGCTGTGGCTGCGCCGGGGTCGCCGCTCCCCATCGCTGCCATTCAAAACAAACTGTGTGAATCCAACAGATGCGCCGCGGCACATCCCATATGGAAGACATGTCAATTCAAAAGAGCAGATCGAACCAGACAGGAAGTCAAACGAAAAAACGACGTACAGCATCCGGTCAGATTTCAAAATAAATACACGATATTCGATCGTATACATCAACATAACGTCTGGATTTACATAAGGCTAGAAAGTCAGTTGTCTGTCAGAGGATAAAAAAGTCACGAGGAAACATTTTATTTCTGAAGTTAGGAAGCACAAGATCATCTATGACGCCAAAGATCCTTTTTGGACAACAGTAGAAAGGAAGGAGGATGGGTTTGGTAGCAGGAGTTTGTGGATATAGGGGGAAATATCTTCTAATTATCTGCTATGAAAGACTCTTGAACAGATTGTGATTTTTCTTGCAGCCCTCTTGAAGGACTGTACGACTAAACGAGAAAACGTTCAATAAGTATTGCTATCCATGGAAGAAAAACAAAGGCGAACAAACCTGATAGGAGACCATGACATCCCCAAGGCCTTCCCGAAGACCAGCGAAGGAGCAGAGCGGCGCCTCTGAGCCAAGCTTCTGAGGTGCTGCAAGAAAAAATAGGACCTTTCATTATTCCCTTTTTCAATGCAGTGTCACACTTCTTACCACAACCTACAAATTAGTAAGGAGCTGTGAGCGCTTCGATTCTGTTTCTCCTCACCTCTTTGTTTTCTCTACAGTACGAATGGCATTAGAATCGTCATTCATTATCAGTAATCACTTATCCTGTTCACGGCCCCGGAGGCTGGAGCCTTTTATGTAAGCCTTTAAGGTTTTCTCCATGACGCTCAGCTGCATGGTCCTAATAATGTGAACCTCATTATATGAAACTTGAATCCAGGTATTACATCTCCCCAGCAGGCTTCATTAACACTCACACTGACAGACTGTTAACATGTGGCAGACTTCAGTTTCACATTCAAATAACCTATAATGTCAGAGATAAATCAGATCAGATATATTAAATGCAGAGAACATCTAGAGCAAGGGTGTACAAACTTTTTTTTAAAGAGGGTCGGATTTGATCGGATGTAAAACTTTCCATGACCTCTTGCAAAGCTGGGAAATTTGTGGAGATTTGTGACAATTGTCTTCGGAAAGTTGCAGCTTGGTTGGTTCCAAAGGCCTTAATGTGCGGATATAACTAGCTCACCACTGCGTCTCGTACTTGGAGGCTTACGTTCAGCGTATTCAGATGCAACGTGAAGTCAACCAAAAAAGTCAAATCGGCCAGCCATACAGTATCTGACAGTTCATGCATCGGTTCTAACTTTTCAGCCCAAAAATGTACAATTCCTTCTCCAAGACAAAAAAAAAATCGCTCCAGTGCGGTACCCCCGACTAAGCCACCTCACATTGTTGTGGTATATTACATACCCGTCTTCAGCCTGGATGTGCAGCAGGAACTGTTTAAACTGGCGTTTGTATAGGGCTTTAGAGCGAATACAATTTAGTGTCTTTACCACGGGTTTCATAACATGATCAAATTTGAGATGTTTTGCGCAGAGAGCCTGCTGCTGAATTATACAGTGGAGTTTAATAGGATTACCACCTTCTTCGCTGACTTTGATGCAGATCAATGTGGAAAATCCCCTTCGATCGGTAATAGTCTCATTAACTTTAGTCCATGGTAGTCTCGTGTCATCAACAGCTGTACAAACTGGAGGTCAAGCAGCTCTTCTGTTACGTTCACGTCATCTTCAACTCCTCTCAAAAAAATCAGTAGCAGTGCAGTAGACACATCGCAGGCTAATGAAAAATAATCAGAAGTCACAAACTGACCCCAAATTGTCTCTAAAATATCTGAGTATATGGCCTCAATTCCCCGCGCCACAGTGTAACGAGCCCCGCGAACATCAGGAAATTCTTGCTTCTTCTCGGGACAAATGTTCTCCACCATTTTCATGAGATTGTCTGAGTTAAACGTAACCTCTCTGAAAGGTTTGACATGTTTGGCGATTAACGTGGCCACTTCGTAGTTTGCGTTGTTGACATTTTCATTTGACTGACAGGCACGCGTGTAGAGTCGCTGTTGTGAGGCCAAAGCAGCTTGGAGTTGCTTAATTTCTTCTGCGTGCTCACTCCGTAAGCTTTTCGTACGGGTTAGCATGTTTTGTCTGATAGTTTCTCTTTACAGTGAATTCTCTAAACAAGGAAGTCTCTTGACAAATTTGGTTAACACAATTGCTTGATTTTCAGCGAAAAAATGTTTTAATTCCCATCTCTACTGGAAGCAGCAGCCCCCGCTCTCAACTTTCCTCTTTTTATTTACAGGCGCCATGGCAGAAATTAGCAAGAAGGGTTCACAGCAAGTTCACTGAGCCAGATTGAGTTTAAAGAAGAAATTTTACTTTGAACCTTTTATGTTTCTGTTTGAAAGTCCTATCGGGCTATAAAATATACATTATAAAACCGAACCTGACCGCGAGCCTTGATTGGCCCCCGGGCTGGACTTTGGACTTGCCTGAGCTAGAGGATATCATGACTCAGCGAAAATGACTTAAGGTTATTTTGACAATTATTTTTTCATCAAATGTCTGGCATCATCCAGTCTAAAACCCAAACGTACTAAATCCAACCACTTATTTATTAAAATATTTACCACATGTTAGTTAGTCCAAAAACATGCAATCCAATCTAGTGAATCGGTGACGCTGACCCTAAATGCACCATAGGAGTGAATGAGAGTGTGAATGGTTGTCTGTCTTTCTATGTAAACCCTGTGACGAGCTTGAAACGCTTCCTGTGTGTACCGCTCAAGTTCAGCTGCGACCAGCTGAAAGGTAAGCGCTTAAAACATAATCAATTAATGTATGAATATTACCATATGTACGTATATGGCGTCATGGTTCGTCGCTTCTCTGCCCGTACTATACTCTTTAAACTTTAGAGAGTATAGCATCTTTGAGTTTCCTGTAAATATAAAAGTATAACGTATTATTAATATGTTTTAGCTCGGCCACAAATGGGTCAGAAATCAGTGTGCTTCTAGTGCCGGTCCCAAACCCGGAGAAATTGTAAGGTTTGGGTTAGGAAGAGCATTCAATGCAAAATCTATGCAAAATCATTATGTGGAAGGAATATCACATGCTGGACATTCGTACCAGGGACTATATTGGTTTAACCGAATCTCCAACGAATCAGGTTTAGAAATCATTCTTGTGTTCCACATATTGATTTGGCGTAGCTTTTATGCCAGATGCCCTTTCTGACGCAACTCTCTCTTTTTACCCGGGCTTGGGACTGAAACTAGAAGTACGATGATTTGTGGCTTGCTTGTTTGATACCAGTCAAAATAAATGACAATAAAGAAATTTCACCATAGAAGATTGATTTACTGCATGATATCACCGAATTTATTTAAAATGTAATTAAAATGATCCCGACACAAGCCTCTGCTTAAACAAAATCACGGGAATGAGCAAAATTATAACATCAAGATGCTAATGTGAAGATGCGAAATGCTTAAATTTATCAGTTTTTAAGTGCAATGATTAGCCATAACATTATAACCACCTGCCTAATATTGTGTAGGTGCCCAAAACAGCTCTGACATGTCGAGGCATGGATCTCTGTAGAAGTATTAACATATTAGTAGTAGTTCTTTTAATTCCTGTAGGTTGCGTGCCGGAGCCTCCATGGATCAAACTTACTTGTTTAGCCCAACCCACAGATTGATTAAATTGAGATCTGGAAAATTTGGAGGTTAATCAACACCTTCAACTCATTCCTGAACCATTTTTGCACCATGAAAGGTGCCCGCCTTTCCTTAAACGCAGATTATGCAGTTGCATAAGGCACCTGGGGGGCATCAAGCCAGCTGACAGCCAATACATGGTCACACAGTGTTCAATGAAATCTAAACCACTGCACGCATCCAAGACGCTGAACCAGCCGCTTGTCTGCTCCATGGAAGAGAAATAGCTGAAAGTCTGTAATTTGACCTGCAGTTCTGGAAGTGCCCTGACCCAGTCATCCAGTCATCACATTTCGGCCCTTTTCAAGGTTTCTCAGATCCTTACTTTTGCTTTTCCCAGCAGGAATAGTCTATATACATATTTTCAAGCCTGATTTGTTAATCGTGAATGGAAACAAACAACATTTTTTCCCATCTTATTTTATCTGCTCTAATTGCAGATCATCGTGAGCGATTGGCTTGGATCAGAATTGAAGATAAAGCAGCATAAAAACAAACAAAAGAAGGAACACTTGACAAAGCATCTCTCTCAGGATTCTGATTATGCAGCCAGTTTCCGTGCCGGCACACATTGCCACTGACTGATAATGAAGGACACAAAGGGCCGGCCTAGTCTATCTATGTAAATCATCTAGGAGACACACAGCCTTGTCTAACCTTGTCACCATGCGACTGAAGACTCTTTCATTCATTAAGTGAGCGCATTGAACAAATCTCTCAGTGGATGCATCAGAACTACTTACAACTGAACGCAGACAAAACTGAAATAATTTTGTTTGGTCCCAAGGTAGACAGGCTAAAAGTAATGAAACGATAATGAAACTTACAAATAAAGTCAGAAGTCTTGCTGTAGTTATAGATAGATAGAAACTTTATTCTCGTCAAAGGTGAAATTTAGTTGTTACAACTGTTATACTAATTATACGATTTGAATTTAAACAGCCACATTAAGACTTTTACAAAGTCAGCCTACTACCACCTACCAAACATCGCAAGATTAAGAGGATTCTTATCTAAACAGGATTCAAAAAAGGGAGGGGGGCATTCGGAAGTTCGTGGCTAAAGCGAGATGACCCCTGACCCTGACAGTGCGTCTTACCTTCCACCAAATGTTTTATCCAAGTTTACCCCTAGCTGCTGCTATTATTATTTATTATTATTAATGCAGATTTACATTCAGACATAATCAGACAGCCACATATTAGAATATAGACAATTTTTACAGACATTCAATCCACATCACAATCATGGCTGTCCAGATAGTCATGAACAGCCACACATCTGGATTCAGATCTCAGTCTTCACTGATTGGGGTATCAGTAAAATTGATTGATGTATGAAAGAGTTCTTCATCCTGTTGTGTTTATATTGATGGAATCCTAAAAGCCTCTCTGAAGGCAGGAGTTGTTATTCTGCATTCAAAACCTGCAGGACATCAGGGGAGTCATCTTAGCTAGCTACAGTTTGCCCTCGATGCTTTTTGCTAATTGTTGGCTCACCATGACGATGGCATTTTGGGAGTCTGATAATGAAATAAACTTTTGAAAACAGTTCCGAGGGTTTAATGAAATTGACAATGGCTTCCATTACCGTCACCTTTTAAACTGGCGAAAAGCGATTTTTAGTGAAAACTATGGAGATTTTGAGAATGGCTTAAACTCCTGGTCATCACCGATCGTATCCCACAATCAGAGGTTTTCCATAATTATGTCATGGATCATCCTCACATTGTATAGCCTACTGGACCTTATGAGGTATGAGGAAAAACCTGGGTGATTTGGGAAAGGTAAGTTGTATATTTCCGCCAGCAGGGGGAGCTTTGTCTTCGAAAGTGTTATAAATTTTGATACTGTTGGTCTGATTTAGTCCCAATTTGGTGCATATAGATTGACTCAAGGAACTCTATTATGTATGTATCATATTTTACTTAATAATTCACACTTTACTCACTAGTGGAGTTTTTTTGTTTTTTGTTTTTGTTTACAAAAAGGACTTTTTTCAGACATAATTGTTGGTCTGATTTTGTCCAAATTAACTTTATATGAACTGTCTTAGGGAGATCTAATTTGCATTTGTAATATTTTATTGTAATTGTTCATATGTCACACAGAAAAGCATAGGGGAGCACCCTATTTTACCATTACTTCCAAAGCATATGTCCTATTATGTCCAAATTGGCTCATATGAATCCTCACACGGAGATGTACCTTGTATTATTTCACATTAGTAATTCATATTTTACTTATTAAAGGGATATTTTATGGATTCTCATCCATAAATTCCCAGCCATTAGTCCAATTGTATCGAGATTTAGCTCATGTGAATTGACACAATTGACTTCATAGAAATAATTTGGTTGAGTCGATATGGAATGTTTGAAATTATTAATGAAACACGTTTTATTTGAGAGGTTCAATCAGGGGGATTACTCGTACAACAGGGGGATTTGGGGGATATGCCTTTGTAATGGGTGACCCCGTTTTTCCAAAACATGAAAGACTAATTAATGACTGCTAAATAGTTAATGTCCCGTTCAAATCTGGGTTTAGAGAGTAACAGAGAGGGATGGGGTCATGGCAATGCCACCAACATGTAGCTGAGATGATGGATGTCATGTTTCTGGATAGATAGAAATAAGAGTTTCTCATTGAGAGTAGAGAAATTAAAAATGAAGTCAAACGATTTGTAACTTTAGAACCGGGCCATCGAGTTTTTCATGATCCTTATGGATCGATCCAGGGGCCCACGACTGACTTTTAAATTTTAAAGATGTTTCTGGTTTTCTTAGCAGTGTAACGACTTCACACTTAAGAAAAAACGCAGGCCAATCTTAATGTAGATTTTTGAAACTAATAACCTCTGAACCTCTGGTGCCTTTATTTGGACTTCAAGCTTTATTAAAAGCACACTTTCATTCTTTTTCCTATACTCCTCCAAATGTATTTTCCTGTATTTTTTGGTCACCTGCTTGCATTGATGGTACAATACCTACTCCTTCTATACCATCACTGAGGGCTTCATTCACTTCTCATCTATAGCAAACCTATTTCTGTCACAACATAACAAAAAAGAAAATGTTTATCAGTCCCCTCACTCCTTATAGGACTTTTCACCCCGTCCTCCGTGATGCCCAGCCTTTTGTTAACCATGTTATATAACATACCGTTTGAATCTTCCTCCCTTCACAAACAGAGACATGAATTAGATGCTGTCTTTCAGATTCACTGTGCAAGTGTTAAAAGGCAGCCTTTCACTCAGAATCACAGTCTTTGATCATCACCATCAAGATGATTCTCAGTATGGATACTCACGGGTCGTAGAGACACTGCAGCATCATCAAAGCTTCCCCTCCTTACTACTGAATATCCAGTCTCTACAGATTCCATGTTGATCTTCCCAAACAAGCCCTAAACCCTGTGCCGTCTTGCACGGGACTGTATAGTTTTTAGACCTGAGGGTAGAGAGGTAGTTTCGCCCCAGTGTAAAGGGTTCTGCTGTGAATTAGCAGACTATCAGCAGCAAAATGAAACCTACCAGAGCAGCTTTCTCTAAATGGTGCTAATGAGGTCCGCAACAATGGAGGCCCAGCTGGCACACAAAATAGAAGAGGGGGCGCCTGACCTGGAGCAGCAGCGCCAGTATTATCCAACCCGTCAAAACGTTCTGTCCTTCCCTTGATGCAGGACTGTCCTGTTGTGCTTCAGTGGGGCAGCTTCCTGTCATAATGAGGATGTCGTGCGTTCCATCAGGGTCTACCAGCTCGCCCCCATTTCCAGGCTAACGAGGGTGAAATGAAGTGATAGGAAGATAGTGCAGAAAGGGTGCACACAAGAATAGGTGCACTAACACTGATACACTTTAGCTGCTGATTAAAGTGATTACAAAAAAATATATATATTTCCCCAAAAAATTAAAGGACATTATGGAATTGACATCGCCGATGCGTCTGCGGCAGATCCTTTTTGTTAACGCAATAACTCAAAAACTATTCCATGTGTCATTTTCAAATTTTATAACTACACAGACCTTAGTGAAAAGTAGAACTGTGTTGATTTTGGGAAAGGTCCGCCATATGTTTGTAGACAGGACGGAATTGATATTTTACTCATTAGGGGGAGATTTTTTTTTATTACGAAAAACACAGTTTTTTGCATGTAATTACCAACTGATGGTTGGATGTAGTCCAAATTTGCTAAATCTGCTTGCTTTTGCTTGCATAACTTTACCTTAATAGTTCATATTTTACTTACTAGGAGGAGCTCTTTTATGAAAAAAAACGTTTTTGGAACTTACTTCCGAAGTTGCATATCACAAATACATAAAGGAATCAAAGTAACATGTCAAATGCATTAAGTCATCAGGTTACACATCAAAGACATCAAAGCTACCAAGTAACATGTAGTTACTATGTATGAACACTGTCAGAACCTGGACTATGTCATTCTATGAATCTGACTGTTTCACTGTATGAACCTGGACTGTGTCATTCTATGAATCTGACTGTTTCACTGTATGAACCTGGACTGTGTCATTCTATGAATCTGACTGTTTCACTGTATGAACCTGGATTGTTTCACTGTATGAACCTGGACTGTTTCACTGTATGAACCTGGACTGTTTCACTGTATAAACCTGGTATATGTCATTCTATGAACCTGGACTGTTTCACTGTATGAACCTGGACTGTGTCATTGTATAAATCCTTAAGGCATATAAAAATTGTAGAATTATTAATAATAGTAGTAGTGACGTAACTTGTATAGAGATCGAAGATCTTTTGAAGTTTGAGTCAGATTGGACCATGCACAATAGAGCTATAGCAGCGCCTGTCTAGTATTTATTTTGTGACATGTAACTTAAAAAGAAAAAAAGATACTTTATTTATGGCCAGGGAACGGCTCCGGTTGCTCTACTGCAGAGAGGAGATTCTGAGGGAGAGAGTGAATATCTCTCTCCAGAACTGGTGTTTGACAAGGTCCTTAGAAATAAATGTCTAAGGAGCTTATCATACAAAACGCAAAGATTAAATGCAACCAGTAATGATTGAGTGCTAAACAGTTGAGGTGGTGGATGATTTTAAATATCTTGGTTCACATATTGACAATGGTCTGACCTTTAAAGTAAATACCGAAATCTTCACATCGCCCTCACCTGCTACACAAGCCGGACATTTTTGAAATGAGCCCAACTTCTCTGGAACTTGTGTATAAGAGCCTAATAGCAAGTATTTTATCATTTGATATGATCGTGTGGTATGGCAATCTCAACTTGGAGATGAAGAAAAAGCTGGAAAAGATTGAGACCCTGGGCTCCAAAATCTTATGGAAACAACAAAGAACAAAAACAGCTCAGACATGATGATCTTCTAATTTGCAAAGCCGATAGACTCATCAATGACCCCGCTCATCCTTTGCACAGTGAATCTGAACTTTTACCCTCAGGGAGTCGCTATAGATTACTGATGACATACAGAAATATCAGCAAGAAACCCTTTCTTCTTTCCTTGTTTTGGCTCAGGGTTTTTCCACCTGTCTCGCTCCTTTAGTTTTTCTCTGATGAATGTTGTCACCTGTCCTCAGCCCTGATCTGTCCCCTATTGTCCTCGTTACTGCTTTTATTGAGTCTGTGTTTCGCTCTCCCTCCTCATCAGTTCATCCCTGTTATCACATGTGTCATTTCCTGATTAATCTCCGCAGTAAACCTCCTGCTTCCTCTGTCCTGCCTCCTCGCATTTCCCTGCATCCTATCCTGTGTAAGTTGTGTGTTTCCTCAGTGGTTTGTTACTTTGTAACAATAAGTATACTAATACATGTGTTTAGTGTAGCACTTTTCCCAGAAATACTTTCACAAAGTACTTCCTGAAAATAAAAGAACAATCCATAAAAACATACAACCAATTAAAAAAAAGGGGGAAAAATAAAAGATGGCTCAGTACAGTCAGATATAAAAGTAAATGACAATGTCATTTGTGTAAGACGCAAATAAGACCAGAGGAATAAAAATTAAGTCGGCATCATACATGCAAGGACCGGATCACCAATTTCAGCACCCAAGGTAAGCACAAAACATTTTAAGTAGAAGGCTTGTTTATACTTTGCATTGTTTCAATTCATGAGGTAGCAAAAAGTAACAACCAAAACCAGGTAAAAGTCACTGGGGCAGTATTTTTTCGACTATTTGCAGGTTGCATTAAGGCCCATTAATGCATCAGGATGGAGCTTTTAGTCTGAGTGAAATTTTCTATAGCTATTTGGGCATGTTATCGGAGAGATTACTGTTGCAGATGAAAATGGAAATTGCTCTTGGCAGTGCAGAAATTGTTTAAACAGGAAATGACGAATGTTTACGGAGACGGGGAAGAAGGAAAAGGGAATGTGGGAAAAATAAAAACAACTCTCAGTGCACTTGTCGCAATTTATTTGAAATATATTTTTATATATTAGTTTTTTTATTAGGCACAATATCACATCATCTTCTAACCATTACCATTTTTGCTGTTTTTGAAATGTTCCCTGCCATCTTGGTGTTTCAGTATCAACATAAGCATGTGGGTGTTTGAAATGCACAAATCTATTTCCTTAAGTAGATGGAGCATGAATGAATAAGATTGAAGATGCATGAGACAATGTATTCATGGTTTAGGCATCTGAATAGGAATGTCTGAATGTCCCCAAAGAACTTCCCTTTAAAGGTTTTCCAGAAACCCGCGTGTAGACCCGGAATTTAGTGACAGAAGTATTTCCAGGCTCACAACTAGCCTGGAAATACCTTGGGATACCCCAGCATGAGCTGGAGAGTGTTGCTGAAGATAGGGATGTATGGAATACCTCGCTTGGCCTTATGCCCCCACAACCTGACGTCAGAGAAGTGGAAGAAATGGATGAGCGGATGGAAGGATGTTATCACAATATCACAACTTCCTGGTGAAAACGCTAAATGTATTTGCATGAGAAATCTCCTCCATGAGAATTGCTGCTCAATATCCATAGATGCTTATTCATTTCTGAGAAAAAGCAACATGGCTCCTCCTGCTCTATTTAAATTATACATCTGATTTTCCTGTCTGTACATTCACGGTGCAAAAGTTCAAATAGAAACAGGCGGGGAGGATTTAGTGACAGATTTATTGTCCATGACGGATTGGGCGTTATTGGACATGGACCCCCAGCAGGTGTGCAGGGGTCTACTGTGGGCGTAGCTGCTGCTGACATGTGCTGCTCTGCCTTTGTTCTTGCTCTTACTTGTGGTGTGACTTATGTCCCAAGGCGGTCCAAGATTCTTCTTTTGGGCACAGCTTCTTTCTTGGAGCTGAATGTGAATGGGGTATGGAACCTGGTGGGCCGAGGCGGTGTGGATGCCCACTCGATTTCCTCCCAACTGGGGGCGGAGCGAGACGAAGAGGCTGCGCAGCTCCTGCTGAAATGTTTTGTTAAAGTAGAAGTAGATGAAGGGGTTGTAGATGTGGGAGCTCTTGGCGAAGAGGGCAGGGAATACGAAGCCCTCCGGAGACATGTACCAGCTCTCCTCGTGGAAAATGAAGAGGAAGGACACGACAGTGTATGGGGCCCAGGCAATCACAAAACCCAGGCTGATGCAGAAAAACATCTGGGAGAAGAAACAACGTATTACAAACAGAGACACTAACGTACTGTACACCAGGGGAAATTGAGTTAAAGAGAATGAAGTCTGTTTCCAAGGACAAAGTAGTCCTCTTTATGAAATAAAAAGAAATAAGCCCATGTCTCTTTTATAATCATCGTTATTCTTACAGTTGTGGGACTTTTGGCTCTCTTATTAAAAGAAAATAAACAAGATAAAGATTTTGTATCGAAGTTTTGAATGAACAAAAGCAAACACCCAGAGCTTACGGTGATTATTCAGTCTACAACAAACCAAACACTGGTTTCTTTGAACCTTTCGTGGCGGCTCTGGCTCAGGAGAAGATCGGCCTTCCACTTATATAATGAATAAAGCAATAATAATATAACTTTATTAATCGCGTTCAGTCAAGCACAGCACAATATAGTGAAATTACTGCCCTGCATTTCATCCATCCTTTAGGGGCACTGGGAAGCCTCTGTCAAATGCCAGAGGAGCATCCATGGTTTCAGGATATTGGACAAGGACCCTACGACATGACTGCGGGCATGGAACCGCCCACCCTCTGATCGGGAGAAAACCATTCTACTCACTGAGCTACAGCCGCCCAAGTGTACGCAAGCAAGATACTGAACCCCAATGGGTGTCCAATGTCTGTAACATCAGTGTGTGGGTGCTGAGGAGAATGGTTAGCTCTCCTGATGGGCATTTGGCCCCTTGAATGGCAGCCCCTATGACCACCGTCCAAATGTGTGTTAAAGGGCAAACTGTCCAGCGATGGGAAATGTTGAATTATTTTGTGGGAGGCTTAAATTTAACGAATCTAAAGTCCAACATGCATCCTGATTCATGTCCTGTTCCAAGGTTATTGTAATATGATGCAGTACTCGCACTGCGGCACCAGGTAAAGTTTGATTGGCTGGAAAGAACTGTGGCACCAAAGCAGCACTTAAAGAGTTTTTTCTTAAGGGGAAGCAGATAAGTCCTGTGAACACTCTAGAGTGGCACCGTGGGGTGGAAATTTATAGACTAGTATAGTGAGTCTGTTTCAACATGAGAGATAAGTAATTCTGATATATCGGTCAAGCAAAATTTCCGACATGGCCCTCGTGTCCCAAGGTACCATTATTTCAGCTTAAAGTACACAAAAAACATAGTTATGAATATTCCATTTATTCAAAGAAATACCCCTAATTACCCTCTAAATGTTATAGACTGGACCTTAAAGGAGGCTGCCAGAGAGGAATTGATGGCGATTGACTTTTAGCATTAATATGCGGTTCTGATTGGACATGGTTAACAAATCCCATCTTTTTGATCTGCTTATTTTCAATTTTGTAAGCAGTCCTTGCCTTTCCTTGTGTATATCGCTGCCACTTTTATGTGCTCTACCATTCTGTCATGAAGCTCCCTCATCAATCCCCCTGAAGGGAAAAACTAGCTGTAGTTTCTGTTCATCTCTGCTATTGACTGGGGTATGTCTTGGATGAAACAAGAACAAGTAAAAGCAGTCTTGATTTATATAACAATAATGACAAGCAGATAGTTCCTCTCCAGAGTAAGCACTGATTAAATTTAGGATCACGGGAATGTGAATATGTTATGACACATAAAGCAATGTAGAAACATTTCATCAGACATTTATCCAGATAACGGTACTGTCTCGCCGTCCCACTTTATTATCATTGGAAAACTTTTCCCAGGAGCATGAGCAGATTTAGCTGTTGGTCGTTATCCACATTCCACACGTTCATGCTTTCTCTTTGCCTCTACCTGGTCTTGAGCTTCCTCACATATGCTTTCATTATCTTCGTCCTTATCAACTTCAACCCTCTCCTCCACTGTTGGCTACACCTCTCCTGTAATGATGCTACACTGACTCATGCCGATAGAGACTTCTGCCCGTCTGTGGACTTTCTCGTCTCTGAATACTATTACCTTGGTAATTTAGCACCCTTCAGAAAGGCACAGATCAATGAGTTGTTTTAACCATAAGTGCTTATGAGTTGCAAACCTTAGAAATCCAAATTCTCTCAGCTTCCATTAAGACCACGAGAGGCTGAGTTAGTTCTGCATCTGTCATCAGTGGGGCGGTGGGAGTCGCAGTGTGACAGTCCGAGACAGAGCTATGGAGTCTGACGTAGTTACGGCAGCTGACTGGTTGCATTTTTCTAGAAGGGGTTCCCACTCCGACCAACTTCATTGACCATTGATCGTGCTCACTTATTTCTGCAATAATGCACCGCTGTGTTTGTTGCTTTGCTATGAGCCATGGGGCAACAATATTCCGTTTTCTGTCCAACAGATATTTGATATAAATACACATCAGCTTGGTAAAATATGTAGGTTGCATGCAAAAATTATTATAACTCTAACACAAATTCGGTAAATAGCGACTCCATAAAAGTTTTTATTATTGACCAGAGACTAAGCTCAGTGTGGGGGTGGTCATAGGAATTTTTTAATGGGGTGGCCAGGGCCCGGGGGGACCCTGCTATAACTAGACGTGACTATAACACACCGTTAGGATGTGTCATAGTCACGTCGTGGAGGATGTAAGTGTGATCAAAAACATCTCCACACGGGCCAACGAGAAACCCTGGATGACCAGTGAGGTACTTGCAATGCTGAAAGCACGAAATATCGCTTTTAAATCTGGCGATATGGAGGCACTTAGAACATCTACAGCCAACCTGAACCGTGCTAAAAGAGTTGCAAAGCGTGCTTATGGTCAGGAAGTACAGTACTTCTTCCATGATCCCACAAACACCAGACAAATGTGGCAGGATATTCAAGCCATCACAGACTATAAACCTACTTCTCCCCCCTGTGAGAACAAAATCAACAACACCTACGCGAAGAAATATATTCCTCACCCTGACGAGCAGCCAGTCAATCGAGTCACAGCTGATGTTCGGAGAACCCTGAGGAGAGTGTTTACTCGGAAAGCAGGGGGCCCCCACAACATACCAGGTCACATTAGAACCGTACCAGTTTGCTTACCGCCCTAACCGCTCCACAGAGGACGCCATTTTCTCTGCACTCCGCCGGAGCTTCAAAGGGAAGAACTCACATGTGTGGATGCTATTTTTAGACTTTAACTCGGTGTTTAATACGATCGACTCACAGAATCTGGTAAGCAAACTGGCCCTCCTTGGTTTCAGCACCCACCTGTGTAACCGGCTGCTTGACTTTCTACCCACCAGACCTCAGTCTGTGCGGGTTGGCAACAACCTCTCTAGTGTCATCTCCCTGAGCACTGGCCCCCCTCAGGGCTGTGTCCTGAGTCCGCTTCTGTTCACCCTGATGACTCATGACTACTGTGCCAGGTCTCCCACTAACCACATCGTCAAGTTTGCGGTTGACACGACAGTATTGGGCCTAATCCAGGATGACAATGACCTGGCCTCTAGAGAGGAGGTGAAACATCTGGTGGACTGGTGTAAAACCAGCAACCTGGCCCTGAATGTCGCAAAACAAAGGAGATTATCGTCGTCTTCAGGAGAAACCAGTTACTGCCCTATTTCTTTTTATGTGTTTTCCGAGCTAATGCCTCGTAATTTCGTTCCAATGGGTACTGTAGGGTGTAAATTTGAATGACAATTAAAGTCTTCCACAGATATTTCCATATCTGTGGAAATATGGAACTGACCTTTCCCAAAATCATTCCAGTTCTTCTTCGCACTTAGGTTTATGAGGTTGAAATGATCCATGAAATAATTTGAGTTATCACGTTAACACGAATTGTCTGCAATTTGCATAATAACCCCAACTTTTCAGGCGTATAATAAGCGAAATGAGTCCTTAAGATTCCAGTTGGTCACCGGCTGAGAAGTATTCTTACAAATAAACTCAAAAAAATCGTATCTTTTCGCTCACCATGGAGAGTCGTTTTTCAGTGTATCGCAGATTGTTGGGGATGCCTTTCTTGGACAGCTGGTAGGAGAAGCGGGACACTTTGTAGAGGATCTGACACTGGGACACAATGATGAGAAGGACAGGAACCAGGGTGAAGCAGATGAAGGAGCAGATGACATAGAAAGCATCCTTGGTTGAGGTATGATAACCCCTCCAGGCGACTGTGCAGGACAGTCCATAAGGCTCCGGAATGTATTCGCCCCAGCCAAACAGAGGGAAGCAGGACCACACTGTAGCAACGATCCAGATAGCACAGCATGTTACATGGATGTTGGATCCCTCCAGCCACGCAGCTGCAAAGAGGAACAAAATTAGACTGTCTAAAAGTCCGATCCTATATCTCAGGAAGAATATTCTTGGTTTCTCTTGGTTTTGCTAAGGGGAAAATTGTTTTTTGTCCGACTTTTTTTCCCCACTGTATATGCTGCCATTAGGTGACATCATCGAAGACACTCTTAATTTTCATAACAATGTTGTGAAGACACCTAGTTCAATAAGTTCCAGCTCAATAGTTAGCTCTCATTATTTGGAGGGTTTTCCATTAAGAGACATGTTGTCTCACAATAAAAAGCCAACTCTTACTGACAGGTGAGATTTCTTGACTTTCTTCTCACTGACGGGTCAGTCGGTCAAGGATCTAATTGCCAGATATCTTCTTATACCTTGTGTAAAACCCTATCAACTATGCAAAACTTAAGGCATACAAATCTCTTGATGCATACAATTTCGTACTTTGCGGTCATGTCCAGAACACCAAATACCGATATATGTCTAATGACTTTTGTGTGTTCTGCTCAAATTAGTTCCTGCCTTTTATAGGCAGGGGTCGGCAACCCATGGCTCTGGGGCCGCACGCGGCTCTTCCACCCCTCCGCAGTGTCTCCCTGTAGCTATGAAAAAAAACGGAAATAAAGAATGCAAATTTTTATTTAACTAAAAAAAAATCTTTAAAAGGGAACACCTCTTATTTTGGAGGTCAAGGTGATACTGTGACACTTAAATAACAAGAAAAAAAAGCGTATTACAATATTTTGTCAACCAAAAATAAACATCAACCAACCATGGATAAATAGATACTAAAATAAATAGATTTACCAAAAATGTAATGTGGAAAGACATTTCCAGAATAAACACGCAGCATTTGCTGAGAAGTATCTAGCTGGAGATGAAGGATAACGAGCGATTTCGGAACTGCTGCGGAAAGCTGATCAGAGCAAATGTACTTTCTAGAAGTGGATCAAGTCTCCAAACTCAACTACTGCTGCTAGTTTTGTGGCATTTAATGACATAGTAAGGCCCGGTTATAAGTTATAATTGAATACAAAGTGGCCTATTTTTATGTTTACTATTTTTAAAGTTATTAAGTTTTATTTATTTCAAAGTTTTTTTCCACAAATAAGGCAAGGACTCAAAACAGGCCTGCGTAGTTCTGCGTTTTATTTCAATGTAAGCCTACACATGCCAGTGTTTTCATTTCTTCTCTTCATAAGAGTTTGGTGTTTTCCTTTTTTTATAAGAGGTAAAAACAGCATTAAGATGTCAAAAGTTTTCTTTTTGTAGTTCTATAATTTCATAAATGCAACAAACTATAGGCTAGTTATTTTTATAAAACGTTATATGCGGTGTCATCTTCGTTTTAGAGGTTGAATAGGTTTTGTGGCTCCAGATTCATTTTATTAGGTGGAGAGGGGCCAACATGGCTCTTTTGACAGTGAAGGTTGCAGACCCCTGCTCATAGGAAAGACCCTGGATTTGCCATATGAGTCACTGCATGAGTGACGATGATTTGGTTACTTTGTGGCGACCCCTGAAAGGATAATTGGTTATAACTGGGAGTGGAAGGATGGGTTATTTCCGAACTAGTTGATATTTTTATCATCATCATCATCATCATTATCTCCTCCTTTAGACAGACTATGAAACGTCCCTAATCAAAAGTAAGGGGCTCACTGTAAACCAGGCTGTAGCATGTCTTCAGGTATCGGATGATGCTGATGCTAGCGATGGTGAACATGCTGCACAGGCCGAAGATGAAGCAACCGAGGCCGTAGTAGACGCATGTGACGTTTTCTCCCAGCCACGCGTGGTGAAAGGAGGACAGGATGGAGAGTGGGTAGAAGAAGATGCAGCAGAGGAAGTCGGCCACGGCCAGGTTGACGCACAGCACCTCTGAGCCAACCATCTTCTTCCTCCTGCGGTAACAGATCACCAGAACCAGGCCATTGCCCAGAACAGAGAGCAGAACTAGACAGAAGGACAGGAGACAAAGGGGAAATATCAGTTATGCAGAACTACAGAACGGATTTCTATGAATCTTTCTGGGAAAATCCTTGACAGATGGAACCCGAAGAAACTGGACATCTTTTTTAAATTTGATGACATTTAATTGCTCATCCAAAAGGGCTTCATCAGCTCCAACTGACGAGTGGGGAATCGGGTTTTTTACCCCCAGTGGATGATTGACAGTTACAAGTATTGACTCAGCATCACTAATGGTCAACAGGGACACAATAGTCTTGATTATATGAATATCTGGGGCGGCTTAAGCTCAGTAGCTCAGTAACCTCTTTGGTTTTGCCTTTTTTTTCTCCTGCCTGGCAGCTCCATCTCTTTCCTATCATGAAACAATACTGCTGCTCACAAATTGTCGACTTTTTTCTCGACCTAACTTCCACAACCTGCATTGTGTGGTTCATCAGCTTTATGCCTCTGAAGTTTCTAAAGCTCTGAAAGTACAAAGTACAAAGTACAAAGGGATGCAAAGCTCTCTCCTGCCTCTCACGGTTGAAGATGCACTAGCAAGGCATCTAACTGGTTTAAGCAGGTGACATCAAATCGCCCATGAGCTTCCTGTTTCCTTTTAAAGCATGTCAGGGTCCGATTCCAGCCCGGTAGCAGAGTTGACTACACATTTTTACAGATTTGATGTCATTCCCTCGCCTTATAGTATGCCAACCTTTATTGTTTTATTCCTTCTGTTGTATTTTTCCCTTTTACTTTTTTTGTTTTGTTTTGTTTTAATTTTGTCTTTTATTTTCCTTCTATTTATTTTGTTCTATCATTTTTATCCCCACTTTTATGTTTGGTTCATTTTATTTTGAGATGTAATGTCATCTTTTTATTACTTTCATTGCCTCAGGAAATCCATTCTCTTATTATTGATTGACTTTCCTGTCCGTTTATGCCGTCCGCTGTGGATCTTAATTCCCTTCATCCTGTATTCAAAGTTCTCGTGTCTGCCGTGTGTTTGTTTAGCCTTGCCTTTGTGCGTTCTGACATATTACCCTCTGACATTCCCATTCCTTACCCTGTCTGTCTAAGTTTTATTGAACACTTGCTTTTGAAAATATTACATTACAGGTCTGAAACGTACATAGAAAGAGGATGTATCTTATGACCAGTTGAAAAGAGTTTGCAGAATAGGGAAAGTAATTTGAAGCTGCATCCAGAGAAAGGGTGGCCTACATCTACGAACGTGGATATAGAAAAGCTTCAGGAAAGCATATAAAAGAGCACATGATAAACATACCATAACACAATATTTTCCAAAAAGAAAACCTCACGACCAAAACAAAAGATAAAGATTTATTCGTGGCTCCATGTATACGGGTTTGTACATAGGAGTTGGGGCTGTGTTCAGATTCTGTTGGATATTTCCCTGAGCCTGCTTTAATCACAGTTTGGAGAGGATGAACTGGAGAGCATCCATCTTCCACCAGACATCCAACAACTCATGTCAGTTTTAGTTGGCTGGTTCGAAATCAAAAGAAAAAGTTATCTCAAGACACTTTGCAAGTCTGGTCTGTGCTCATTATTTTACAGAGAAGCAGAATTTCCCACATTAGCAGGAACTTGGCGGAAAAAAAACCCCTTGCAATTTAACAGGCGGAAACTTTGAGCAGGTCGCGACGACTTTAAATCAGCGATCTCTGTCTTGAAAGTAGAGTTTAGAGAGAGAGAGAGAGAAAGATTGGGGAGAGAGGATGGGACAAACAGACACGTAAAACAGAAATAATAACAGCAATAAAATAATGCATGGATCACTTTAAAATTTGATACCCAAATAGACCTTAGTGCAACTGCATTGATTTTTTTTGAAAGGTGAGTCGTGTCAGGCTATAATTTCACAACTGTTGGTCGGATTAAGTCCAAATTTGGTGCAAATGAATCAACTCAAAGAAATCCATTTTTTATATTTCAAGTTTTATTCTAATAGTTCATACTTTACTCACTAGGGGGAGGTTTTATACAAAAAAAAAACCCTGTTTTTCAGACATATCTTTAATTTGAGGAGTTCAATCAGGGGGATTGGGGTCTCTTGGGGAAATAGCTTTGTTGTGAGTGCAGTACTGATAACTAGCGTAATAAGTAATCGAATATCGTGGGTGTGAACCAGGACCACAGCAAAATGTCCCATTGTGATCTGTGTTTGGGATGAGAAAGCACAAAGACTCAAGTTAGTGAGATGTATTAATGAGACAGGAGTGTTTAGGGGAAGAGACAGGAGCTCAGTGCATCATGGGATGTCCCCTATCTTTCAATCCTCTACCAGCATAGCTAAAGGAGTCATTCGTCCCTAGTGAGAGTGTCTGCCACCCAAACCAGGACTGGGAGACTGTTCCACAGGAAAGAATGAGGATGCTGATAGCTCCCATTCTACTTGTAAAGGCTCTGGGGACTGGAGGTAGCCCTGTAGTAAGTCCACATGTACACAGCAATTTTTAACAACTGATTTTCCTCCTCTCATTTTGGAAAGTAATCGCGTCCACAAGTACACAGATTTTAAAGCACCTCAGTCCACAAGAGAACGCTGACTCTGACTGATCTATGTTGACCGGTCAGATGGCAGAAAACATCTCAGTAAAGCATTAAAACACCTCTATATCTCGGTATAGTGGAGGAGGAAACCTATTTAAAGGTGTTAACCTAGCAAGGCTAAAAATAGCACGACTTTGGCTACGTCTGCCATAACGGGAACACACGTAGTGTAAAAAAATAAAAAAAACTTGCAAATTTGGTGACGTCACACCACAGGTTTCATGCCGACAGCCAGTGGATATACCCGGTTATCCCGTCCACACATCAGCACCTTAAGCGGAAACTCTAAAAGTCTTTACCCTGGAAGGAGATGTTCAAAGTACCCGTTTATGGTGACAACAACAATATGTTCCCGTGTTTGTCGGTGTGTCTGTGCTTCGTTTAAGGAGTGGTATAAGGGACGCAGCCAGCACTGTACAATTACAGTTTGTACAGTGCTGGCTGTGTACAGTTTCAGAACTGTAGAACCATATCTTCGATCTTTACACAGAGCAGCCCATAACATTATAACCTTGCATGGGTGAAGGCAGAATAACACTGATTATTAGCAGCAAGTGATTTGAATCTAATTTAATTATTTTAATGTTTGGTCACTGGTCACTGGTACCCTCGTTTGGAACACACATCACATTCCCATTACATCACAATAATTGTACTTTGAATCTTAGGACTTGGCCATTTTGGGTTTTTATTTCTTTCATGAGGGACTCCTGGAAGCATTCATGGTGATTATTGTGTTAAGTGAATGTTTTGAGTTGATGATTTTCATTTTGGTCACTTATTCTGAGAAAAACAAATTATTCTAGCAATAATGAATGAAACTAAAATTGTTATGTGTGTGATATTATTTTTTGCCCTTGTAATTTACTTTTGGAATGTAACTAAATATTATGACACACTTCATTTTGCGTCTGGCAGCCAGCGGGTTTTCATGGTTTCTTTCAGAACTGAAGCTCGAAGTTAGGTTACTGCAGTTGTTGAAAATAAATCTGCTCTGTGGTAGGGCTGCAACTAACTACTTCTTTCATAGTCGATTAATCTATTGATTAAAAATTTATTGACTAAACTAATTATGGGTTTTTTTTTTCGCCTGGTTAAATAAAGGTTAAAGTAAAAATATAAATAAATAAGCAAATTACACAGTTAGTGTGTAGAATGGTTCTTATTTAACTATCCGCTTTTGAATTTAGCTTTTAGTTTTTTTAAGCACATGTCCACTAACAAAAAAGACATTAAAGATAAATACTTCTTTCCCAAAATAAATCTTTCAATGAACTTTACTGCTTTTATAACAGACTGTTATAAAAAAAACAGGGATTCTTTACCAACAAGTATATTTGCTGAACTGGAATTTAGTCCTTTCATGTTGCATTTATTTGTCACATCACTGCCGGTACAAACATCTATATAAAATATAGAGACGGGGCAAATATCACATATTTATCACCTTTTGGATTTTATAATAGATATTTGGTACTCTTAACCTCATAACCAATTCACTACATTTCAAAAAAGGCACGGCAAACCTAACAGAAACGTGGACTATGTGCTTTTTAACACTGAGCTAGTTGGCTGGCTGACGATGAAGACTCAGAGATGAGTCTTCATCGTCTAGTGATCCAATGGGTCTCTGCTTCACGTGCTCCAGCATTACTGACGTTCTCCACGCCAGGGAAAGGTTCACGCCTTCCCGCCAGGGAAAGGTTCACGCCTTCCCGCCAGGGAAAGGTTCACGCCTTCACGCCTTAGATGTTTCCAGGGGTAATGGCGTTGCCATGGCGCTACTGATTACATCCTTCTTATTACTTTAATTAGTAAAAAAACTGTATTAACAAAGAGTATCTTGCAACCGCATAGAGAGAATAATAGTCATTCTTGATGCAATATACAACAACATTAAATAATAATAATAATAAAAACAATAAACACATTAAAAACATTTAAACAAATCAAATTTAAAGCATAAAAGCTTTAGTTTTTTACAGCTTTTAAATTCGTGCAAGAAAATTCAGAGTGTGTACCTAGTGCTTAACTTAAGACAGGAAGACGGTAAGGTTGGCTTTTTGTTTTAGAAGTTTGCTGGTATGGATGTGGAATTTAGCTAGTAAAGATAAATTGTTTGAAGTCTTACCAAATAAGATACTTTCAATCTTAAATTTGAATTTGGTATCCAGTTATCTGAATAAAAAAAGATGAAGGTCTTTCCAAAAAGCTCTGACTAATAAGGCATTCCCAAAAGAAGTGGGTAGTTGTTTCATCAGGCATTAGCGTCTACATTTATCTTGTACTAATTGCTGAGTTTACTGAATAGCATCTGTGTAATATTTTAAGAGACACCTTTCATACCTTGTTTGTCACAAAAACAGGATTTCGATAAAACCCATGCTTTCTTCCAAGCTATATCAGAGTATAAATGATTCCAAAAACACAAACAATATCTCTTTGAAAAAAAACTCTTATGCACTTATTATTTGCATTTGTACTCAAGAAGGTTCTGAATTTGCTATGTTTAACTCTGTTGAGATATTTGGGAGGATGGTACACATGAAAAGGATGTTATTTATTGCATTAAACACAATAGAATAGTCTCTGGGTAGTAAAGCAATTTTATATTCCGACAGGAATTCCCTATACGTAAACATCAGACCCTCCATGTTAAACAGCTGACTGACCAGAATAATGCCATTATCTCTTTAGAACACAATTACTGTATGCTGCACTTAATAAACACAGATATGTAACATTTTTCAAGCGTTATGTTCACTTTGCTAAAGACAGTTAAGTTATTCCGGAATCTTTTAATATTTCATTAATGAAATGAAGCTCCTTTGTTTTAACTGTCAAAGATGCAGCTTTTTTTTTCGTTCTTTCGACGTCAAGAACTCATGTGATGCATAAAATCAAATGCTTCTTTTCTAAAAGTGCTTGAGGTAATGATGCAAAGGAGCTCTAAGTGTGATCCAATTTAAAAGAGACATGCTGGGGGAAGACATTGCATCAACGACAAGGCAACATGTTCACAGGCACAACGTGTGAGGGTCTCAGAGACAAAAGCAGTAGGGGATAGCTTTATTGTGATACCAGATAAGGAGTCCCTGCTCAGGAGTGTCGCAGAAAGACAAGCTACAAAACAGTCTGATGTCAGATTAACCAAGATAGTCCACAAACTTTCATTTAAGTTTCAGCTTATTCATTCAAACCAACTGACTTTAAATAACATTAGGTAATAAAAACACTCCAGCCATGGGTCAAAAGGTCATTTGTCTGCTTTTTCCCCCTTTGGGAAATCTATTGAAAACATCAATATCTATTGCCAGTCCGTGGTGTGGAATAAGAATCCTTAAGCATAGGTGTGTGCCCTCATGTTTCTCATGACAATAAGCCTTCCACAGGCATTTCCAAACATTCCTGTGAAAACTCTCTATTGTTTGTGATGTCTGAATAGACTTTTAAACTCTTGAAAGTGTATTAATGAGCAGTTTTTTTGGCAGAAGATATTGCAAACTTTAAAATGTTTCTGTGAGGCTGTAGCTGTGGAAAGATGACGTTTGACATGTTTGCAGAGCCGATGGTGCACCTACCTACTGAGAGTATGGTCAGTCCCACGCAGATGTCAGCGGCATGGGTCAGTTTGGAGGTGAACACGGAGACGCTACAGTTTCCCTCAGAGGAGTTCAGAGGCATTGGATGGAGCTGGACTGTGTAGTTGCGTGTGAAAACGTTGACTGTTCACATATAGCTGCTTGTGTGCAAAGCGGCTCACTTTAATATATGTTGCCATGGTAACATGAGGCGCAGGCGTAGGAGAGCCTTTAAAAGGATGGAGGTGCATGTGCGGCGTTGCCTGAGGGGTTAACAGTAGCGTGTGGAGGTGATGGGTGGTCAATAACAACGACTGCCTGTCTGATGAGCTGACACGGAATAAAATAAGTTGGGTTTTTTTTCAGTTAGAAATATGAATAAAACCAGAGAGCACCCAGAGAAGGCAAAGTCACAAGAGTACCCATGTTAGACATTATTGTTGTTAAGTATTCAGTATTCAGTATTCAGTAAACTTAATCTCTGGGATATGCGTAAATTTCATGCAATCTGTCCATTAGATTTTTTTGTAATCTTGCTAACAAACACATAATCAAACAAACAGACAAACATACCAACTAAGTAAAATCCTAAATAATGATGTATCAGTCACAAATCAGGGAAGGAAACAAAAACTTTTTTGAACGTGATATTTCTTTATACATTTCTAGCAATATTTGTGAACTTTAGGCACAATATGGAAAGTACGGTAGGAAATATATAGTGTGATAAATATCAAATCTAAATGATAACTATAAATGTAAATGCTGATTTTTTTTAATCCAACATCCTAAATGTAAAATCTTGATGTTAAATTTGAACTCTAAATGGTAATATCTTAATTTTAATATCCATTTTAATTGTTGAATAGCAATGAAAACTATAAATCTAAACATTAAACGGTAAATCTAAACGTTAAACCTGATTTTATAAATCTAATATATTAAATACTCTATCAAAATGTTAAATTTATGGTCCAAATTTAACATCTAAATTTAAATATTCAATCTAAACGTTAAATATAAAATTATAATTATAAATCGAAAAGTTAAATGCTAAATGTTAAAGCTGTTTTTTAATCCAACGTCTTAAATGTAAAATCTAAATGTTAAATTGAAGGTCTAAATGTAACATCTACATTTAAATATCCATTCTTTAAATGTTGAATCACCATGAAAACTATAATCTAAATATGAAACAATCAAATATCAAACTTACATTTTAAAATGAAATATTAGCATAGTAGATAGCACTGTGGCCTCAAAGGAAGGTTGTTGGCTCAAATCAAACTGGGATGAAATGATTAAAAACATGCAAGAAGAAACATGTGAATTAAGGTCAGATTTATTTGTTTATTTAAAACACTATTAATAAAAACTATGCATGTAAAAACCATTGACAGCACAGAAGAAGATTTTATTATCTTATTTGTACTAACTGATTTCTATTATTGGAATATACGGTACAGTACTATCTATCTACAATAAAACATTTTCACAAGTCTTTCCCGGTTAAAAAAACAAAATGATTATCTCTAGCATTTCATGGTGAGGAACACTTATTCATTTGTGTATGTTATTTAAATGTCCCAAGCATTATAGGCTGTAATGTGGGACTAACCGTTGCAGTAGCTTAATACATGTAATTACATTATTTCATTAGAGGTGGATTTCAGCTCCCCTGAGAGCTAACGGACCACAAGTCCGGGCTGCTCATTATCCACTTGTGACACCCCAAGTCTTAGGCGTACGGGAAATAATAGTTTGGGCCTGGATGTGTCTATCTGAGGAGTTGGTATTGGTCTAAATTACTGTAATCTTATTTTCTTCCAGGCGATGGAGCATATTTTCCGGGATCTCTACGTTGATGCTGACCCAGAGGATGGAGTGGTGGTTTCAGAGATCCCCTGGTCCCCTGTCAGAACTGAGCCTTATCTTGTGCGAAGACTGAATTCCTGAAGTTGAGGTCCACAACAATTCCAAGATTTGACATTTTTTTCCCCTCCGTTGCTGTTTTTGTCAGTGGCCACGTTTCAGATAAATGAGCTACTGTCACTCATCTGTTTGAACAATGTCACATGTTCTGCATTTTCTATTCAGTTGTTTACATCATGGTAAGGTTATACAGCTGTGACCTAACCCCACGCTCCTGCACATTCCCTTCACATAAAAATGTGAATGGAATCAATAAGGGTTATGGAGTTCCTTTTCTATTTATCGTTTATTTCACCGCTAGCAGATATTCAGCCGGATACAGCTTGGTCAGGTTTCAATCTAAATCTTATACAGGGAAAACAATAAACCTGAATACTCTTCATAGTTTAATTGTATTTTGACTTATTTTTTTTGCCTTTCACATAATGTAAGATAAATAAAAGGAACAGAGTTCATACAGTGGCTGAAAATGACAAATATCACAATGAATGAATGAGTGTGTGGTTGCATTAAGTGCCCATGAAATGACAAACGATTGTTTTGTACTGGGAAAAAAAAGTTTGTGGCTATTCAAAGATGTTGCAAAAGTTGACCTTTCTCATCCTTCCTTTTGTGTTTGACTTGGCTGAACTAGTAAACACTACACATAAATAGAAATGTATAGCAAACAAAAGTTTGGAAAAATATTGTGCATTAAAACCAAGAGGGCATGAACATGTAAACAGTATGTAAACATACAGAACTGACATTGTAATCAGTGCATCAGTAGGTGGAAGCAGTAGGCAGATTGGTTGAGCCAGTGGTTGTCAAAGCGGAGTCTGAGGACCCCCGGGGGTGGCTACGCAAAATCTAGTTGGAAGAGCAAAGAATAAGAATGTATAAGCAGTAATAAATAAATAAGTAAATAAATAAGAGCGTAGGAACGTATGAAACACATTTGAGATGATATTTTCTTCGCTTCTGTAGAAAGAAGTTTGGCTTGATTATAAAGTCACAAATGTGATTCGTTGAAAGGTTCATGGATTTGACCCCACAACCTTCCTGTTATCGGGCAACAGTGCAAATCATTATAGCAGCAAAGCTTTATCAAAATCTTGTCAATTGGCTTTTTGAGATTTCTTAGGTAAAAACAGGGGCTTAACATCAGCCGATTTTATACAATATCAGAGTGGTGTGATTGTCTTATATATACATCGAGCAGCACTTCCTTAAATAATGGATTGGTTTGGATTCTTTTCTTAGTCCGCTTCTTGACATCCTGGGTAGCGACTAAATAGTAAAGCTGCGGGTACAAGCAGCTGAAAGGAGACAGCGTGAGGAGCTTGGAGTGGCGCTGTTTCTCCTTCTCTTGGAAAGGGGTCAGCTGAGATAATTCAGTGGTTGGTCCTTTGGAGGGTCTTCAGGCGGGTCCAACTGGGAGGAGACGCCGGGGTGGACCCAGAGATCGTTAGAGGGACTATATCAAAATCATCCGCCCTGGGAGGCCTCGGGATCCCCAAGGATGAGCTAGAGCTAGGAGGGGAACAATTAGAATACTGCTGCTTGTTCAGCTGCCCGGTCTTGAATGAGAGTAAGAAAATGGATGGATGGATGCTAACCGTTGTTAGCTGCTTTTAAGTATTCCCATAATGGCCTTAAAACATGATTTAGCATCAAAATGTCATACCTGCATCCCGCCTTTGAGCTTAGTGCTTCTACAGGCGTGAAATTCCCCTCTGTTGTTACCTTCACTGCCGTCTCATTGGTCGAAAAACCAAAACCCACATTGCTCCTCCACCGAGTTTATGCAGAACTGAGGGGTGGAATAAAAAGCGCACCAACCCCACATTAAGTGAGCTGCGTGAACGGGGCTTTTGACAGATGAATACCGTTATTGTTTTCTCGCTCTTTCAGACGATAACACTTTCAGCCCCAGATTGCCCCTCCATTAGTGGTTTTTCTTTGACAGACAGGCCTAATGTCAGCGGCTCCAGCATCTCAAGGATGGAGGATATTTAAAATCTGTATGGTCTCATTCTCTCAAAAGAAAAAGGAAGTGACAGAGGCATAACTGTCAATCATGTAATTATATGACACAGTGTCAAGTCCTGTGACCGTCACTGTCTCATCTGGCAAGATGAGTCAACTTTAGCACTTTGAGATTTTAGCACTTTGAGATTTTAGCACTTTGAGATTTGATCCAAATGTAAATGTCATTATAAATTAAATGTATTATTATTATTATTATTATTATTAACTGAATCAGTTGTTGATCATTATATACAATTTATTTAAGAGCTGTTAGTATATAGTGCTTCCATTCTATTCTGTATCTGCAAGTGATGTCATTTGATTACGGCATCAGAAATACATCATTTGATAACACTATTTATTTTTATCAAAATTCGAGATTTTGCCACTAAAGAGAATATTTTCCTTTGAATTTAACATTTTAAGCGGTGGTTACATGATTTGCAAAATGTTCATATTAATCAAAATTTTATGGACACACAAGAAAGAAGATGCTACTGGCACTTAATATTTTTTAACTGGCAGTAGTTCAAACAAATGCTTATGCAATTCCTGCAACTTATTCCAATTAATACAATTCTAAGTTCTTGAAACTGCAGAATTTTAATTATTTGAATTCATTTAATTACATTTGAATTGATAGTTTTAAGTACCAATTTCAGAATTGGTGAACAAGTTAAAATTATTCAACAATATTATTAAATTTACACAACAGCAGCTTCTGCCACATAAATGTGAATTTTAAAGGATATAAAAACTACAAATAGTAGACTTTTATTTTTGGATGTTTTTGATGCTGCTTCTATGATCATTATTATTTCTGCTGTCATAACCAAATGGACTCTTATACAGAAATACTGAAAAAAGATCCCCGGAAAGGATCTCAAATTTGAGGAGATTGAAAACATATTATGACCGATGAAGGTAAAAAAAAGAAATCTGTTGCACCATCTGTTGTCCTCCAAGATGAACTACAACTGAGATTCTGGCTGAGAGCCTGTCGCTGTTTTAAGTCTCACTTAGTTTTACGTGTCTGTGTTGTTTCAGTTTTGTGTTTTGAAAGTAAAGTTTGTTGTTTCGATTAGGGGTTAAATATTCAAGTATTTTTTTTCCTTATACAAGAAAAGCAGTATTGGAAACCAGAGGTCACATGATTCCATAACTGGAGAACACAGCAGCCCAGTTTCTGAGTGGAGGTTCAGGTTTGCAGTTTGAGCAGCCAGCACAGGTAAACTAAAAGCTGTGTTAGTTCATTGTTTGAAGCTTAAACTAACTAAGAAGTTGTCCTACCTTCCTGAGATTGTTTATCCAACCTAGTAAAATCACAATTGTAAACTTATTATCAACCAAATATTTTTGTGCGGAACCTTATTGTCATTATAAAGTATAAACTAATATTAGTTTTTTTTTATTTTAAAAATGTTAAATTATCAAATTAATCATTCTTTTAAAAACTTTGTTATTTCCGATATTCATTTAATAAATACAAAAAATTAAATTTTTTATGTTATAGTTAAAATTCTGTCTTATTTTTCTAATTCGTCATTTTGGAATGGTTAAAAAAATATTTTGGAGAGGTGTCGCTATTTGATACTTTTGAATAATAAAAGAATATTTTGGAGCTGTAACCCTCAAACTGTTTGTGTTGAAACCTTTGCTTTTGAATTTTTTTTAAATTACCGTATATTGTGGAATGTCATCCTGAGAAGCTGTGATGGTTGTTATTTAAGATTTTCCATCATTGCTTGGAGCAAAGCTTTGATTTGACTTTAAGATTAGTGGTGTTTGGAAACCTGCTTGGCCTCCTTCCCAAAATCCGCTTCTCCCTGGGAGTGTTTGGCACCCGGTGCGTGTGGACTCTCAAAACGGGAGACCTGGTTTTACCAACTCTGATGCGAGATCATTGTACATTAAGAAATACACTGTAATGAGAGAGAAAACAAAAGAAAAGCACGTTTTTCTTTAAACCTTTTAAGTAGAAAGATAAAATCGACTTTATTTGATGGTGAAACCTAAATAAGACCTGAAATTACAAAACAGGTTCCCCGTACGGTTTTTAACGTCACAGAGGTTGGAATGCAGAACTGACAGCAAGGCATCAGAAGAGACTGGACCTACAGAATAAAACGTGAGCTTCTTAAAGTCGTTCCTCCGACTCAGACTGTGACGTAAAAGCCGGTGTCAGGCTCTAATGAAGCCTGACACTGGCTAGAGGTGAGGAGAGTGAACAGAAGATAATTATCAAAATTGACTTTCAACCACGATCCTGTGTGAAGCATTCATTCTCTTTATCTGTACTTCATAATGAGCCTGGTTTGGATATAAAAACTCATAATAAACAGCCAAAATACAGCATTTCGTGGATAGTCAAATATCAGATGACTTGTTGGAGTTGTGCAACCCTGTCTCATAGAAATACCTCTGCAGTGATTGTACGTTATCGATGAACCTGATTGAGTTCATAGAAGACTACATTGGTGCCTACACGGATAGTGACCCCAGAATCAAAGGTTCACTTCCTGTTAGATTAGGGTCACAAAAGCACAGGTCAAGGTGGGATTGGAATTTTGGTTTGTTTGCTGCCCACTTCCTTCAGATTAAGCTCTTTCTCTTACCATAACTCTGTATTTCCAGTGGGTCAAATAAAATATATTGAGAAATGGCGTGGAAAAGAGAGAATGCACCACAAGATCAGCTATATTGGCAGAAAATACAAAAACCGTAAATAAAACGTGTAATAATGGGAACGTTATCAACATTTTTACAGCTTTGTAAGGTACGTCAATCAAAAAATATGAGTAAATACATTTATAGAAACCTTTACTAGGTTTAGGTTTTCCCTAAAAGGAGTTTCCTGCTGGGAATTATTTGTACATCATTTCTAAGAGACAGGGCTGGACAGGATTAAGTATTTCAACTTTGACAAGACAACGCTTTATCTTCCTCAGCACTGACGGCACCTTTCTAGACAGACAGAAAATAATGTACTGTACATAAAAAGCCCAAATTGAGTGGGATTTCCCTTTAAGTAGCCTCCAAAGCTAACATATACACAAATCCACTCAATCCAGCGCGTCCTGCATATTTTTATAATCCACATGCAAAATTATACACGTTCAAAAGATTTGCCTTCTCGATACCTTGGAAAAATATATCATAATAATAATAATAATTATATATATATATAGGTCATATACCTGTAGGTCTCATATTTTTATCTCTTAAACACTACATTTTCAGGAATTGTTGAACATTTTGAGAATTCTTCTGTTTTCTCTGTGTTTTTTTTCCGCTGCAAACAAGAAGCTACAGGCAGCAGCAAGTTAGTGTCGCTTAGCATCAGGACTGAAATTAATATGAACACCCAAGTATATATACGGCAAAAATATATATATATTAAAAAAAAAAGGAGCTCCAGTAATGACCTGTCCGTTACCCGTCTGAGGTCAATTCGCCTCTTCCCTGCGATAAAACCCCACGCCCTGCAACATCACAAGAAACGTTGGCACCATACTACGGTTAGTTTCATGATTTTTTATTTTATTTTATCATTTATTTAGATAGTGTTAAGTAGTCTGAGATTTCGGTTTTCCATTTTTTTTTTTATGACAATGTGATTTGATTATTTGGGGTTTTCGGGGATCGTCAAGAACCAATTAATAATATTTACATAGGTTATTCAGTTGGTTTGACGTCGGTTTGCTATCTAGTCATGCACAATGGAACAAATGAACAACTATATAGGGCAACCCATTGTGCTTTTGTTTGATGTGCTCTTTCGAAAGGAACATATGTAGACGTGAGCCATGAATTCCAAGACACTCGCCTTTACAACGGCTTAATTGCCTTCATTGTCACGGCCTGATCTTCATCATCTTTATCTTGCCTCCCCGATGAAGGCTTGAAGCCGAAACATGTTGGGATTTGCGTTTTGTAGGTCTAAATAACCATGCAGTGAGAATAAAGGCATTTCAGCTGTTGTAAAAGGAGTGTGCCTTGAAGTTTCTCAATGATCTTCATATCTAGAAAAAAAAAACAGACCAAAAAGATCAAGCCTATAAGTTTTCCCTAAAATTGATAAGTTTTCCTAAAATTTTGGTTAGGTTTTTGATTTAAGGTTTGGATTATAAATGCTGTATAGTGGTTTGCAGTGATCATAGAGAGTTTTACACTCATAAAAATCACATGACATGAAAACTCCCCAGGAACATGTGTATATTCACCGGCTTCAACTTTCTTAGAAGTAAAAGGAGAAGGTTCTGATTTTTTACCCATTGAGCACAAGCTAGTCGGAAAGTGTCTTAAAACAAAGTCTGGTTGGAAGTCCTCCGCTGTTTCTAGTCTGTATGCTGAACCTGTAGCCTCACACGTACTACACATGACATGAGAGCTTTATTGGTCTTCTCATATAACGCTGAGATAGAAAGCCGATACCCCAGCCTTTATCCCCAAATGTCAAAACATTCCTTTAATTCCAGTGAGGCTGAAAAAATGTTTCATTCTTTTTAAGCCTTGATCTCAATACTTAGGTGTGAATTATCCCATTAATGCAGGGTATGCATCATGTTTTCACACCTGAAACACAGCATTTACATCACAGATGTGACATTTAACCCAATTTTAGCTTGTCCGTCCCAACAAGGGTCATTTACAGAGATTATTTCTCCATCTATCTTTTAGTCGTCTTCTCATGGTAACAGCTCTTTACGATACATTAATGGGCACTAACTGTCAAATGATTGACCTGGTCCCAAATATGCCCTCCAATGAGTCCTCAGTTCCTGTCTTCCGGGAGGTTTCCCCCTCAAGTGTTGGCATCAACAGCAAAAGAAAAAAGCACATTACAAAAATCTTTAAATATTCAGCTTGTCTAAGTGCAGCACAATCGGAAACATTAAATTCAAGTCATCATGATCATCTCCCCTCCCCGTCTATCATATCATGAATATAACCAAGAAAATATCATCTTCAGTTATGAAACTAAATTTGAAAAGATACATGTTTGATCGGACAAATACACAATATATTGCAGCCACACTGTAACACCAAAAATAGTCTTATGTTGAAATATATATATTTATATATTTTGTTTCTGCGAAAGAATTGCCGGCTAAGTCACTCTACGCGGCTTTAATATACTGTTGAGGTGTCATTTGTGTTTTTCTGTTAAATTTTTCTTAACAGTCCTGAACGCAATGTCAAACCATCACAGAGTAAAAAAAAAAAAAGCCGACGTCTTGTGTCATTTCTCACACGGCTCGCTTTCACTGCTGACGTCAGGATTGTTGTTGTCCATGGTGAAAACGGCAGTATCATCAGTGTGCGTGTCCTGAGTGGTGCTTTTATTATTATTATTATTACTATTATTATAATTATTACTGTTGTTGTTCTGGACACTCAAGAGCCCGTGGCTGTTGTTCTGGACCAGAGTGACGTCGCTGAGCCGTAGTTCCTCCAGCTTCTTCCACAACTCATCCCGCTCCTGCTCTTTCTTCTTCTCCCTGTCAGGACGACATTTGGACACTTGCATGTTGAAGCCGTGGTGACAGTTGCATCAAAAACAGAAACAGTAAAGAACAAAAACTCAATTCTAGATCCATCCATCCTAAGAGAATTAGCAACGGGAAACTACTCCATTGTTGATGAGAGGTAGTCAAGATGCTGCAGCTCTCCTACGCTCCAAACTATGAGACTATTGGCTTCCATTTCCATTTTGAATCCAAAATTTTTGATAACCTTTCTATTCGGGCTGGACGATTAATCTTGAACAGATTAAGGTGTCGATTCAGATATATATAAATACGATATTGTTTCTGAAGTAAGGCGATTCTAAAGCATTTTAGGGACAATTTTGTCAGTTTTTTAGTGATTTTGACGAAAATTGAATCTTTACTAACAGTTGTAGCACAGCATTACTGAGCTATCTGCACGCTTTGATGTATCTTTCGCATATGTTCAGGGCAACGCAGCAAGACTAGCTGAAGGGTGAAAAGGTGTATGTCAAAATCTTGTTAAACAACAGTCATCAGGCACACAGATTCAAATTACATGTCACATTGATCTGGCCAAAGACGTTAAGTAATTTAAATGAAATCCTTCATTAGGGGATAGCAACAGGCCTAAACTCAGTTCTTTGGGTATAATGTTAAAATAGGCTACCTATTTAAGGTTATATAGCTCAATGATATGAAGTGACCACGTTAAAAATAAAAGAGTACACAATCAGAATCTTACAGCTTTCCTCGGTCGTCTTATTTTAATCAAAAGCGTTACTCTTCACGGTCAGATCTTTGTCTAAATAATTTTCTCTGAAACATGACTGTACTTTGGCCAAGATTTAATGTGGGGTATTTTGTTTTTTTTTATTCAACAACATTGATTAGGATATATGAAATATTATTAATAAATGTATCTTTTTTTTTTTAGTTTTTGTCAGCCTGGAGACATGTTGCAGAGAACCCTGGGTTGGATCCAAACTTATGTTTCCACTGGAGATTTAATGTTTGAGATGTGTATATATATAAATGCGAGTTGATGTAGTATCTCAGCAATCAGCAATTTGTTGCCAATCTTTAACGCAGGCATATAAATAACCCTTGTCTTATGACCACGTTTGCATTCTTCATGCTTCTCACACCACTCGGCTCTGCTCAGGATCAATGTTCATCCATTCGTCCGCGTGGGTACACCTGCCTAGAACTAGTTTAGTTGGATGAGCTTGAATTGACCTTTATAGACCCGCTTTCACCCCAATTGATGTGTTAAATCTATTTAAGTCAGATGTTTGACTTTGCTACTCTTCGAGCGCTGTCCAAGACATAAGGTTAGACAGTCATTTACACAAAAGTGGCTCATGAGCAATTTGTAACACAAAAAAAAGGTTTCATTTTGAAGAATAAGTGGAGGTGTGAAGTTGTGTTTGGATGCCTAAGGAACAATACCAAAGAAAAAAGTGTGAGAATGACACTAAAACAGTTGACTTTATTTTAGTATCGCCCGTAAGCTCTTTTAGCAGATGTGGTCGACTAAATGATTCCAATGCATCAGGAGAGAAGTCCTTTGGAAGTTCTCTTCATCTTCCCACTGTTTTCTCCTCTTCTTATCTCTAGGAAAGCTGTGAAGACTTATATCGCTTCCCCCTATTGCCCTTCGACTAGAAACAACAATCAAAAGCAGCAAAATGCGGAATTGTGTCGATTTTTCTCTCACCAATGCTACGAAACAATAACCTACTACAGCGGCTCAGCGCGACAACAACCGTTCTTCATAGATCCATAATGTAATGGCAACCTACCTGGATTTATAAAGTAATGAAGGTATTTTCCTGAATGTGTTCTCAACACCCTGTATCCCTATGAGAAAACATATATGGCATAATGATGCCTTAATGTCTTTATAGTCAGGGTTCCCCTAAAGTTTTAAAACCATAAATGGCCGTATTGATACAAACATTCAGCGGGCTTGTGGCCGTCTCTGAGCTACCGCTAGCTTCAGCCGTTCCGTTATCTCCAGCTTCTTAACTTACTATGTTCCTCGGGTTGATTAAATGTGAAAGGTGTGAAAATGAAGTATAACTCATTCTATAAATAATAGCCCATAATGAAAAAACAGAGACACATGTTAAGATTTAAGATGGATTGAATTACGTATTGAATCTTGATTGAGCCAGAGGTAAATTCATTTCCTGTGGCTTAATTAGGCACACACGTGTTAACATAAAGGTCCTAGAAGTCATACCGCTTATGTGCTTGAAGTTGATTGTTAATAAAAAAAGAACAGAACCGGACATATTTGACCCCCTTTTCGGGGTCAGTTAATGAAATTGACCTAGTCGTAAACATGAAGAGATGAAGAGTATTTATTCTGATGCGTGTTTTGTATTCTGAGAGAGTCTGTTGCTCACCGTTGCCGATCTGCTTTATATGAGGAGGTCAACTCATCAAACAGCGTGCAGTTCATCTCCATCAGTGTCTTCAGCACATTGTAGATCAAAGCAACGATTGTCCTGCAGCACAAAGATTCTGCAATCAGTGACACAACTAGGAACCATGAATGAGCATAAATCTGAAACATTTTACCGCGTGCAATATTTTCCACAAAAAGAAGCATAGAATAATCAAACTTTACAGAAGTATGAAGCATGACCCAGGGGAACTACATGAAAAATACTCAAAGCGGGTGAGTGGGGTTCTGTTGTAATAGAATAATGTGTTTGCCGAACACAATATTAGAATATAATCTGATTTTAATTGGGGTTTTTTATTATCATGATTGGCATCTACTTACTGTATAAATAATGTATCAGATGAATACAAATAAATGACAGATAAAAGCTTCTGAATTTACAAAAAGGAGACAAAATAAAATGTTGCGGTTTTAATAAAACCTTACAGTCACTCGAGTATACAGCCATAACATTATAACCAATAATGAGTGACGTGAACAACATTGATTATTTTGTTATGATGGCACCTGTCAGTGAGTGGGAGTGAGTGGGACCGTGAGTGGGATGTTTTAGAACGTCAGGTGAACATACTGTCCTGAAGTTGCGTTGGATGCAGGAAAAATAGGGAAGTGTGAGGATCTGAGTGACTCTGACCCGTGCCCAATTTTGATGGCTAGACGAGTTGGTCAGAGGATCTCCAGAACTACAGGCCTTTTTGGGGTTTCCTGGTCTACAGTGGTTAGAACCTGCCACAGTCATCTAAGGAACGACAACTTGTGAACAGGTCTGGAACATGGGTGGCCAAGGCTCATTGATGGGGATGATGTGCAGAGAATCAAGGCTAGCTCATGTTTTCTGGTGCCACACAAGAGCTACAATAGCACAAATTACTGACAAGGTTAATGCTGGTTCTGATAGAAAGGTGTCAGAACACAGAGTGCATTGCAGCTTGGTGCATGTTGAGCTGTGAGCTGTAGACCACCTGAGTGGACATGCTGACCCCTGTCCACTATCAAAAGCAACTACATTGGGCATGTCAGCATCAGGACTGACCAACATAGCAATGGTAGACCGAAGCAAATGGGGGGCTTACCTATAGGCAGGTGTTTATACTGTTATGGTTAATGTATATTTTCGAGCTAACTGAGTACACTTGAATGCACCATTAAGTACAAACATCTAGTGAGTTAATCATAATTGTATACTTTCTATGCGAATGTTGTCATATTCAAGCTTTTTCACTTTTTGATCAATCGTATAGGGCTGGGGGATTAATCGTAAAAAGATTGCACTCTTGATTCATACTGACGTACGGTCTAATTTCTGAAGTACAGCGATTCTCAAACATTTTAATTTATAACGCAATACACATACTACAACATGTAGTACCAGAGCCTAAACCACAAAGGACTTAAAGACAAACACTTCTTTAGTCACGTTTAAAACTGCATGGTAACCGGGTGGATTTTGATTTAGTTCTGGATGTAGCGTCGAACACAGCTTAAGTTTATTACAACTGCTGATCACAGTAATGTTTGTGTTTGATGTTTTGAAACACCAGCTATAATGGCGTTGAACATAAAACAGGCCCTTTTACGTCGTTTACTCTGCAAACATGAGTAATCACGGTAAACGGACGAGCGGTAATCATGAAAACAACAACTGTGTGACCATGTTAAAACTGGACACAGTCGGTTTCGGACACAAAACAGAGGGTCTGCTGGGTTCGGGCTCAGACAGTAGTCTCCCGGACTGGGTCGTGCTTGGACATAAATATGCAGCCGGGCTGCCTGTAGTGCGCAGAAGAGTTGTGGGAGATAAGCCCTTTAGTGCCCGCACACATCTGTAAATATTTCTCATGCACATACAATGTGTTGAAACTGAATATTAAGATCGTGGCGTTAATCGCAATCTAAATTCTAAACAAAAAACTCATTTTAGACAAAAATGCCTAGCCCTAAATCTAAGGAAGAATCACACAAATGAACATGACTTTTCCATGAGTAATAATGGAATAAAGACAATCAGATATTACTGAGTAATATTAACAGAGGTTTGTGGCGCTTTTATTTCCAAGCAAAACAGTAAATAAGGTGTGAGACATCTTGTGATCATAGTGGCGTCTGCATGTCTGGCTGTGTTGTTTACGTGTAAACACAAGCTTAAGAGCAGCAATTGTCGGAAACTTCCTGCTGACCCGGCAGGTTTTTCCATGAATGGATGTTCATGATATTTGGGAACAATAAATGGAGTCCTCTCCGGACTGAAGCACTCACGGATTCCAATGTTCTTTGGAGATTCTGTACAGGCTACCGAACATGATGGGAAGTATCTTGTCGATGTTTTCCTCAATGAGGCTGAGAATGTACTCGTTGTTCCAGAAGTACAGCGCTCGCTCCGCTACCTGTTAGGACGGAGACACACAAGACTAAAGTCAAAATGTCAAGATTCTCCATAATGTTGGTTTTAGATTGACACCTTTTTGAAGATTAGTGATTCATTTCAGCCATGAAAAACTTTCAGACAAGTTTGTCTGAGATATCTGAAGAAATGCTTCAGTTACTTGAAGGTTACTTTAAAGCATAATAATGACATTAATTCCCAATGCACAAGGAACATTTACACACTTTAAACACTCTTAATCCATGGTATTCAACAAAACTCGAAGAGGTCTGGTAAGTCAACCCTGCTCCCCAGCTGAGGTCCGAGTCTTCCTCTCTAACCCTCTAACCCGTGATGATAATAATATAAACATACATTTTCCCACATAATAATTTATCTTTGCATACGTTAAATAGAGCTATTAATTGTGCTTTATTTTCTAATTTATGTGGTCTTTTCTTTTAGGTAGATGGAGCTGGGCTGCTGTAACACATGAATGTGTTACTTTGATTGTCTATCTTAAAAAAACACACACAATAAAAAATACAACCCCCAAGATTTGAACTAGGGTTATCCGGATGAGAGTCAAGCAACAAAACCCATTAGGTCAGTTATTTATTTTACAAAAAGAATGTTTTTATAATAAGATTTTACTCATTCCAAAGGGAAAATAAAGTGATAGAGAAGTACACATGAACAACTACATAAAATACACAATGTACAAAAACAGAAACTGAAGGCAATTTTGTGATAAATACTATCCACTGGGAGAAGCGTAGATCCTTTTAGGCAGATATCACTGCATGAAGAAGCTGAATGGATAAAGCATCCAGTAACATGTGCATTCTATTTCTGTTTGTATTTTATTAATTCTGTCCAGCAGATAGCACTGTCTGCATACATGTTCACATATTATGAATTTCTGTTTATGAAATATATATTTTTTTAAAACGACATTACTGACTAAATATAGTTTGTTTTTTTACTTGTAATCATATTTCATATATTTGATATATGACTATATATTTGTTAATGTTTACTATGAATGTTGCTTCTTTTTTCATTCAACAGTGCAAGTATGTATATAAGTATGTTATCATTAAATGTTGATCATTTTGAAGCCGCCTTTATTGATTCCATACATCATGGACCTTTGCAGTATTAGACACTGTAATCCAATTTACACGTCCACACAGCATTTAAGAGGATTGTTTCATTCAAACTTTTATTGTAACCTCAGACTACACCAGTTTGAAACACATAGCTGTAAATAGTAAAGATATTTTGTAAGAGAGTTATTTGTTTTGGGAAACAAGGTTCAGGTAATTTTGGCTGACATAAAGGCAGTTGTGAACAATCTGTCATGTCTACCAAATACATGTTGTTTAAGAGATTTCAGTACTATGTGATTCATGTTTCAATCCCATTCTCCAATTTGTAGCTCTTGGATTAGTTTAAATGTTGCCCTTCAGTACTACAGCTGATCAGTTAGTTTAATTAGCTACTATACAAAGCAGGATACTGCCGTCTGAAATGGAAGGAAATAGAGGTGTCAATTATTGTTAAAATGGAAATACTCCATAAGTACAGTACCTGATAAACGTATTTTCAAGCATTGGTCATATTTTTTGTGGGTTTTTTTTCAACAATTCAGAATTGAAAATATATTGCAAAAACTATCTCTAATGCAGCCTGTGTTGCATTACTCTTTTTCCATCAGAGCATTCAGGTCTGTAAATGTCCTGTAACGTCTGAATGAAGCTGTAATTATCATTAATGTAACACACTAAAGGTAACAGCTCACATTAGATATGAGAAGGGTTTTGAGCATTTCATAGACGGTTAATAACTCCCTATAATGTAGTCTTTTACAATCAATGTTATTCTGACTTCACGTGTCAGTAGTAATAATGTTATGGTTGATTGGTGTAATTCAGTTTCAGATCTGGTGTACCTGGAAGTGTGGATTGGCCACACATTTAGAGATCTGTTTGAACAAGGGCTCCTGGATTTTCTTGAATTGAGTTGGCTCGATGACGTCCAGTATCTCCTCAATTTCACCCAGGAACATCACCTAACGAGAGCAGGAAACAACATCAGCCTCTGCTTGACCACTTTCATAAGTCTGAAGTGTATTGACACAGGCTAGAGTACCTCTTTCTGGCTGCAGGTTCTGGGCCAAAACTTCAGCAGCCCACGGATAACCTTCAGCGATAAGAGAGAATTTTAATACCAATAATAATATAAACGGAGAACATGCGGCTTTCTGTGTGAGTGGGCGGTTGTTATCAACTTTCTCTGCAGTATTGATTAATTTAGTGCTTGAGGCATTGTGCTTTGAGTGGGAGCAGTAATTTAAAAAACAAAAAACAAAACAGTACCGGTTCAGTGAGTGTAGGATCCTTCTCAAGGAACTGGACCACACAGTAAGCCAGCTGAGGGAAAAGCAAAAAGTGAAAGCACTAAAATTCAACGGATGCTTCATTAAGACATGTATATGAAACTCTAACGGTCTCGTTAGAGGGAGAAAATCCATCATCTATGTAATTACTTTGATAGGAATATTAGATGCTCCTCAAGGAGGACCTATAGTATAGATATTGCATAATAAAAGTTCTTTAGTCAGAAGAGATAATCCTAATAGCAGCTTTATAATTTAACTACACACTATATCAAATCTATTCTCTACAATTTTAATAATACAGTTCATGCATATGTAGCTAAAATTGATGTAAGTTATACCGAAGCATGTAATTAATATCGTCCGACATTTCACCTACCTGTGCGTGGAAAAGAGACAAGACCTTAGCTGTGTGTAAGGGGATGAGCACTTTCATGAGGAACTGCTTGTGCTCTGCCTTCAGAGGCAATGCAAACCCATTGATAATGCTGCAAACAGAACAAACAACAGGATCACGTGAGACTAATTTCCACACAGAAAGACTTAAAACAAGAATCAGAGCAGAGCAGTGGCCGTGAATATATTCAGCTCTTACAGCGGAAAAACCTGCATTGATAAAACCAAAATAACAGCCAACGGACACATGTAACATTCTCCACGAGCCTGTTTATAACCTGGAATGTCCGCTTTAGAGACATGACAGGACTAGAAAGGAATCAAAAGAGCACATACCTCCGCCAACGCTAAACCCAAACCTGAACTATCAGAAAGTAGTCTATCGACTATGTTGTAAACAAAATCCTGTTTCAATCTACCACAATGTTCCTGCAGAAAATCAATTGTTGTGTCATGGCTTAGGGACATGGACTAAGTTTGTCCCCTTTATGCTGCTGCTTCATCTGGATGTGCTTCATTTAAAATAACACAACCCAATTACTTGAACCTTTCCTAGCATTTTGAAAAATGTGTTTCATCAGGAGAATGAGGTCTCGACATATATTTTCAAGATTCGCGATTCTAAATCCATTTTTTCTAGCTTTGTACATTTAAGAGTTTCACTAAATACATTTGAATGGCCTTGAATCAGCATTGTTCCTGCTTTTGTTATCTCTAGCCTCTCTGTAATATTGTCCTCCTTTACAACTACTGTATATACAGTATTTGATCTGTACAGATAAGAATCCAGACTGATCACAATGGTTGAACATCACATTTTCATCCATAGTGGTGTAAAATATATATATACTTTATATAAGTCAGAGACAAATACAACATCATAGAAAATGGTGAACAGCTACCAATGCTGTTCTGGTCTCCTTAAGAAGGAAAAAATCATGGAAAGAATGAAAAAAACAAGGAACACCCAAGAGTACTTAAAGGGGTTAATGTGCTTTTACCATAATGTGAAACCATTATAAACAAGTTTTATTTAGCAATCAATTTGAAACTCATTTTTTTCACTTTAAAGAACCGCATTACTCACCTCCCCAAGATTTCCAGCAGCTCAGCAACTCCATTGAAGTGTTCAGTTTCATAGATGAACCTGCAGCAGGAAAACAAATAAAACTCGTCAACCTAAAAACATCCCAACTGTGAAGGACAGGGTGTAAAAGGTTCTGTTTGTAAGTTTTAGGGGTATCTCTTTGAATAAATTGAATATTTATTCATAACTATGTTTTTTTTTTTTAGTGTAATTTCAGCTGAAAGTAAAAATATATATTAGATGTTTGTTCAGAAAAAGACCTTTTTATCTCCATGGAGCTGGTCCATATGGAGGCCCTCATGCTCGTTCAAACGCCTGGAGAGGGATTTTGTGTTTCAAGTTGTAACAGGGTTTTCTCAAGTGGGGGATCATACTTGTTATTAAGAACAAGAAAAGGCAACGGAGCACCAAGCCTAACCATCGAAGTTAACATGATGAATGTTTAGACTTGGCGTCTGGCAGCTGCACAGGGAAGGAGTCTGGCGACATTGGCTGTGAGCTTCAGAGCACCCCCACCCCACCCCGACTTAATCCCTTCCCCAAGATCGTTGGCTGAGAGCATATCATCTCTCCTCCAGAGAAGCGATCACTTCGGAACGCACAGATGTCTGTGTCCTGTCTAGATGATTTCAGCGGGTGAACTGGACGGACCTCACCAGGGTCACATTTCTTCTGCGGTTGTTCTCCACGTTGCAAAAATCCAGGTAGAGAAGGAGAGAGTTTGCAGCCTCCTCCTTCCCAAATTTTACACAGTTGACTTTTAAATATCGTTGAATATCATTGCCTTCGCTGATGATCCATGATTATCACAAGTGCAGACAAAACATTTCTGACATCATAGCCGTAACTTGATTTTTATTATCTGCCAAAATAAAGCTGCAGGTCAGCTTGGGCTATCAAAAGTCTATAGTATAAAAAGATGAATTTAGCAAGAGACCTGAGGTGAACAGTTCTGACTTAACCAAATGATCCGTTCATAATTTACCTCCTCAGTTTGGTAACTAATTTCCATCTAGCTGTGCAACTATGGTATGTACAGACATAGCCTGACAACTGTGGTCCTATTTTTATACTCAGTGACAGATGGTCAAAGTGGGTGCTCCCGTTTGCCACTTTGCCCGTTGGAGACGACATAAAGTGCCCCTTGTTTCAATCATCTGAAATTCATTGTCACACAGCAACAGGCGACAGAAGAGTCAACATGCGCCTCTTGAGAATATCTGAGCCTCGTTTTTATTCTTCCTCACACTTTGAAAGGTCTGGGATGAATCTGTTTCTACCAACTGAATTTCAATGGAGACCAGTAGATGGAGACCAGTAAATCCCCAACTTGATTCGAAAAGAAAGTAAGAAACATAACCTTTATTTCCATAACTATTAAAAGAAATTACCGACTTTTGCCTGAATTAAAGGTCAACTGATTGTGAGGATACAGTCATGAGAGTTTATGGCAGGAAAAAGTTGGTAGGAGATCAATCTGCTGGAAACTCCATTCCACTTCCTCAAAGAGATTTAAAGTAGAAAAATGTTAATGAATATCCAACGAGTCAGAAAAAAACAAACAACATTGAGTAGACTAGATAGTCAGGATCCCCTGGCACAGACATATGATCGTAAGACAAGAGAAATTCATTTAACTTGTTCCTGTTAGTTGATATGTTTGGTATTAACCCTTTCATTTCTTTATACTATGACCAAAACAAACTGTAATAAGGGTCAAATAGTTTTCTGAGGTTGAATTAACCTTATTAAAATTGACTATTTTCAAAAGCTACAATGTTGACCCCGGTCGGGTGGGATGGCGCTGACAAATATTTAATATTACCAATTGGCTCGCCTTGGCCGCTGTGTTTGGGAATGTTTCAGGAGTGACCCTTGATCAACATGGCTGGGATTGGAGGCTGTCCATTTTGTTTCAGTTCCTCTCCGTAATATTATTATATATGTTTCTCGAAAATGGGTTTCAGGGAAAATAAAGGGCAAGTTCCTTCTTCAAAATGCATTAAAAATATGGAGAGGAATTAGGATGATGGATTCTCAGGAGGACTCTCTCCCTCTCCTTACTCCTACTCCTTACTTTTTAAACCCAGATTCCACCCCGGGTCTTGAAGATGATTTTCCTCTTATGGTCAGTGAAGGGTGGTGGATAATAGAATGGTTAAATCTTTCACTCAGCTCAACGAGCAATATAACCCTCCTACAAGCACTTTTTTAATTACTTTCACATCTGTAGCTTAGTGCTCTCGAAGGTAAAGACACACCGACAGGGTTTTCTGGTTCTGTTGTAGAAAAATTATACATACTTATTTATGCGATTGTTATTTACCCCTTGTATTTTTTTTGTTTTTTATTTTTTTATCACAACCGTGTGTGGGAGTTGTTCAAAGTGTTGCTTTGCTGTTTATAAAAAAGAAAAGGCTCTTCGGTCTGTAACATTTCATAAAAAAGTTTAATAAAATAAAAAACTATTTTCCATGAGAAAAAAGTCTGATTTCTTTTTTTAACCGTATAAAAACAGGCATGACAGGACAATACTTGTGTTAGGGTAATCTTTGATTTGATTGCCTCTGGGGATCTAATCTGCAGAGGAGACTGGAATATTCAGCTCCAACCTAAACTTGAGCTGGAGTATATAAATAACAACAATAATGGACAAGGAATGCATCGTATTTTATGAGATGCTGCAAAATCTGTGCTCAAAGGAAAGGTCGTCGCTCTCACATCACATCTGAAAAAAGCCAAAAGCTGTGTGACCTATAAGAAAGCTTGTAATTTCTAGATGAGGAATGTTTTCAAACGAAGGAAAACCACATACTTACTGCCACAAGTTAGAAGATATCCAACGCTTCTTAGAAGACTATTACAGAGACTTTTACAGGGAAGCCAGCACAACTAGCTCTCAAGAAATTAACACATTAATAGATTTACTTAATCTGCCTTCGATAGGCGAAGATCAGAATAAGTCCCTAACAAAGGCATTTACAAAGGAAGGAATAGGGAAAGCAATCTCTAGATTAAAGGAAAACAAAGCACCTGGTATGGATGGTTTTCCTGCTGAGTGATACAAAGATAAAGATACTTTAAGGAAGAAATAGTCCCAATTTTTTTAACTCCGTACTTAACTGAGGCAACTGACCAAGACCAAGGAGGGAGGCAGTAATATCAGTACTCCCTAAAGAAGGGGAGGATATAACCGAATGTAGTTCATTCAGTCCAATCTCTGTTGGGAATATAGATTACAAGTTGTATGCGTCAATATTGGTAAAAAAGACTAGGGCCTATAATAGCGGGACTTGTGGACGCAGACCAAACATGCATTTGTACCTAATAGACAGACACATGACAATATTAGACAGGTGCGGCACATTCTGGATCCTTATTGAGCCCCTTTCTTATTATTATTTATTAGGGATGATCAGGAGTTAACAGGGGTAACGATTAGAGAGATTGTTCAGAAGATTGTTCCATAAGCGGATGATGCCTTGTTTACATTTTCATCTCCAGATGTTAGCATTCCTAAAGTAATATCTTTACTTAAACAGTATTTATTGTATAATTACACACCTCAGAAAGATACTGTATGCTGAACAGATATAGGTTAGAATGGGACTCAATTCACACTAAGTATCTGGGGATTAGTTTACCTACACATTTGTCCAAATTATGTGATATTAATTATGGTCCCATAAGTAAAATCATCAAGTCAGATATTGAAAAGGGTCTCAACTGCATAACAGGATAGATGTAATAAGTTGAATATACTCCCGCTACTCCTTGACCTGTTCCAATCTCTACCAGTCGAGGTTACATTGAAACAATCATTGAATGGGACAAGTGGATCAAAAGATTCATATGGAATGGGAGGAGGCCAAGGATCCAATCTAAAACAATGTAGCTGTCCAAAGAGCAAAGGGTTAGATCCCTGCCAGGCATGGTGGACTATTATAAGACAGCACAACTGAGACCACTGACTTGCTGCTGAAACTCTGAGTATATAGCTTTTTCTGTTAGAGGAACCTGATTAGATACTTTATTACCCCTAGACTTAAGTGTGCGCTGAGAGGGGAGATGAGAAGAGGTCTCTACTGGAGGTTCTGCGGAGCACAGTTAGCAGGGAATTTCCATTTGTTCTGGGGTTGCCCAGTCACTCAACCATACTGGCAAGACGTGATAAGTGAAATCACAAAACTACAGATTATCTTTGAGGATAGAATCGATTGATCATTCTATACCCTCTATTTGGATAATATTGCTCATGATAGCTATCTAATCAAGATCTTCTTAGAAGCCAGCAAGAAAACTGTAACATAAAAATGGTTGCACTCTGAGCCTCCAGCAGAGACTGATTGGATAAATGTTGTAAAAAATGTTCAAAACATGCAAAGAATGACATTTAAAAAATGTTTGTGAAACTGGGAAAAATGGATTAAGTTTGTGGCACTACAAGACAATAAGTCATCACAAAATGAACCGACATGTAGTTCCATCACTTTAATGCCTGAATGGATGGGAGGTTGGCCACATGTATCTATATTTATCTTTTGTTTGTACTATTATATTTCTTTTATAAAAATAAAGTATAAAAAAAACATGCATGACCGAGAACTTGTCATTTCATGGTTAATTTAGAGTACCTGAGATATTAAATTAATAAGAAATATAGTAAGCAAAAGGATAATTTTCCATTGTTTTTCTCTTCTCGGTTTAATTCAACATTAAAGGTTAACTACAAATTTTAAAAATTCTCCAATACATGGGAGAGAGTAATTGAGATGTGCATTTTAATTCTCCTAAAATAATTATATTGAAAAGATTTGGAGGTATTATCCTGATCCCACTCCCAGAGTCAAAGCTCTCGATGAACTTAGAACCAAAAAAGTACTAAAGAACAAGCAAAAGAAATCAGAGAGCACAGACCTTTACTAAGGCACAAAGGCCTCAGAGGTTTAAGAGAAGCACAGCCTTTACTAAGGCTTTCTAATTGTTCCTAGATCAATTAGAATTTGAAAGTCCTCCTGAAATAACTAGTACCCAAAGTTAAGAAAAAAAGTATGTGCATTTCTCCATTTCGTCTATATTTATTACAAGCCTCTAAATCTACCAACAACTCCAGCAAACTCTCTCTGTCTTTGTTGAAGGTCTCCCGCGCCTTCTACTTCTCTGTTCAATTAGGGTTGAAAGGAACAATCGACAAAAATAGAATATGTAAGTAGTTGTCGACGAAATTAATAGTCGCTGACGTCATCGGAGAGTTCCTCTGACACCGCATAATAAGAAGGAAGTACAGTAGCGCCATGGCAACACCAACTCGAAAGAAAACATCTAATGTGTGGGAACATTTCTCCCTCAACACAGCCAAAAAGAGTACACACTTCTCTGCGTGTGGTCGTGTCCAAAGTGGGCTGCATCCAACTTGTAAACAATTTAGCCTAATGTGATCGTTGACTACAGAACGCACAAAGACTGTTTTCTTTTCTACCCTTGTTTATTTCGCTAAATTTACACGGATGTTTCATTTGATATCCAGAGAAACTGCTGTATTTTTTATATTATTTATTTATTAACTTTTGTATCAGCAATGATTTGACGCAACATGGAAGTACTAAATTACAGGTCAGCAGATAAACTGTTGGTATATGAACCTGTTTGGTTTAACAGTCTGTAATAAAATCAGTTAAGTTTATTAAGAGGCATTTTGGACAGTATCAAAGGAGGGGAAACCCTAGGGCCTGATGGGATACCCATTGAGGTTTACAAAATGTTCAAACATAGACTGATGCTACCACTATTAGAAATGTTTAAGGAATCTTTTCATAATGGGATCCTTCCAACATCCTTAAGAGGAGCATTAATCATTTTGCTACCGAAACCGAGCAAACCAAACAATATATGTGAAAACCTTAGGCCAATAAGTCTTTTAAATGTAGGCTTGAGAAAATAATTCCAAATATTATTGACAAAGATCAGAACTGTTTTGTCCAAGGCGGGCAAGGCTTCCATAATGTTAGGAGAATTCTAAATATACTATATGAGGAAAAAGGGAGAGCAGATACAGCATTACTGTCATTAGATGCTGACAAAAACCTTTGACAGAGTTGAATGGCCCTATTTATCTGACATCCTTACACGTTTTGGTTTCGGAGAAAACTTTAATAATTGGATAAAACTACTTTATACAGAGCCATATGCTGAAATTATGACTAACCGTAATATCTCCAAAACCACTATGATACAAAGAGGATGTAGACAAGGAGACCCCTTATCTCCGCTGCTGGTTATTATGGCTATGGAACCACTGGCAATAGCTATAAGAACATATCAAACATAACAGGTATATCAATTGGACAACAGGAACACCGTCTGGCTCTATTTGCGTATGATTTAGTATTATTTCTTAAAAATATGGCAAACAGATATTTTAATATCTATTTGAATTATTAGAACTCATAAAAGTATTTGGAAAAATCTCAGGCTATAAGTTAAACAAATCTAAATCATCAATAATGTTCCTAGATCAATTAGAAAGCAAAAGTCCTCCTGAGATCGCCACTCAATTTAAGATTGTAGATTGTTTCACATACCTGGGCATTGAAATTGTCCCACGACTTTAATATATAGCAGCCAGCAATTAGGAACCCCTAACGCAAGAAATCTCCAAATTACTGGATAGGTGGGCACCCATACCAATGTCACTAATAGGGAAAATAAGCGTTCTTAAGATGAACATACTGCCTAAAATATTGTATTTGTTTCAAAATCTTCCACTTCCTCCTCCAAGTAACCTGTTCACTCAACTAAAAAATCTGTTTGTTAGATTATTGTGGAATAATAGACGTGCCCGTACACGACTGTCACTATTAGACTTGCCCTACGACAGAGGGGGGCTTAAATGTCCCAATCTACTTTGGTACTAGTGGGCAGCACAGTTAAGAACCTTAACAGTTAAGATTCTCCTTCTCTACAGGAAAAGCAAATCGGGGATTTAAATCTTGGGCCACAAAGGGGCTGGGAAAAATAGAAGATCTTTACGACCCGCAAAAGGTGCTGATGACATTTGAAAAAATTAAATAAATAAATTTACCATACCCCGTAATCACCTATTTATATTTCCCTACAGCTTAGAACACAATAGAATCAAACATTATGCATCCCCTAAATTACTACTATAGACGAGCTAACGACCATGAATTATTAAGGGAAGGGCTTAGTTTCCAAAATATATAAATGCCTGGTAGATGGATGTACAGACACATCTGTGGAGAGACTGGAGGCATCGAGGGGGGCCTAAATGAAGACATCTCAATGGAAGAGTGGAGGGAGGCATGTACTAAAGCACAATCGACAACTACTAATACCCGCCTGAAATTACTGCAATATAACTGGTTGATGGGAACATATATAACTCCAGAAAAACTCTACAGATATAATAGAGCCATCCCCGATATCTGTACCAAATGTGAGAAGGAAAAGGGATTTGGCTTGTTTTGACATGTTTGTTCAATACATGTAACTGTGTGTTTTTTTTGTTATGTTGTGAAAACAATAAAAAAAGAAATGTTGGTAAAAAAAAAGGCTTGTTTTTATAGTTGGCATGTGCTTTAAAAAATCTACAGTTAAATTCAAACGGTGATAAAAGGGCCATTTAGTAATTTTGTATTTAATTTATCTTTACATAACTTTCATTTAACCACGAGAAAAAATTATCGGATTAATCGATTAATTGGTTGATTATTCAAAATAGTCGTTAGTTGCAGCCCTGTTTCAACCAATTGAGCCCCCGGCTCCAGCCCCAAAGAAAGGTAAAAGAAAATGAAATGGTCAAAGGCGGAAACAGCCACAATGTGACGTCACCTCTCGAAAAAGCATATTTTTTGAATTATTTCATTTTAAATGCTATGAAACACATAATGTCAACACATGTTATCACCTCTAGGATATGCCAGAATCTACCTCTGGGTAACATTTCATGCAAATCCGTCCAGTAATCAGTCAGTTTTCCGTAAACCTGCTCACCAACAAACAGACAGACAAACGGGAAAATGTTTTCTCCTTGGGGGAGTAATACGAGTTCCTAAGCAGCAAAAGACCCAACTTCAGTACTTGGTTGCTGTGTGTTGAAAAACTGAAAAATATTGAATATTATTCAAGATCTGTTGTGGAAATGTCAACTGAATGAGCCCGTGGAAACAGAGGAAACACGAATGACAACAATCCCTAAATCGCAAACGGTACTACTTCAGTACGGGATTGTTGTGTGAGGGAAGTCTGTGTAAAAATATAAAATACATGATTAATCTTTTTTTTTTAATTATCCCCTGGAAACTAAAGGTGACAGATGGAGGGAGCACCTGTATCCACCTGCTTGTTTCGTTTATGGTGAGTGATGCTAAATCTGGCTCATTGAGCATGAAATTGAAAGTAATAAATAACTAATACTTCCAGAAAAAATCTAGGTGGGGGATTTATTTTAGGAGCGACGAATTTCCCTCATAGTCATAAATTACAAGCTACAAGTTGACTGGTGGAGGCTGTGCAGTAAATTGGCGACAATCAGGACCAAGATCAACCATGACTCATACTTTGTCACTCTACCTCCACTCTGATATTGGTGCCATTGGTATCCACTTGTTTTTAGAATGAGTTGAAGCAGGGGTTGAGCCTCTGTTTGATCAATCAGTGAGATTAAGGCTTCGGCCCTGAAGTTTCTTGAGGTATTGGAAAGGACTCGCCCAGAGATAAAACTTTTTGGCACCTAAAGCTGCAGAGCAGGATCTTAATTTAGTTCCAGGATGCTCTGGTAAAAATGCCGGTTTCTATGGTGGAAACATACTATTTGATTATTAGTGCCTTCTTCATTGTATTCCTTTTCAGATATGGAGGTAAGTCATCATGAGCTTGTGATTCTAAAAACAGACATGCTACAAGGGGTGGTTCCTAAAGGTTAGGTCAAGAGCTTAAGTCAGAATTGAAATCTTTTGACACAAACAAATCTCTACTTAGTCATTTGTTTTCTTATTTTCACATCCATGAACATTTCACAAGCATTATATTTCTTTACGGCTGTCTATGTCTATTGATGTTTACTGTATCACACATTGTTTTCACGCAGCTTTGCTGGCCAAGTCTGTGTTATCATGTTTATATCTGAGACTTTTAATGTGCCTGGATAAATAATGGAGGAGACACTGTGTGACAGGATATCAAATATGTTTTCCTGCCTTTAGAAGATTTGCCTCACCGCAGGAAAATGTTGTTTATCTGCTTCCTGATGAAGGCCCGCAACCCCAGGAACTTTCCGTAGATACGATGTAGGATGGTCTTGAGGAAGTCCCTCTCCCTTGGGTCCTCGCTGTCAAACAACTCCAGCAGCTGGAAGGACAGACGGAGAATGAGAAAAACAAACTGCTTCAATTTTCAGGACCACGTCTTTACTTAGGAGCTAATTCGATTTTAAGATGAGAGTGTATTACACTGTACCTCCATTGTCATTATTATTCTTACCAAGAAATCTTTTGACTAAGCTGATCAAAACCGACGTAAACAATTACTTGCTGCTTGGTAGTTGGAACTCATTAGGTTGTTTTTACCAATTTTTTTGTGATTTAAAGCAGCCAAGTAAACAATGACTATCTTTTACTAAGTATCATATTCAGACAACTTTATTTATCATTTAACAGACAACCAGGTAGTTACATGTCAGTGGAAACAGATTAAGAAAAGACATGTGCTATAGGAGGGAGATGTTAGAATTAATAAAATCAATCAATACATTAAAAACAACATATCTTATGAATAAGTTGGTAAAATATATACTCAATAAACTGTTTATACTTTAAAATAACGGTTATTTAAAATGAGTATTGTCTATGTTTCCCAGACTAACAGAAGAGAGAAGGAGGGACTAGCGATTTGATCTCCTTAGAGAAAATTTGTGTTGATACTACGTCCAAAAGAAAGAGAAAAACTTGGATGGACGTAGAGAAATTAGCTTTTCACTACCTGTGACTTCTGATAACTCTTGTGCACTTTGGCATCACAGCGCTGTATTCCTTTTAAAATGGTTATTTTATTTTTTATCTTTATTTAAATATCATCAAAGGACTTAGGCTTTCTATAACTGTTTAATGAATATTAATCAAGCTAGTTTTACCATTTACGACTTTGTGTAAATGACTTCCAACAGGGTTACTGTCCGTAACCACTCTGGGGGGCGATCAGGCCTAATTTCCGCAATGTGTAACAAAAACATTGTCTGCATAAACCAAATGTTTTTTGCAGACGTATTGTTCTGTTACGACTAGACTGGGGAATGCCTGATTAGGAGAGGACTCCACAATGTTAAAGGCATGACTGTCTGTAAGCATCCGGATTTCAAAAAACATAATTTCTGAGGAAATACAAATAAATGAAACTTTTTCTGAATCATCTGACCAAAATGCATCGAACCATGTTTCTGAGAAGCAGGACACTCCATATAAAACCATAAATTGAGCCAAAACAGAACTTGTACATCCTGACTAGAAAAAAAGGCCTAACACCACGTGTCTGACCACAAGTTGGTGTTCATGCCTTTAGCTCCACATCTGGTTGTTTTCCCATGTGGAAGTCTGTTTTCAGAGGCAGATGCTTTTTGGACTAGTTGCTCCAGCAGCAGCATTTGTGTACAAGTTATGTAAGTTATGTACGAAAAAAACATGATAGCCGATAGAGCAGAAGACTTTTGATGGTCTGGGCCTGAAGCCAACTTCGGCCATCATGGACATTTTTGTTACTTGAGGATATTGTTGGACGGGTTGAACAGATACAGAGCTTTGAGAAATCCAAGTTCAAAAACACATATCATAAAAATGTATTACACCCACATACACCTTAAACCTTTCATTAGCCCAACAATAATACCAAAATGCCCTACTGCCTGTGGGAGTTTTGTCCGGCAATCTTTTCATTTTGTTCTCTGTGGCGAGTAAGTATCTGAACATCCGGGAGTGATTTGAAGACCTATCCCTGTGCTTTGTGTACTTTAACTGAAAGGAACCAAACCTCAGGCTTTCTTTCCCTGACTTCATGGCTACCCTAACCGCCACCTCGTACTCCCCTCAACCGCAGTCCTCTTCACTTAACCTGAAGAGGAAACAACATGCTGCTATTTAAAGCCCCTCCACGACACACTCGCATCATGGAAAGTCAGTCAAGGCACCTCGGAAGAGGCCAAGCCCAAATTTCAGGCACTGTGGCCCCGTATTAGTTTCTGCTTCATTCTGCAGCTTCACTGGAATAGAAAGGCATTCCTGGAGGAGGTGGACACTGAGCTTAGCTTCGGACTGGGTGAATACTATATTCTGATTGGTTGCAGTGTGTGATCAAATCTTAATAATAGTTAATGTACTACATAGCTATGGTTAAACGGTGTGTCTAAATTAATCATTTGGCTGCGGACACCTCAACATATATATATATATTTTTTTTTAAAAACAACAGATTTACTTGAGTTAAGACATGACATCTTTGCCCCTCATGTCTCTACCCCCCTCCTCATCCTTGCACACATATATATGTACACACACACAGGCAAGCAAATCTATTTTCCAGTTGTTCAGAAGGAATGTCTCATCTGTAGATCCAATGGCGGTCGGGATGATTGCTTAGGTGGAAAGAGACTATAGTCATGGTAGAGTCTACAATATGTGAAAGCATGCATACATTTGTGCTTGCACATGAAGTACGCATAACACATACATGCGTGTGTACCCCTGGCAAATGTCTAAGTGCCTGCCTGTTTGCGCGTTAAGATCCCTTGTACGTACGTGTGTCTGTGTGTAGCGACACACAAGCTGCCTACATTTCCCTGCTGAACCAATTTATACTTTGTAGTTTGCCACATAAGGGATCATCTGATTTCAGAATCCCTTTTTCTTTAAAATTCGGCATTACAAGCTAATATTTATTCATACAGCCAGTTGCTTGTTGAACATCTTGAGGAACAATGACATGGCTGGATAACTACATAGTCCTGTTGTTGAACAAACTGCCAAATTCTAAACTTATGAAATGCTAATTTATGGAAGGAACTGAGACAGTTGGAACTTGTTACTTTCGAGGAGTTTAAGTCTATTACTGTTGAACAATGCCTCTAAAATTGGACTGCAATCATTTTGGAATTGATTTAATTAGTCATTCATTCTTTGTATTCATTCATTTGTAGTTTGTGAAAGCTTCTTTTTTTTTTTAAGCTACGTCTCTTTATTACTGAGACGTAGCTCTTTATCAATTTCTACAGCGCTCTCTTGACCAAATTGCTCTTGCAAAATTGATTTTAATCTCAATGCTTGGTAAAATACAGGTTTATGGGATGGTCGTGAGGGGTCCGTTATCAGGTTCTGGGCTACGCGCCATAATTATAAATCACACCTCATTTGAGCATAAAAACCCCGCCTCTACACTCCATTCCTCGTCAGATCGTCCGTTTATCCTTGTGGTAACTAAGTTTTGAATTACTCACAAGTATTTTGACGAACTGTTTTTGGATTTTCGCCCAGGTTCACTGTTCTAGCTCCTCTGACTAACCTGCTACGCTCTGGTAACAATCCTGTCTGGTGTTTTAAAGACTCTAATCTGACCAGCTGTCTGCCCTGCTCCTGCACTAGACCAATTCTTTCATTAAAACATTTTTGCTCTAAATTTACGTTGTTTCCCGGGTGTTCTGAGTTCTGCCCATTTGGGTCCTAGAAAGAACTGGTTAATACATTAACAGTCTGTTTGTTTACTCCAAACAATTAATTAAAAATCTGAGAAAGTAATCAGGTTAAGAGATAATAAAAATAATAATTAGTTGCAGGCCTGGAGCTATCCTCACATAGACTATAATTGAATCATCTATATTTTTTCAGGCGGATAAAATTGCAGAGTTTCTCTGCTCCTGGAGTGATGCAAACCCAGGCTAGAGATGATTGTTAATTCCAAATATGACGGAAAAAGAAGTCTTTATGACAGGAAATGGATAAGCAGTTACGGATGATGAATGAATAAATGAACAGGAAAGGAAGATGGATGCCTGTCTTTGTCATAGTTTAAAAAGCAAGGTTAATTTTGAAGTAGTTGAATCATTCGATATTGTATCATCACCATAAAGATTTGTCATGCTAAATGTTATTAAGAAAAAAAGAGAAAAAACTCCCACCTGCAAAACAAACTTTTGATCGATGTATCGCTTTGCAATGCTGGGCTGGAAATCTGGATTCTCTAGAAAACGTAGGAGGAACTCATAGACCAGCTACAAGATAAAAGAAAAACTTAACATTAATTGAAATACATACCTTTCTTGCTAGTAAAACACAACAATGATTTTAAAGGTTCAGATGGACTGGCAGGCTGAGGTGTTGGAGCCTTACCTGAATGTGAGGCCAGGAGGCTTCGAGGGTGGGTTCGTCTTCTTCTGGGTCAAAATCTGGGTTTTCACTCGGTGGGAGAGTCCGAAATATGTTGGTGGTTATCTGGAAGAGGGAGGAAGAGTCTTTATTAATTTGAGAAAAATAAACATAGTAGGACGATCAATTAGATTGAAATATACATAAATTTAAGTCATACCAGTATGGAATGATGATAGGTGAAATAATATTCAATATGTGCTTTAAAAGAAACCTCTCTCTATTTCTATGGCACATTATTATGACTATTTAAAGCCAGGGAAGCACATCGGTGACTGTTTTATCACCAAATATTCGCCAATTTGGATTATAGTACCCCACATCTATTTCACATTAAAATGTTGTCTGTTGCACTAAACGAGTGAACCTTTCCTCACTTTTCAAATCTCCGTCACACAATCCATAGTGTATTATCAATTGAAAACCAGCCTGCCTCTAGTAGGGTGGTGTATGGTTAAAAAACTATGTTTGTATCATGATAAAGGGGTTATAAATCAAAATATTGCAACTTTGTACGCCTTTCTAGCATAGTGGTCAGTGCAGTGCAAAGCTGCACTTGATGGTTTAGTTGCACATCAACCAATTTAAAGGATGCTGGTGAGTCACTGGAAAAATCAGTAGTCAAACAGGAGCAGTATGAACAAGCTGTGGATTTCAAGAAAGAAAAGCTGTATGAGGGATGGAGAAAGAACACAAATGGCCATCCAAGTGGACATAGGAAACGCTGAAAATGTATCTATTTAAAGAAATATATTTCATTCTTTGTTAATGCGTAACTGCAGTATTACGGAGCTCACGTGGCATGACATGAGAAAACCCAAATAGCCATTCATAAATCCCTATATACGGTTTACTGAACTTTGTGCAGTTTCTAATCTGTGCAGAGAGTTTAGGAAACTGAGTGAACGGATTAGTGAGATGAAGGATCGGTTTTAGAGTGAAACACACTAAATACAACACTATTAAGAAAAATATCCAATGCAAAACACAATACTGCATTAAAGTCACTCTTTAATGCAGGATAATTATATAAACAAGGCAGATGTGGCTGCGTTTGCAGTCACAATGCTTACCTTGAAGAACTGTACCATGGTGCACTCTCATTTAATAACCTGTGAGCAGTGTGAGTTTATTAAATGTGCAAATTTATGCCTGCCTGTTTTTTTTCTTCAAAAAATGGCTCCAAAGTTGGCTCCATAGAGAATAAATACACTGAATAAATACCTTGAGGTTGTTGTAACAGGTGAAGACAAGTCTTTGAAAGCGATAGTGTGAATAAAATATTGATGTCATTTTAATTATTCATGCATGAAAGGGATAATGTAGGTTTTCAAAAACGGTCATATTATCACGCAAACAGTGATTTTTTTATTTAAAATTCAAATAACTGGAAATAGTTTTTCATTGCAAAACATAAAATGAACAACTCCCATGAATATTTACATGTAAACTAATAACCCTTTGAAAATCGATAGTGTCTTGAAGCATATAACAGTACTTGATGAATGGATACTACTCAAAAAAGAAATCGCAGTATGACACCATGCCGGTTAAACTACAAAGGTATCAATCTGTCCATTTAGGAAACACAAGTGATTGTGAATCAGTTTCACCTGTTTTGGCGGAAATGAACGTGACAACTTGAGAGGCAAAAACACGACAACCTGCAAAAATCGAAAGGTTCTGCAGGTGGTGGCCCCAATCCATTTCTCTCTACTTACATTTCCTGACTGACCCTTCTCTAGTTTTGTGTTCTACTGGTGTCTTCGTCACTACTTGTGACATGAGGAATACCTGCAGCCACTGACATGCAAAGGTAGTCCAGCTCCTCCTGAATGGCTTATCCCTGCGTGCAGTTGCAAGAAGGTTTGCTGTTTCTCCCAGCACAGTCTCAAGAGCCTGGAGGAGATGCCAGGAGACAGGCCATTACACGAGGAGAGCTGGACAGGTCCGTAGAAGGACAACCACCCAGCAGCAGGTATCTGCTCTTCAGTGTGAGGAGGAACAGGAGGAGCACTACAAGGTCCCTACAAAATGACCTCCAGTGTGTTACTGGTGTCATGTTTCCGACTAAACTGTCAGCAACAAACTGCATGAGGGTGGCATGAGGGCCGGACGTCCTCTACTGGGACCTGTGCTCACAGCCCAGCACTGTGGTACTCAACTGGTGTTCACCAGAGAACAGCAGAATTGGCAGGTTCTCCGTTGGTGCCCCAACGGGGAGCAGGTTCAAACTGAGGTCATGTTTACTTTTACTTTGTAGAACTTTGAGATTGGATCCAAATGTAAAGTGCATTATAAATTAAATGTATTATTATTATCATTATTATGTTGCAGGTGTGAGTCTGGAGATGTTGTGGAGAACATAATGCTGCAGCACCATCATCCAGCAGGACAGGTTTGGTGGTGGGTCAGTGATGATCTGGGGAGACAGATCCTTGTTTGGTCTCACAGACTTCCACCGGCCAGCCAACGGTACCCTGACTGCTGTTAGGTACCGGGATGAAACTCAGACCCACTATCAGACCGTACAATGTTCCAATGGACACTGGGTTCCTCTTTTTCCAGGAAAATGCTTGGCCTCATGTGGTCAGAGTGTGTAGGCAGTTCTTGGAGAATGAAGGTATTGATGCCACGGACTGGTCCTCATGCTCCCAGAACCAGAATCCACCGGAGAACCTCTGTGACGTTATGTGTCCCATGTAAACCCACCTACTGACCACAGACTGTCCAGGAGCCCTGATCCAGTTCTGGGAGGAGATCCCCAAGGACACCATCCTCCATCTCATCAGAAGCATGCCCAGATGTTTTCAAGAGGCCCATTTGGCATGTGTGGATCAAACACACTTCTCGGTCACATTATTGTGTCGTTGTGATAAAATTCACTGGAGTTGGATCAGTCTGTGATCAAATTTAGAATCAAGCCCTGAATGGTTTAATGATTTCCACTGATAGTTCTTACATCAGTTTGTTCAAACAAGTTACGCAATGCATATCAATAAAAATGTTCAACTTGAATGTTTCTTTTATCGAGATCCGGATTGGGATTTAAGTGTTCCCTTAATTTTTTTGAGGAGTGTATTTTCTTACATCCCCCAAGTCAGACAAGGTTACTTAGTTGAGTTATATATAAAATAAGAATATCAGCACTTTCTAGGTTTTATGTGATCTGCTGATGTTCAGGGGAAGAGAAAAGAGACACTCAGTCTGGGTGGGAAAGCAAAATTTGATCTCAAGTGGTAACAAGCATTCAGAAAGTCAAGCCGGTGTGAATCCAACTGAATTTGAACTCAACACAACCGTACGTCGCTGAGAAACCAGCATCAACTACAAACTCATGCATGAACATCCTGGGCAGTGTGTTGAAACTGAAGTGGACAGTAACTATTTCTGAGCATGTCTCACTAAACTGAGGATGTTTAGTTACACCACAGGACCCTGGATCTGCATCAGCTGGATCTGAACATATTAAAATTCTGTACCAAAGACAATCCTTGTAGACAGGTCACCAGCACCTCTATCCCACCTTGTTATTTTTAGCAAGGGTGAATTTGAGAGTGACACACAAAGCAGCAGGGAGCTGGAAAAGCTGGCATTACGTGGCTGGATGCACTTGCTCATTCTAAGTGATAGAGACAACATCAAATCACCTATTGGCAGCTGGAAAAACCAAATGACACAAAAGGGTTTAGGGTATTTTGTAGCTGACAGTGACCCAAAATCTGACAGGCAGAAAAATTCACACTTAGCAAGGAGGCAAAATTTCTGACAAAGATATTAAAAAAGGAAATGGGAAAAATGGCCATGAGTCAGCATTAAAGATTTAGGCTCTAGAGGTCCCCTCTTCAGTATTCATTATCAAGAATCAGTCTTATGGCACACCAAAAAGTGTTAATCACACAGTGGAGTTGACCAGGACGCTACATCATAATAGAAATAATCACACTCTGTTGTTTTCCAGTTATCTTTGTGCTTTTCATTCATGTCCAACAGAAAGGAGTTAGAATGCTGTTTTGAGTAGAGTGACCTTAAATAAAAAGTCTAGATTCACAGCAGAATTTTTAAGGACTTGTTTCAGTTAATGTCACATCAGGTTTCCTGGAACCATCAAGAGATAAGGTGGACACTAACTTCACTCTGCAGATAAACCTGATCAGCAGCAAAGCTTACCTGCTGACCTGTGGCATTCAGCTGATTTAGTTTTGTTTTGTTAACCAACGATAACCATGACTTATTGTGAGCTGAAAGGAATTGTAGACGGCTTGCTCTGGTGCTGCTGTGCAGCATTCTCTTCAAGGTTGAATGGCAGTCAGAGATGCAATTCAACTCACTACTATTATACTGAGCTGTAATTAGGTTGTTTGTGTCCTTCCTGTTATTGAAGAGAGGCCTGACAGCATTTTTGTGCAGCTGTTTCTGAGATGCTGAAAACACCATCTGGAAGCAACGATTGTATGATGTTCATCCATTCATGAACCAATAAGTGATGGAACCTGTTGACTGCCTGCCGGATTAAAAGACATAAATTCAGTTCCAAACATTACTTTTGAAGACAGGAAAGCTGCACATGCATACATTAATCTTCATTAAGCTATGAACTCTGACTGCCAACCACTCTCAGGAATGATTAGGTCTGCTGGTGCTTTCATTCTTTATTGTATGACATGTCAGTAAATATTTTATCATCTTTTCTTCCTAGAGTCCAAAGTGAGGTTTTCAAATTAGCTTTAAGGCAATTGCTATTGTTGAAAATAAAGAACAACAGGAGGTACTGGGTTTGGAAACACTTTAAAACTATCAACTGATTATGAAAATTGCTCCATATTATTTCCGTTGAACAACGTGTCAATCAAAAGCATCAGGTCTTGAGTGAAGTCAGCTTAATTTAAGCATATAATGATGTCCACTGAATTGTTCTTCCCTGAAGATTAAACTTTTGGTCTCAAGTTGTTTCATACCTTTTTAACCAGACTGATGATGTGATTCTATTTTTTACCAGAGCGCTAAATTCAAGGAAATTTATCCATATTATAAGCACTGTTACTGCACAGCAAAAGGGTTCAGGGTTCAAATGCACCTCTGGCCTTAGAGCCTTTCGGTTTGTAGCTTGCATGTTCCCCCTGTGTTGGTGTAGGATCCCTCCAGACACTCCAGCCTCCACTAACAGTAAAAAAAACAAAAACATGCAGTATAGGTGAATTGGTGATTCTAAATTGCCCACAGCTGTGAATGTGAGCATAAACGTTTGTCTGTATCTTTGTGTTAGCCCTCTGATGAACAGGCGGCTTCTCCCCGATGTACCCAGACCCTTCCCCAATGTCAGCTTGGATAGGTTCTAGACTCCCTGCGACGATGAACAGAAAAATTGTTACAGAAAATGGATGGACAGAGAAAAAACAGTCCGTTTCTTAAAACAATGAGGCAATGATAAAACAAAAATGACAGACCTCAACCTCAATTAAGTCCTCAAGTCAGAGTGACCAGCCTTCTAGATCATCATTGATAACTTTTTCATCATCATCTGCAGCCGCACATAATGAGGCAGAGGAATAATAATCTCTCTGAAACCTCTATGAGCTTTCTGCGGCGTCTTGCTTTTGCTTCACCGGCGTGAAGCACATCATTGGTTGAACTAGACTCGGATGACTCAAAGAGTGGGTTGCCGGGCAAGATACTGCACTTCAAAGTGACGCAATTTTCTTCTGAGAAGTGCTCCTAGGACACAAAATACTCACAAAGGTCATGACAAATTCTGGCAGTGTCATAATTGTTGGCCTGTCATATATAATGGGAGGCAAAACAAGAGCCAATCCTCCTAATGAAACTCATTTGCGCCTTGCTTTGCACTACTGTTATGCTTTTAAATGTTGTCTTTTACATGATTTCATGTATTGAATACTATTCTTAACTCAATTTTAATAATGAATTAATAATTACTGTATTTTATTTCAACCGTTTTGTATTCCTTTTACCATACTCTGTTTCATGCTTCATTTAACTATTATTATCAAGTTTACCTTTATTTTTTCTTCTTCTTTTTATATTTTCTGTTTATTTTTTTTACTTGGGGGGGGGGGTTTCCATGTTGTTTGAGCTGCATTCTTGTATGAAAGGTGCGATACAAGCGAGGATAAGCGGTTACAGAAACTGAATGAATGATTATTATCATTATTGTCAGTTGGATTTGTCTGGGGCTTAAAAATGGTTGTAGGAAAGGACTAAAGTAAAAACAGTGCTGATGACTAGGGAGGCTGCAGCTTAGTATGGGGTCAAGATGAGGGTGAAATTAGGAGCAACTAACGCTAAGTAGCACACAAATTGAGGGTGGTTGAGAAAAAGCACTGAGTGAAGAATGATGTAAATAGGGGGGCTGACAGCCCATAAATGCACTTTTCCACTGACGCTGCATACATTCCAATCATCTATAGCTCAGAAAAGGAAAAATCTAATCGAAACCATCCGAGATTAGCAATTTTCTATAATATACTCAAAACAACAATTAAAGAGATCCTAGAGGAAGCAGAGCCTCCTTTCACATCCAAGAGAAACCACGCTGTTTGTACTCCTAACAACCTCACTGATCAAAGCGGTCCTCACTGCAGCACAACAATGGGCGGTACTTTGCGTGCACGCCTCTTCATTATCATTTGATACCAAGCAATGAGTATCCAGGAGAGCCATTATCAAGCCAGCTCTCTGAAAATGAAGCCGAGGTTGATGGTGGGGTTGGTGTTGTGCTTTGGGTAATCCTTTGAACACTGTTCTGGCAGCAGGTTTCCTGCCACATCAGGGTTTCAAAATTAATTTCAAAACGCTTCAGCATAAATTACACATATCTGTGACCAAGATTCTAAAATGTGTTGCAAATGAATTACTGCAGGTATATCTTTTTTCTGGCTGGAGTTTTTATAATTTTTGAACTGCTGACATAAAAGCTTTTGCTGCTCTGTTTAATGGCTACAATAAATCTGTAAAATAAATCAGTATGCCATGGTGCAGGCGGAGCTCAAATTTCCATATATGCATCCTGTATTTACCACAAAGTCCACTGTTTACGTTTATCAAAATTCAAATTTAACACTCTAAGGATGGACTGATACTAAAACAAGGGAAATTAGAGCCATCTTCAAATATTATTTATATTGTTATACTTGTATGTTAGTTAATTTTTAGTCATTTATGTAAATAGAGCTTATCAATTCCTGACAAAATGAAGGTGGAGGGCTAATATTTGTTCAAATATAGCCCTCCACCATCAATAACAGCAATAAAATTCTGAGCGGACTGAAATGAAAATGATGCCATCATGTGATTGTGTCAGGGGTGGCAGTAAAGGTGGGGCCAGTACAATAACAGTGTTCAGAATCTTGCTATTACATACTGTATCATAAAAAACAAATATTAGACAAAGTTTAAACATTGCCATTAAATGTAAGTTGACACTATAAGTTGTCAACTTCATAGCCCATGTTTGCACTTGCCTGTTGTTTCCCATGTTTTCAAACCGTGGTAGTAGTAGTTGAACATAGCAGCCAGTGGTCATAGTTTCGAAGCAATTGTGACTCGAGCAATTACACTGCAACTACTGAAGATATTAATTTAATTGGAAATGGCCTATCTTATTTAGAAAACTGAATTTAAAAAAAACATTCAGCATGTGCAGTTCAGATATAAATTAAAATAGGTTTTGGATTAAATGTAGTTATTTTTTTAATTAAATGTAGTCAACAGTCCTATCAGTTCCCAAGTGTGGCAATGCTTTTAAAATGTGAGGCAGTTGTTTGCAATGTAATATAACAAGGCATTAAAACTGTTGCATCTATCATGACAATATAATATGTGGAGTGAATCACTGCAGCACCGACTGTTTCATTCGAAATATTGTACAAATGAGTCATTATTGTTATTATATTGTTATTGTTATTATCATTATTATTGTTCTGTAGAAGGAAACTTGGCTGCTCAGGGCACTCACACACTATCAACACAGAAATATACACAGATGTATACCATGTTGGTTAAATCAATTCTTACTTTTTTTAAACAGATACATTTGTAACGCTCTGACTCCCATCTTTAAAGCACTCATGGAAGTAGAGCATTCAATAAATGCACAATTGTTTTATTTTGCATATCGGAAGAACTTTTTTTTTTTTTTCATTGGAATAAAACAGAATTGTTTAAAATATCAAAAATCACCTCTCCACTATACTATTTCAGATTTGCCCTGGAGACAAGAAAAAAACACCAAAATGTGCCTATGGCTGACTTGTAACTATGGAAACAGAAAAAAATAAAAAATAAAAATCCATTTATAGCAAAAGGAATAACAATACTGAAAGGTTTTTGAATAATGCTCCAAAAATCACCGCCTGATGGAACCCTTTTTTGAACCCCCCCCTCTCCATGTCCCCCTTATTGTCCCCAGGGGGATAATAAATCTGGATCACTGAACATCAAGTTCAAAGTCATAAATGCTAAATGCATAATATGTAACCAAAAATCCTACAGGTGAGAGAAACAACTCAAAACACAAAACTAAGGCAACAACCGAAATATGCCGTCTGTGCTTTAATTGAACAGTTGTAATAAAGGTTTGGTATGAAGCTATCCCGTTCCTTGCACACTGTTGACATGACACAGCCTGTCTAGAATACACAATCAGCCTCCATTTTCTAACTCTGCACATGTGCACGGGATGATAAACATTGACACAGAGAGAGGAGACATGTTTGCTGTTTGAAAAATAAACACACTTAAAAAAACATTAGGGTAACCAAGTTAGAGAAGCCCTAAAGAACTCAGAGCTCTGTGTTCATGCATCCTCACCATATCAGTGATTTCTGGGTAAGCAGATTCCACCAGCACGCCTCTGTTGGTGGAGACATAGTCCACGAGCTCGTTGAGGGTGGCCCTCTTGATCTCTTTGCTCTTCAGATCCGTAACAGAGTCCAGGAAGTCAAAGAGCATGCAACACTGAAGGAGCTTCTGGGTGAATAGTTCCTGCTGTTCAGTGGATGTTGCATCTGGAAATAATAAAAAAAAACTTTTATTAACTTTAAAAGATGTCAGTTATCACTCGTATTGATGAAGTCGTGTTATGTCTGAGTAGCATGACACACAACCCAATTAAAAAACAGGCATATGGTAGCAGTATATAGAGAAGAGAAAAATCATCTTCATGAAGGAGTGTTTCTGCTCTGAGTGAAGAAATGTGGCACTGCTAGCACGCGCCTGTGACGAGCAAAAACTCGGACCACCCGCACTCACAACTGCTCAACACTCGCCCCCTCGTCAAGTTCACTTCTGAGACTTTAGAGGAGAGGAGGGAATAGACGGCTGACCCAACATTCGATTGGACGCTTTCAAAACCCACAGTCTCAAACTTTGGCAAAAGTAATATTTGCATATGTAACATCAAATAGACTTTTGGCTAGGTACAACAAGAGTATTCTGCATAAAGAACATGCAGTATATGAAATCAGTGCGTTCAAACAATATTAAAATCAAGTTCCATAGTGTGTGACAGAAAATAACCTCTTGGGTTTAACTGCCTCTGTGATCAAACCAAACAGTCAAATAAATGTCATGGCACTGCTTATTCCACGCCGGTTTGAACATGGAGCAGAAATGCACTCATTAAGCACATTTTAGGAGGATTGTTTTGTGTTTTTTTGTTGATACATATTCAAATGAAGCACACAAACTGAGAAATCCTACCAGAGTTCAGTTTAATAAAAACAATCTCTTCAAGGGTCAATGTACCCTTTAGGTTAATTGAGGAATGGCAGCAGCAACAGTTTCATTCGATGGCGATTCTGAAGAAGGATTTGCTTTAGATTTATTTTTGTTTGACATTCTCACCACCTACATAAACTGGGATTAAAGGCAATCTCGCAAAAAAACAAAACAATAAACATCCTAAATTGCTACATGATTGTGTGTAGTGACATTTCTGTTTAACAGGACACACGGACCTACAGACATAATATACTCGCCACACACAGGCGGCCCAGTCATCCTGGGCTTTGATTGTAAAGCCTTTTATGGATTAGACGGTGAGTGTGTTCAGGGTTATTAGAGCTGTCAAACTTGACCCCAGCTAAGCTATAAACAGCATTTGGCAGCCGTCCTAAAATAAAGAGACACACTGTTCAGCAATGTTCTTTCCCAGTGAGGCAGCAGCTTGCAGCTACAGACACAGGACTCTCTAAGATGGTAGCAGAGAAACATGATCGAGAAAACGACACAGCAGCTCTGCTTTTCTACACTTCCAGAACCAGACAACCCAATATGTTCAAGGTTTGTGCAAATGTAGAAGCAAGCTGTGACACTTGTTGACAATGAGGTGCTAATAAATTACTTTATTAACAAGACATGCACTTAACTTAAGATGATACATTTAGATCAGAGTATTTGCATTTCTGACATTTCCTTTCTTGACCAGAACACAATGTAACCTCCTCCATGTGAAGCCGATCCTTACACTAACTGAAGTGCACTGAACTAAGCAATGAAGAGTTTTCTACAACTACACATAATAAGTAATTATTTTGGGCATGTAAAAAAAAAAAACATAACACAAATACTGCTCAGCACAGAACAACTCGTTCAAGTCTATTTTCAGCAGGCTGGACATTTGAAATGCTTCACAGATTAAAAGAAAAAACTAATCAGGATGCTGCAGCTTATCCCAACATGCTGCTGCCAAAGTCCTCACAAACATTAACTAGCACATTATACCATTCCTTAAATCCCTCCACTGGCTTACCGTGTGGGAAATCCTATCAAATACACTATAAATTATTTTGGGCTTAACATTACTGACTACTTTTACATTATGGAGCAGTCACACCACTTCTTGAGCCATGTTTATGTTCCCTGGACCAAAACAAAGCAAGGTGATACAGCTTTTTGCTTCTATTTACTCCACCTGTAGAACAAGTTTCCTGAAAACTTGAGGTATGCAAGAACTGTCCACTCATTTCAACCAGGGGTTAGGCATCTCTTTCCATACATTTCCCTTGAATAGAATGTCTTTGTTATTACTTTTGAATCCAGTTTTAAAATTGTCTTAATGTCTTTCATTAAGACTATTAAAGTCTTAAAGGTGCAGAGGAAGCAAGGAGACTTCAGTTCGTTGAGGAACAAATACTTTAAAAGCAATAAGCGTTGATTGTTTCAAAGGTGAAAGTTGCAGATTCTGAAATATATTCAAAGTATAAGAGCAAAAAGTCGGAAGGACATTTCTAGCTACTGCCTATGTGCAAACCGAACTCAACCCATGCCAGATCATATAAATCAATATTAATTTAATATTAATTTAAGGGTTAGGAACTTTATTTCCATTTCTATTACTACTATTCACAAGCAGTAACAGCAGCTGAAGACAGAAAATGAATTCAGTGTAAATGACCATAATCTAGAACACAAAGAGAGAAATAAGTCCAGAAAAAACACCTTAAACATCCTTCTTCATGTTCAGATTTCTTACACGTTTCCTGCCCGTTCCCTTTTTCAAAATGTTTATCATCTGTCGTCTTGTTTTCTCTGTCTTTTGGGATTTGTGATGTGCACCGATTGATACACCAAAGTATTGTGTTCTCTGTTATTGTCCCTTCCCTTTGAGGTGCGATAAGCTTTGATGTTGGGAAACCCAGTAGTGGTGAAAAATGATCTAATATTGTAAAATGTGAGATGTAGAAAGTATAGAAATTTGTGTTAAAATGTAAATTATTCAATTAAGTTTATATATCTGAAAACTCTACTTAAGCATGGTAAAAAAGTACTTGTACTTTTTTTTACCTCCTTCCTACAGGTAAGTGCTATATAAATAAACTTGCCTCGTCTTAAATACATTAGCTAGTGACACTAAAGAACAGAGGCATTGATATACTGTACCATACTTAAACCCGGTGCAGCTAAAGCAGTCGAATAATTTGATTTGTGGATCAACGGTAACTTTAACTGGGAATTATTTTGCAAAGGATATATCAAGACAAAATAATTGCCTTTACTAGTGATTGTGCCTTTTTACCATTCTCTGGTATTTATTACACAAAACAAACATTAGATTGATCCATCATTGATTAAAGTTGATCTTTTAGCTTTCGAACATTAACACACTTATCAATTCACACGCCAATGTCACAGAGTGTTTCAATAAGGAAGGGAGAAGCGTCAGGCTGGTAGATGTAAACACTCTCGTATAGAACGACGCTCTTTGACAGAAAATGCATCACTCATAAAGTGGTGTGGCGAAGGGTAAACACACAGCAGGTTCCGGAGAGTTCCACACCTAGCGAAAATATTGCAGTGGTGTGGACAGCTGACGAATAACTTATGCAACTAAACCCCACAGGTCAGACCACTGGGTGCTGCCCTGAAAGAACTCAATACGAGAGCGTATCTGCGCCAAGTTGACTTGTTAGAATGCCGACTCGCTGCAAAGCCAATATCCAGAGTATTGAATCTCAAAGGACTCCTCGTTCTGTACTGGAGGAAGAAAGAGAGGGAAAAGGACCATAATGGCCCTGCAGCATGACTGCGGTGCTATTAACATGACTCATGGGGTGGCTCATATTTCATCATTGTGCAATAGTTTGGCATACGGTAGAAATGTGAAAACTGGGTGTCACCTCTTCAGGTGGACACAGACAGGTAAATTGTTACGTGTTTTCTAGGTGCACAACAAAAGCATTAAAAAGCTTGTATTTCAGTCTCCAATACAGACATTACAGTGTTGCTTTACATTGAATGAATAGTTCAACATGTGCACTTATTTACTTTATGCGAGATAGAAGGTAAATATGAAGGTTGACACGAGGGTTTTTCCTGCACATCTAATTCAATAGTTGATCGCTTTAAAAGGACAGTTTAAACAAAATCTAATTTTCTTATGCTAACGCTATTGCTCCTTCTCTCAGCAATTGTTTTGATACTCTTACAACAAGAACAGACATCGCGTTGAGTTATCTCTTTGAACAAATTGAATATATTCTATGGTTACATAATACAGTGGCCTAAAACATACTAAATGAAAACTGACTCCAGACAAGACTTTTTGCATTTCATGTTGTGGAAGATGATGAAGACACACTTCATCTTCACCTCCTCTTCTCCCTCTGTCTCTAACCTCCATAATAACACCAGGTGGTCTACCCAGTGTTTGACTCTACAAACAGAGAAAAAGATATATATTATCCTCAAACTATCTCCCTATCAGACTAAAGAACTAGAATTTTTTTTAAAGTTTACTGTTACCTTTGATAAACAGCTTTTATTAGCACGCAAATCAGCTACATAATGTTAGCAATAAAACACAACCACAGTGTGGAAGAAATAATAACTGTTACCTTACAGGTTAGCTATGACCTACAGTTTTAAAGAATATATATCTAATAATAATTATAATGTAAGTGAAGCTCACTGTCACTCACTCACTTGAGAGGCTACAAAAACTGCTCTTAGACAATGTTGAGGTATTGAATGAATTGCCATAATTTGTGAAACACACTATGCTGTAATGATGAAAGCTAGTCTGATGTAAGTTACAGAGGTATAAAAGATTGAATATCAAAGCATACAATATAATTGGATTAACAGTCAAAAAACAAAAAAGAATGCTGCCATAACTTAACTGTTCTTAAATATCACACATGTTTGCATGCTAATTTTTGATGGATTCAATTTACATAAATACTTGGAGGGAAACTAGTTTCAGGGATGTGCTCCTCAACCTAGTATCTTTTCTGGCCTTTTTGTGCTTGGTTTGAAAAAATGCAAATGGTAACAGGGAATAGGGGGGTCGCGAGATGGGACACGAAAGGCTGACATCAATCCCAGGCCACTGCCAAAAGGACAGCCTTGGAATATAGGGCACCAACCCCACAAGGTGAACATCAAGGGTGTCTGTCTTGTCTCTCCTCTTTTCCTGATTTCATCTCCTGGTAGGTGTGCAGATGTTGCTACAAAGTGAAAACATAAATGTGTTTTCTCTGTTTTAAATAAAAAAGAATAAAATTTCTAGGGGCGCAGATGGTATCCCAAAATATGAGTTAAGGTGGTGTTCCAGGATCGGGATACAATTTAAATCTGAGTCTGTATTGAGCAATCTTTACAGATCTACAACACCGGTTGTGACAGGAGAAGTCGAGATGGGACCATTCAGGACTTGAATTTACCTGAGCAAACAGTGACTGCTAGTTGCTTGGATTTCCCACCAGTGCCAACAGAAACTGAATCATTGTGCTGCAATTAACTTCAGGACGGTCAGACTAATTGTATATTGCCACTAAAGCCAACCAAAAAAAAGAGCGTGTATGTGTTAGCAAATTTGAGTCTCAATCTTCACTGTGACCGAGGTGTGCTTCCGATCTGGCTTTCCTCTTGTCATACTGATAAACAAATTGGGTGTTTTCCCTCTTGTTTTGGCACCATTTCGAAGACACATCTGACAGATTACGTGCTTTTGGTCTAAATCATGCTTTATGGGGCAAATATATTACCATAAAATTAAGAAGCACTTAACAAGAAAACCTTATATTTCAAAAATGTTACCGTTATTTTCACAAAATTCTGCTGCAAACACGGGGCATATACGTAACTCACTAGCAGCAAACTTTGTGTTTTGGAAAAAAAAGTTAAACAAACCTGCGTCCAAGAAATCTTAAACCTAAGCAGAGTCAGATGTTCTTTTGTGGTCATTATGGAAAAGAAGAATGATGAAAGTTTGCCTCTATGCATGAAAGAAACCATGCAACATCTTTTTTAGGTTAATTTGCATTGCTTATAAATTAACAAACTGTTATGCGGCACTCCAAAATATTGATGCTGAAATGATATTTCGTGCAGCTGCGGTTTATGAACATTGCCTGCAGGCTTCTGCACACAACCATTGACCAACTACTTATTCCAAAAATATGTTGCAGCCTTTTCGTTGGCTGAAAAATAAAATCAAAAATACACACTGCAGCTCATGCGCTCTTAAATGAGCATCACCAGACTGGAAATACTGCCAATTATTGTCTTGTAAAAAACCAAATGTTGCACAAATAAATGTGTCATAATGCTTTCTGGGTGTTTATTTCTAGTTGGTCATATTTTCCAGCCCACTCTCACATGGCTGAATATCACATTGGTGTGTCACCATGAGACAAATTCTATGTTAGACTTTCTTTTAAACAATTAATTTAGTAGCGCTGTTATTATATCTAAATCCTGTAATACCATATCTAGCAGTTTTTCTGAAATCACCTGTTCTGCTCAAATAAACTATTCCCTGAATATGACTGTTAGCTAGAGCAAATGATCATAACTAAATTGTTACCTTTGTTCCAGAACATAAGCTTCAATATCCTTTACTTAGTAATTTTGGGATTCCAAGAAGTTACTGAAATCCAAACAATCAATAGATACAATCCTTATATATTTGATCAAGTCTTTTCATTTCTGCTATCAGTGTTTCTATTTCTTTACATCATATAATTTCTTGTTTTAAACTCTGACTGAACATGGGGAAGGTCGGCGAGTCTTTTTGTTCAGAATTCATATGCCTATTTATGTTACTTATTGGTTGTATCGTCTATTTGTCCTGTCATGCTCTCTTATAAAAATGCAAGTTGGTTTTTACAACCTACATATCGATATGGTCCGTTTTATCTTAATAAGCCATATCTGAAGAAACACTGTCTTGCAAAGATTTTAGTTCTTAAAGTTTGCGCTGTTAATTACTTGACATCCATTTCCTGTCCTTACCTCGTCTGTCAAAGCACTTTTGAGTATTTGTTTTAAAGGTTATTTATAAATAAAAATTATTAATAAATCATAGAGAACTAGAATTATACAGCCCTTTTTTTATTAAAGCATTTAATGTTTTACTGCCTAAATTACTGAATGATGGTGCTGTAGCAGCAACACGGCTTGGCCTTTCTTTTCCAACTGAAAATTCAACAGGACCAAACAACCTTCTCAGTGTTCTGTCTTGCATGCTGTAGGAATTTCTGAATTTTGAGAATGTACAGAAAAATAAGCACAATGATGCTAGAAACTCAGGAGGTCATGACCTATTCACAGATTAATACACAACAAACATATTTATATTATGAATCAGAAATCATATGCTCCCCAGGTAAAAAGTGTTGTGCTTTTATCCTTGTCCTTTTGGTGCCCATCAACATTTCACAGAACTGTATCCAAGCAGAGAGAGACCAAAACAGACAAAGTATGCAGGTCGGACGACCTCTGAATTGTGACTCTACACTCTAAAATTCAGAGATATCAGCATTCAAAGTTGTACTTTGTCCAGTTAGATAACACAAACACAAGTTAGCACATATCCATTAAAAGGATAAGTACAGTATATTAATTAATGTTAATCTCATTCAACATCAGGTAACCAATAGCTTAAAATCTGCTTTTAAAACAGTTTTGATTGTTCAGAGGAGTGACAAGAAACGATCATTACATCCAAATGAATCATGCAATTTCTTGGCTAATGAGTAATCGGCCTTCGAGGCCTCTCTCAGGCCAATTCTTTGACTATTGCACACATGCGCCGTGCACGCACACCAACCTGGAGCTACTATTGCTACAAACACATCGCAAGTCAACCAAAAAACACCAGAAAACAAAAAGCTTGCAATTTGTACACTTGTAAGCCAACTTATAACATATGATGGACTGAATGAGGCTTACAAAGCTTTATTTTCACTTCAAAATGTCGTATAACTGATTTAAGAAACTCACTGCAAGGAGAACATTAATTTCAACAAGTCATCGACACAAACTGTACACAATGCCAGCCGAAAAAAACGGCATCAGCCAAATTTGGTAACGGCCTTTATAAAACTTTATAAAACATGTGATCGGCAATGAAAATAGAGAGTGCACCTCTAATTATAACGTCTATTAAAAGTAAAATAATGAATCATTAAAATATCTGAGCTTCAAATGTGCCTCAAAATGTGAAAAATAGGCAAATTGAAAGCATCACTTATCAAATGCCCACCTTTCAGTGCCCTACAAAGCACGTATAAAATGATGTTTTTGATTCTGTTCAGCAGTTTGTGAGGAGGAGTGTATTAACTGTTACACTTTAAAGTACATGCGTATAGGTGGACATGGGTAACTCTAAACGCCTTTCCTTGACGGGGGGCATAAAACAATCTCCACAGACAATTGAAGTGCTTCAATGTGTGCAGAATATGGCTAGTGAATTGTAAACTGACAGTCTCTGAGACTGTCAGTCTCTGTAGGCCAAATTTGTCCATTACTGCGTGACAGGTGTGATGGCATGGAGGTCATGCTGCAGCTGCTGAACTGGTTGGGTGAGATAAGTATCAGATATGTAATATAGACTCATCTCATTTGTTTGGGTGCATAGTAAATTATTGATTAATTTAATTATTAGCACAGACACACATCCGTATCAAATACAGATGTATTAAATACATATTGGGAAGGCTAGCGAGGTTTTAAAGTCGAACTAAATCCAAAGAATCAAATGAGGACTAACACAATTACACAATAAAAATTCCGTTTAAAAGAAATTACATGCATCAATTCACCAATAATATTGTTTTTAGTGGTGTATCTGAAAAATCCAATATTTATTATTTCTTCATTGTGCATGCTTGTAAATTAACTTATATATAAGTGCATGAAGTCCCAATCAATGTAATACAAAGCCAGTCTTTACCACCAATTCATTATGGTGTGGTGACCGCCACAGTTAAATTTGTCCCGCCCCAGTCTCAAAATAGAACTAAATATATTTTCAAACTTCAACATTAAAGATTGTTAACCATGTGTTTTTGTACCACGCTATTCCTTCAATCTTCCTTGCCATCTCCAACCTGCTTTACACGCGTACAATCTCGAGCCTCCAATCCGAACCGAGGTGTAGTGGGGTGGTCATCTGTCAATTTTAGGACAGAGAGTTCGGATTGGATACCACCACCGTCCGTCCACCGGCACAGCCTTGAGGTGGATGCTGATTTTTCCTCCTTTTGAGATTATGTGGCGCAGTGGGTTAGTTCATTCTTATTTCATTCCTAAAAGGCAACTAGTGACTCTGACATTGCTGAGGTGTGAATAACAAATCAAATCAAACAAATGTCTATTGTTGACATCGGCAAGAGATGTCACTAGCATAACTGTCAGCAGCTCATTGCAATGAGGCATACTACATGGTGCGAATGTCAAATCAGTAACAACCAGATTCAGGCAAAGCAGAACTGTAACATCATCAAGATGTCTTCAAATGTAATCTGGAGTTGTGAAAAAGAGAGTTGTGACAAAAAATATTTATGCTAAAGACATTATCCTTCTTCATTCATTCTAGTCAGTTTAACCACTCCAGGTGCTTAATAAGGAATGGAGCTGTGAAAAATGTTCATCCTAAAGACATTATCCTTCTTCATTCGTTGTAGTCAATTTAACCACTCCAGGTGCTTAATAAAAAAAGCCAGTATTCAGCTTTCCACAAACACTTTCACACTCATATTCCCACTTAAACTACAGGCTCAAACAAGCAACCTATAGCTGCATTCACATGGATGGTGAAACACATTTTCCGTGTAGTATGACTACATACAAAAGTCCAAAGCCCTGTCAGACTTGGATACTGTACTTAAGCTTTTATTTCATCATGTAATTATAGTTTGAATATTGCATTTTTCCTCAAACTCTACAAAAAACACGTTTGAATTTTAAGTTAAATGTGGCAGCACTCATCCTAACTTTTGCTGATGATAATAATCTGGCCTGATCGGAGCAGCTTCCCAAAGGCTAAACTACAAACAAGTTCAATCAGAGAAGAGAGTCCAGCTATGAATGCTGTTAGCAGCCAGCCAGGCAACAAGAAGATGAGGAAAGTAACAGCTTCAGGTTGGTTCACCCTACTGGGAGCTTCAGTGGTTACCCGCCATCATTCAGAGTTGTAGGAAGAGTAGAGTTAACTGGTGAACAGGTCAGAGGACTTAAAAATAGAGGAAGGAAAGGTACAGAATGTAACTGAACAAGCCCTTAGGAAATCAGGCAATAGACAGCCCAGTATTCATGCCAAGACCATCTTTCATCCATCCACTGATTTTTCCAAATTAAAATATCCCCCCGAAAAGCTTTTATCTGTCCAAGAATGATCAAAACATGAATAGGAAGAAATCAAACTCTTTGGAAGTTGTATATTTTGGACCTCTTGGTGTACTAGAAACAACAATCCAGACAGTCTAGAGGGACCCACTAGTGCCATTTAACTCATATTACCTCTAAGGGTCAAGCTTGAGAAACCTGAGAATGTGCTACAGTTGCTGAGAAAGACGTATGTCAGACGATCCAGTCAAGGGAAGTCAGGGCTGTGCATAGAAATAGGGTGAGCAAACCTGGAAGGCTGAATGCCAAGCACATTCCTATTTCCATCTTGGCTAGTAGATTTCAACATGTCAACAGGTTTACTTTTCACGTCACTGACTTGTCAAACACAGATCACCCCTTGTTTCCTCTTTGCAAGCTGCTAGCACTTGCTTTCTTTTCTCTGTCACTGGAAAAGTGTTTATAATTAGAGGTTGTAAGGTTAGTTGATTATCTGGCTTTAGGAATCAAAAGACAACTAATCAGCAACTATTTTGAATATTGTTTATTTTGTCTTCAATAGGTTAAGTCACTTTTACAAGAACACCAAATGTTTTCATAGTTCAAGTCTCTCAAATGTGAAAACTTGCTGCTTTTCTTTGTCTTATATGAATGTTAATGAAATGTTATGGCTTCTTCTTCTTTTCTTTTTTTTATCATTCAAGGCAAACCTAATGCTGTAAGACATTCCAATGGCCAGTTTTCAACGATTGCTTTTGCTTTGCAGATGAGGAAAAGATTAATTAATCATCTGAGTAATCGGTATTGACATTAATAGTATAAACAGTTCAAACTAGAGGGCAATTGTAGGGAACATATTTCCACGAAACCACCCCACACACTACTCTGATTGACTCAAAGTGGCAAGTACTGATAGTACTTCAAATGGAGATCTATCAAAAGTTCCCCTGTCCATCATTCATCAGTGTCAACAGCGTCATCAGCCACCACCACCATCAGTATTCAGGCTCTGTCTCTCCTGATTACTAAACATGGCAATGATGTTTGAATCAATCGGGGACAGAGCAGTAATGTTCAAGGTATCATTACTTAGGCATAGTAGGATCTTCAGTATAATGCCTAACATGTAATTATCGGTATCAGGGTCCACATTTGCAAAAAATGTAATTTTTTACAATACATTTCATTTTTTTCTTCTTACAAATAACCAATCAAAAATAATTACTCTGAAAATCTTATAACACAAACAACTGCAATATGTCCAAGCAGTGGTCAAATTGAAAAAAAGAAAATATGTACTTTCCTGATGCCATTAGAACTTTAACAGTTCAATATGTGATGTTTGCCGCATAAGGATCATATTCAACCAGCATTAGAATTATTGCAACTTCCTGTTTCAGGGTAAAGAAATGTAATGTGCCATGCCCGATATGCTACAAAATTAAATCACCAGTTCTCCTCCAATGGGCCAACCATTCCAGAAAATGTCACTGAAATTCATATAAAACCTTTTGAGTTATTTCGCTTACATAAGGAAAAATAAATTGCACAACTCTTTATTGACAGAGCTAAATAAACACAGCATTATGCAAATTGAACCTAATTTTGTCTGGAAAAGCAGAGATTTAATTTGTCATATCGCATTTAGTGAAGAAGCACATCAGGTTAACAAGTGAGCATACAACTCCTTTTTTAAAGACAAATCTTATTTGCATTCTTATAACGATTGGTGAAGAGATGCTGAGTGGCAGGCAGGAAACCTTTCTGCAAGTATTATGAATAATCAAGAAAGTGCTCTGCCTTAAGCTTGTGTACCTTTTGTTCCATTATGAAATGAAAAACTACAGCTAATTCTTGCCAATGTCAATAAGTCATCTTATGACTTGAAATAACTATTTATCCACAGCAAATTATCGATGTCGTAAAACGGCTCCAAGAAATATCTATAAGGCAAAGGTGGAAAAGTTGAAAAACTTTCACTTCAAATAAAATTATGCAGAAAGGTGGAGAAAACTGACAAAGTGTAGCAAACCGTAGAAGTACAGAACTAAAAAACACATAAATCAGCAGTGCACTGTATGAAGCTTATGTTAAATCCACACTTAGTGTGATGTACACTGACTTACACAAAGCGGACGTCATCCTCTAGTTAAAAATGTGTTTTTCTTGTTCCCACAGTTTACCATTTAAGATTCACAGTGTATGATAACCAATAAGGAGAGGTTGACACCTTAACTGGCCGCTCACACCAACATTGTAGTAGTTTTCCTACAACTAGAATATCTGATATGGTGTGCATTTCATCTTTTCATCTTGGCAATTTTTAGATTTTAAAATAGTTTCATCATTTCACTGGGGAGACAGGAATCACGACCCTTTTATTTGTTTGTAGGAACTGTAAATTTTATCTAAGCTCACTTTAAAACTGATATTCGACCTGACTAGAGCGTATGAGTTTGATTTAGTAGTTTTGAAGTCAATCCTGGTCTGCATTCAATAACCAACTTTCGGAAAACTTTTGGATCACTTCAGCAAATTCAATATTATTTTACTAAACACAGTGTGTCAACTTCATAGCAAACTAGAGATGAGACAAAAATGGCGTGCGTTGAGTTTACGATGCAACTACTTCATTGTCCTTCAATAAAACATTCCATCAGATTCAACTTCAGGTTTAATAATCAGTTTTGGTGTGGAGAAAAAAAATGTAAAAATCCATGGAGCAAACACTAAAAAATAGACCTTATAAACAAAGAAAGCGGAATCTTGCATCCAGCAGTTACACTTGTGAAAGAAAATAATATTTACTTAATATTTATTAAGTCCTGGTCAAACGTTTGGACACATTAGGAAAATTGCAAACCGTGGTATACAGTTTCATCACTAATTTAATTAATAAGACTGTATTTTATTTTTGTGGGAGCAAAGCCTCACGCAAATCTGCAAACAGCAATCGTTTAGCATATGCTAGAAGTTTCATATCAAAAGGTGAATAACAAATCGCCACCAGCCGCGGCCCACAATTTTCACAGCGATAGAAACAAACAGATGGAAATAAACAACAGAAATTATCAACAGTGCAGTACAATATAAAGGCTTTGTCCCTTTATTTCCGGTAAAACTATTCATTGATTTGCTTTTTGCTGGCAGACACGATGGAAAAAAAAATGTGTGGCATAACCTTGACAATCAATAGACCAATACCGTGGACGTATTTTCCAACAACAGACATTGATTAGCCCCTGACTGGTGAACCACTGCTAAAGTTCGAGGTAATAAAAACTGGCCCAATCTCAGATACTTAGACTGAAAGCAACAATTATCTTTTATCACAGGCTGTAAATCAACTAAAACAATATGAAGCAGAGGTCTGTCAGAATGAGTTTTGAAGTGTTCAAATAATTGTTTTGTCAGATAAACATTCAAAATGTGCAAAAATTATCAAAAACAAAATCCATATATTTGATCATCTAGGACAATTGACAGTTGTTTCATCTATTTCAAAATCAATCAATCAAAAATCAAATTCCTGTGTGGTTATAAGAACAATATAACATAGAAATAATGATGTTGTCGTTAAAGCCACAACAAGATGAATGCCAAGCTGATCTGAAATTAAAACATAAACTACTTAAAATATTCTGTGAGGTTGACGCTAGAGTTCATCATTAGGTGTTGAGAACAATCCAATGGAATGACAATGAATGCCCTTTTTCTCTCATACTTTGAGTCCACTGTATTTGGTCATTATAACCACAGTGCAATTCAAACATTATTCTGGGTCTGGTTAAGAATAGCTCAGCCGTGACAGAAATATACCCCTAAAAGATGCAGTCTGTATTTGTGAAGTAAAATGTTTCACTGGCTTGCTCAAAAGGCATCTGGCTGCCATGGCAACAATGTTGGCCTCCGAGTGACTCATCTTTTCGATATCTATCACACAACAGGAGCAATACGCACTCCAACCTCCTCACTCTAGGAGAGGAGAAGCATCTTTGCAGTGTGCAATGGTTCAGGAAATGAAGCTTCATGGCTACAAAGATTTTGCTGTGACTCGTTTAAAGCAGATCCCGTATTTGCTGTAATTTCATAAACCATGTTAAGGTGCTTTGTTCGTAAAGGAGACTGTTGTTGCATGTAATCATTTTAGTGGTATCAATTGAAACTTGACTTTTAGGTAGCTGTGCAAACTGATCATCTATCAGCTGTAGGGATGTCATGATATTCAATATTTCTTTCACGATTTTTGTCAGAGAAATAATCACGGTTTCATGGTATTAACGATTATCGACACTATGACGGGAGACCTCAAGCAAAGAGTTCACAAAGCCATGTCTGTTGTTTCATGCTTGCGTATCAGTGCTATCCGTGACATAATGTCAAATTTTACTTCCAGAGGTGTGTTTGGGTAATGCAAATTATATAATTATATAATTATATTGGTACCAGCCATTTTAGTAAATTATACTCAATGGCAAATAATGGCAACGTAAAAAACTATTTTTATGTGAAGCGTCTTGAGTAAAAACGTAAATATTAATGGTCAAAGCTGTTATGTTTGAGTAAGTTTAAGAATGAATCCAAGAAATAATTACCGGATTAATAAATAAAGGAATAATAATTTGTAGCAGGTCCAGTATTTTGGAACCCTGTGCTTTTCATGCCGGCGCTCATGTTAACCAGTTGTGCAGCCACATGCGCAGCCATGAAACAGGAAGTTGCAATAATTCTACTATTGGTTGAACATGACGCAAACATCACATAAATTGAACTGTTAAAGCTCTAGTGGCATTAGGTAATTACATATTTTCTTTTTTAAATCTGACAACTGCTTGGACATATTGCACTTGTTTGTGATATAAGCATTTCAGAGTAATTATTTTTTAATTGGGTATTTTTGTTATTTGTTCAATTCCATTTTTTTGCAAAGGCGGATAGTGATACTGATAATTACTTTTAGGGCTCAACCTGAAGAGCCTACTATGCCTAAGTAATGATACCCTGAACAGCTCGGCTAAAGATATTGGGTCTTACTGAACTTTTCTGCATCTCACATGCACAGTTCTCAGCATGAAAGGATGTGAATATGATCTGCGACGAGTTATGGACGTCAAAGCAGTATTTCATTGCTGTTAGAATGTCCATGTCAGCAAAACTCGCCACACACATTGGTAAATGTCATCATCATAACTGATCGTTATCAAATAGCTAGGGCTGACTGAGCAACACTGTGTGTATGGAAAGCAACACAGCTATGAAACACTCTTATGCAGCCTGCAGCTAACGAGACCCAAGAGCTAGCCACGAGCCCATTATATGTATGTAATTATGCTGTCAATTATGGTTTTAAAACGTTCAAGAAAAGAGAACGGAATGGCCAAAATCGCTATCGAATGGTCAGACTTCATAGAAATCGGTGATTGCCAAAGAAAATTGTCATTGGTGCACCTCTGGAAATAAATAAATGGATACTAAGCTACTGGATAGTTCTTAAAAATATACTGCACAACAGAGACAATTGTTTGACATTTCAAAGTGAAAATAAAACTTTGTAAGCGCCATTCAGTCCATTATATGTTATATGTTGGCTTTGTTCAGGGACTTCAGGGGTTTTGGCTGGCTCCGAGATCCCGCTAGCTTTAGCCACTCTTCTAACATTAACTTATAATTTGCTTTGTTCCTCAAGCGATTAAATTTAGAGTTTGTTGTGCCGAACTAGCTTTCGGGTATGTTCTGCCGGAGCTCCTTAGTCCTGAAGTCTTAGAAGCATAAATGACCGTATTGATACATACATTCAGCAGGCTCGTGACTGGCTTTGAGATCCCTCTGGATTGACTCTGAATTCAGCCGCTCTGCTAACGCGTGCATCTTTACTTGCTATGCCCGGGGTAAACAAATGTGAACTTTAGGACTAACCTTTTTAAGAGCATTTTTCCTTTACAAAATGTAAATAAACAATGTTGTGCTTATAATAAGCTAATCAAAACATTGACTGAATGCAACTACATCCGTACACTATAAAAAAAATCCTCCGATTCACATTCTCTAATGCTTTAATACTATGATGCATTTAAAACATGTGTAGATGTGCAGAGTAATAAATGGATACAGCACACAAGGGATGACAGACATAAAATCTGATTATTTTGCTGCCATATTCAAACTTGTCAACAGAACAGCTAATGCCATGTTGGTGGTGTTGTGGTACAGAGCTTTAGCTCAGAAAGACAAACCTTGTGTGCCTACCGCTGGAAAACTAGGATGATCTGCTCGATCTGTCCTTTATTTCTTTATATGAGCGAGACTTACAGGCATGATTTGGATTTCTTACGGAAACAAATAAGGATATGGTGAGCCAGCTGTGGGCGTCTGTGTTGAGGTGTTCCAGCAGATCCTGTCTGGCACAGCGCTTGAGTTCAAATTCAGCATGTTTGAACTGGAAATGGCTTTGCAGCATAACATAACATAAACTTGCTGTCAAGCTGTAGAGAAAAGATTAATGTGCCTTACTCCAACTTTCCTGATACTGTCTTCACTAACAACAGTCTCTACCAGCATCAACATACAGATGTGAAACACAAGCAACCCTTACTGTGAAATTTCAGGTAATTTATTTTAGCCATTACCTCCATATAGACAACAATGAAGTCACTTCTCTGTTGATATATGGAAACCAAATTGTAGTTTGTTGTTACGTGTCTAGACACAGCCACATGAGAGAATGCTAATGGATTTCCATCCTGTTTGAAGTGTATTTTGGTTGTCACTTGGAGCCACTCAGTAGGCTGTGTATTTACTATTACTGTTAAAAATAATGTGCCTATCATATGCTCCAGAGTTGGTGGGGACTCTGGTGGGTTTTGTTACCAACCCTGCGCTAAGCTTAGCAAGCTAGCGTGATATACTGATGGTCTCCTTACTACAAAGAGATAACGGTAGTACAGTTGAGTGCAACAAAATAAAAAATAAAATCATGGGAGAAAATCATGACCTGAATGCTGAGCAAGGGAAAATTGTGAAATTATTTTAGCCAGACTCCCCAAGTTATATTTTACATCCCGTCGCACACATTCTATAGTTTCTAATAGTTTCAGAAAAACAAAGCTATACTATGGAGCATACACAATCATACTCTCTCACACAGGCACAACTGCCTGGGCCATAAATGATAAATTACTTATCGTACTATCTTAGAAAAAAAACTATCCTTCTGACTCACATCTTCATACTCTTACATATATAGCATAATACTCTATATAGTAGTGCATTAATTTTTTCTCTTGTAACCGCTTGTCCTGTGTGGGCTTGCAAGAGGGCCTGGAGCTTATCCAAGCTTACACTGAGTGAATGGTGGGGTCACACTGAACATTTTGCCTTGTCATCACAGGGCCAACCCATTAGGACTGCAACTAACCTCTATTTTGATAATCGATTAATCGTTTCAATAATCGACCGATTAATCACTTAATCTGATCATGTGTATGATTTTAATATAGGGGCACATTTGTAACGTGAAGAGTATCATCGTTATTTAATAATAGTCATGTGGTACCCTCCACATCAGTAACAATTCACTACATTTCAAATTCACGTGAAAACCCAACACTAGCGTTAAGTACATGCCCTTTCAACACTGAGCTAGTTAGCTATCTAACTAGCTTACAGAGACAAGTCTTCACGTCTACAGAACCAACGCGCCTTCGTTTCAAATGCTCCAGCATTACTGACGTGTTCCAGGTCAGGTCAGCTTTGCAAATCTTTTTTCAGTTTTCAACATTTTTGGGCCATGTTGAGGGAGAATTGCTCCCACACCTTGGATGTTTCCCGCTGCAATGGTGTTGCCATGGCGCTACAGTTTACTTCCTTCTTATTACTCGGTGTCATAGGCAGTGTAAATGTGAAAAAAAATTGTGCAAGGCTGGACTGGGAATCAGGCTTACTGAGGATTTTTTTGGTCCAAAAAATATGGATTCAGATCTGATATAATATATAAATTACAACCAACCCCTAATGAATCCGCAGCAGCCCATTGGTTAATTTTCAGTTCAGAATTCTGTACTGAGTCTGAACTGATCAAATCACATCTCTTTCTAAACCCACACACCCTTGGTTTTATGTGTTTCTTGTGTTTGTGGAGATGGCAGCGTCCCTTGTGCCCGAACAGAAAAGCAAAAGAAAAAAATTGGCGTGGAGAGAAGTTAGGCTAAACTAAAAATCTACAAGTTGAAGTCACCTAATGTGTCAAAATAACCAATACTTTTGCTGCGGGGGCTGCTATAGTTTCAGTGTCATCAGCAGTACCTGACATTAAGCAGCAACAGTCACTTGAAGGAAGTGAGGTTGCTGACTGTAGAGAGGAGCAGACATGTGACAGGACTGAAGAGCAAGATGAGAATGTAGTGATAGTAGTAAGGGGTAGCTTTTTAAAACTGCCTTGAAAGGAAGACAGGAGGTAGTTTGTTCATGTACCATGCCATAATGATTATTATTGTATACTCAGTAAACGTTGATCTGCTGAGGGTGGCCAATCATTGTCTAATAATGTAGTATTGGGTATTCACCAGGCAATCAGTCAAGAGGGAGTGAGTGCACTTGGCTACCTGCACTGGTACTTTTGACCATGACACCTCCTACTCAAGCCTGTAGTCTTTTGGGGAATAATACGGTAAAAGCACATACTTACATGGGCCACAGGGGTGGTGGACTGATGGGTAGTGTTTAACTGATTGTGGGGGGATTATACTGAATAAATATATCATATAAAACTGTTCACCTGTTGGCAATTACTAATAGCACAAAACAACAGACCAAATTACTTGAGTTTCAAAATGATTCAAGACAACCATTACCAGTTCTTTGTAGAGACCATTTTGCTGCTATGACCGTCTGCAAATGCGATGCATAGCCGGACACAAGTTTCTGGCAATGTTCCTGGAGAATCTTAGCACATTACTCATGGGCAAAGGCCTCCCCTCTCATTGCATTCATGGATTTTAAAAGGTAAAATTTTTCAATGCCCACTGTATATGAAGCTATCATATTTCAACTGTTTGCGATTACTAATAGCACAGTACAACAGATATTACAAGTGTTTTTCCAAATTTAACATTAAATACAATTCCGCTGACTAGTGCAGTCTTAAAATTATCAACAAGACAAGCTTCACCAGAGATTTGTAGAGACCCTTTTGCTGTTATGACCTGCACCAAATCTGATGAGGAGTCGACACCAACTACTAGCATATTTCCAACTTCTGATTCCAGAGGAACCATAGCTTTACTCAAGGTAAAGGCCTCCGCTTGTATTACGCTCCTGGAGTTACGTGCTGCAACTAAGTTCTTCATATCCAGTGGAGATTTTCTAGGAGATTCAAGTCTGGCAACTAGGAGACAACATTGCAAAGTTGGAGAGCTGATAAACTCTGTATGTTAATAGTAGTGTGTGTGAAGGTAATATGCCTCATCACTGAGAAGAACCCACACAGGTAGCTGCCAGAAGTGCTTCTGGGATTAAATAATTTTGCACTATAATAATGGGATTGTTTGTAAGATTGTTTATAAATAGTCGTGTCTGCATGAAATTATTAGCATGTGAGAGGACAAGGATAGATGCCCTCTAATACACACCAGTTTTTGCACTGCAGAACACAGAACTGATATGATGCACTTTGTGGCCTCCAACCTGTACATGGTACTTGATGCAAAAATGTAAAATAACTGCACGAATAGAATGTGTGTATGGTTGCTGCAGTTCTAAACAGACATGCATAATGCATTTGCCACACATCTATCGGTGCACCAGCCTATTTTAAGCGGTAGACCCCTTCATCCTCTTACCGTACCTTTGAGCTGTGGGAGCGGTGAAAGCTCGACTGGAGCGCTCTGAGTGCGGTACTGAGAAGAGCCTTGAGATTTTCTCTGTTTCTGGGCCTTCCTCATAGACTTCCTCGTGAAGCCGTCCACTTTCTCGGATGCGGAGATGGCCGACATTTTGATGGACGATCGCAGACTTCACACGAGTTATTGTATCCTTCAGGTCAATTTAAAGGTTTCCTCTTCAGTTGCATCAGAACTAAAATATTGGAGCGAAACTGCACGCTGGAAGCTCGTCTCGTCCTCTTCAAGTGATATTATATATTATCCAACATGGTCGCACAGTATGATTGTTAGATTGTGCCCCGAGGGTGCATCATGAGGTTTGCAGCCAGACGATAGCAAGCTTCAAAACACTAACCAAAACTTATGACATAACCAGCCTTATATCCCAAAGTTACCAAAATAAGTCAATTATTATTTATGTTTCTAAATTTCGGATTATTTAAATATTTTGACAGGTTAACAATATGACCACCTGTTGCAAATGAGAGACATCGCTATAACACAGTAATTAAGTAGTGAAGTCCTGACAGCAGCAAACTGCTGTACTGATGCTGCTAGCTTATGTAGCCAGCTAGCCTGCTAAAATTAGCTAACGTTAATGTCGGCTACTGCAAGTTAGCATCGCTGTTGAGGGAGGAAAAAAGTTACTATAGTTGCCAACTGGACTTCTTTTAGTTCTTGGTATAAAACGTCCAAGTCTTCAAACAATGCTGCTGTCAATCCAAGTTAAATATCCAAAGAGTATTCTCTGGAAAAATATTTAGCTCGATGAAGTTCAATGTCCGTGACAGATAACTCATTTAAAGTTGTCAACCATCGCGAGGCTTTGTTTTCGCTGCGTTCTTTCACTAATACAAAGTGCAAGTTTGGTTTTCGTTACCTCTAAAAACACCGATCTTTAAAAATATATTAGAATACGTGCTGAGTATGGAGCCGTGAGAGCATTTCTAGTACTGCCGTACAGTCGTTTTCTGTCCGACTAACGACTCGGTGAGCTGCAGAGCCTTACAGGTATACGTCACTGAGTGACAGCTCTAACGGCCAATCGCAGGCAGAGAATTAATAACTGAAAACTTTCTGAGCTAATCAGGTCGCGCAGAAAGCGGGCCCTGACCATGTGACCTGAGAAAACAAATACAAGAGGATACTAAATATATATATATATATATATATATATATATATATATATATATATATATATATATATATTTAGTATCCTTTTATATTTTTTTTGATAGAGAATTAAGCTTGATTTGATAGAGAATTTAGAAAACATGCATCCATGTCTAATCTGCTATTAGAATTATTTGGAGAAATGTAAGGCCGTGTCTGCTCAATTTCTTTTTAAGATCATTTTATTTATTTATTTAATTTGTTCAATCCATTTATCCTTTTTTAAACCTTAAATTTTGTATTATTATATTATCAGTATAGGATAGTGTAAGGTTTCGGTAGGCCAGGTGTATATATTAATAACAAAAGTCTGTTATTGATGCCCCTATTATTTTGTGTAGTCCTGTTTATGACATTCCAAATAAAAGAAAAGAAAAGAAAAGTGTTGTAGTTGAGAAAGTTACCGCAGTTACCTCCCTCTTCAAAACAAAAATCAAGTATGCATCTTTGAGACAAACTCTAGATGATTCACTGCTCTGTTAATTTAACATATCTGTAATTGGCTACAAGAATGTTATTCAAATAATTTGCAAATTTTGATAGTTAAAGGGAGAAAAAGGAAGAACTGAAACCACAAGACAATGGATGGCTATAAAAAAATATTTGAATAATTTGGCTTAAAATCTGCAAATACTTTAACACTATAGTTCACATTGTATTACGGCCTCCTGGTTGGGTTCTGAGATGCTAAACAGTATTTTCATAAAAGAGGAAAGTTGTGTTTTATATATTACCTTTTTGTTTAAAATATTTTTTCTCCTGGATTTACTTAATTATTTATATTTAACTCAATTATTTTGGGCGATGCTCAAATAAAATGTACCGAATAAGGAACAATAAGTGCAATCAGTGGAGTGAATCTCTCCAACAGGCCCAAGCAGGCCCTTTGAAATAAATTAAACCATTGTTTCTTAAATCAGGCAAACTGGAGCCAATCTTTAAAGGTTTATTCAATGACACACGCACCATCCTTCAATCCAATTTCATTGTAAGCCAAGTAGTCATTTTGGTTGCACCATTCTGACAAAGTTTTTTTTAATGTTTTTTAATGCATTTTAAGTCTTGCTTCTGAACCTTAACATATGTGGTCACACCTCAATCTCCCTGTTAAATATCTTCATTTTTCAAAGACATCTGTAATGGAGTTGCTTTCCGCATAAACTTTATATTCTAACCTGGTAGAACAGCGTATGCTGCTCTTCTCTCATCCCGCCAAAATACACCTTGTGCAGGTGTTAATTCCTGAAGAGTGCATTGCAGACCTCTCCCAAAAAACAATCATCTTGCAGTCATCATTTTTGAGTGTTCCTTCTTACAGATACAGACAAACACTTGTAAAAGTGGAGGTAAAACAAATACACATATTTATATATTACATAACCTGTTAAAGGAAGGCCTTGGAAAGTAACTAATCCCTGCAATAGATGATTAATTACACTGCGCCCTTCATCAAACAATCACGTGGATCACACAAATAATATGCAACATAAATTAATTGTGACACATATCTTGAATTCTATTTTCATTTTTAATAAAATCTAATTACAGCAAACTGTCAGTTAAATACAAAAGGAACCAAGCAGGACACAAAGTTATATTGTACATATAAACAACTTAAGACTTTGCTCAAGAATGGTTACATTTTGCAGAACTTTATGTGCAACATTTAAGACAAATGTCAAAACCTATGCATGAAAAAGCCGCAAATAGATGAAGCAATATATTTCAGTGGAGTTCAATTTAGTGACTCAACAATGTGAAGCAATCTTTTTTGTTTTAGAATTTTTTTAACCTTTAGACATTTTATTTTTGCAGTTGTGGATTAAATCATGGCTGATTACCTGACGAAGTCTTACAAATCCCAAGGCATAACTTAAGAGCCTCAGATTTGATCAGAATTTTAAAAAAAATTCCTCAGTAACAATACACATTTGATTTTTCCCAAAAGAAGAACCTACACAGCAACAGCAAAAATGTATGAAGCAACAGCAGAACTTGCAAACCAATTAAAATAAATCAACATTTCAGCATGTGAAATCTGCATCAATATTAAGAAAGAAGTTTTGTCAAACTCTGGGAAGACCACATTCATGTTCTCATGTTTTGTGTAAAGTGTTTGGTTAAAAAAAATTTCTTGATTAAAAAAAAAAAAAAAAAATCTAAATTCAAATAGAGACACATCACAGCGTCAGTCTTCACTCCAGAGGCCTTTTTGTGAAATATGTGGAGATTTTCTTCATGGTTTGTGGTGAGCGGATGGTCTGAAAAAACAACCAAGAAAAAAAAGGTGAATGCCGATATTCATCTTTATAGCTAGAAAACATCTCAAGGACGTAACATTAGCACTCAAAAAGACAGAGAAACCTCAATGATAAAACATCCAGATTGAATATTTGTACCGTGATGCAGAAGTGGGAGTGAATGTAGAAGTTTAGTTAGTTAAGTTTTGTATCACTAAAGTAATCTTACTTATACTCTCCTCAAAAAAGTGCTGCGATACACTTAAGAAATGTTTCAATACTTTTGGATATACACCTACTGCTTTCTATCTCATGCTGGAGGATCCCAAGGCATTCTCAGGCCAGATGGGATTATTAAATCTCTCCAGCGAGTTCTGAGTGTCTACTTCAGGGTCACTTTCCAGTTGTGCGTGCCAAGATAACCTTCCGGGGGGGGGCACATGGTGGGCATCCTAATCAGATGCCAAAACTACCTGAACTGTCTCCTTTGGATGTGAATGAGTAGGGGTTCCACTCCTAGCTCCCTCCAGATGCCTGAGCTACTCATCCAATATCCATAGCCAAAACTGGCCACAAAAGCCGCTAATTTCAGCAACTTGCGTTGATTTGTTGATGACTGGAGGTGAGGGTTCGAAAGTAAATGGAATGGTAAATGAGAGGTTTACCTTCCTGCTGCTCTTGCGGCCCATTTTCTCTTCACATCACATCAGATGCATGATAGGGATTATTAGCAGTGAGACAGGCTAAAAGATGAAACCGGGATTTTTGAACTTACTGGTGAAGGTGGTCTCCTGCTCTCTTGTTTCTTAGAAGCGCTGGGGCTTCTGAGAGTACGTGGGCTTCCTTGACCTTTCCTCATCTTTTGGCCCATCTCTGACAACCAGTTCATTACTCTGGGAGAGCAGTTTTCCTTGCCCGATTGTCTCGGTGAGGCCTGCTTGTCTTCCGCTGTGTGATAGTTTGTGTGTAGCCGGCTCTCTTGGGCTGTGCAGCAGATTCCAGACAGGCTCCGGCTTTTCTTGGCTGCAGGGTAGAGTTCAGAAACACAGCCACACTCTGCTGCACCCTCACAGCTTGGAGATGCACCATTGCTGGTCTCCAGCCTACGTTTGGCCCGCCGTTCTGTGGGAGAGGTGCTGTCTGATGAGGTTTGGGGACACTGGCTCATGAGTGGACGGAATGGAGTGCCGATGTGATCAGGAGATCTCTGTCTGGGCGACAACCACTGCTTGATAGATGTAGGAGTTCTCTGGCGAACGGCTGCGGCCTTTGCTACCTGAGAAGGAATAGGGGAAGTAGTGCTGGAGGGCAGAGGGAGCGCAGCACCACTGGGAGCACAGGAAGCAAGCTGGGGTGATGCGAGGCCACCAAGACTTTCTATCCTCTGGGTCTTTGCAGGGGTTGTTTCAGCTCTAATCCCAGGCCCTGAACAAAAACATAAGCCCTCATTACAACAGATGATGCATTTTGCACACAAAAGCAGGTCGGTTCTGATTTCTGACACATTAGTCATGCTAAGTAAGACAACATGGCAAACAGACTGGCCACTATGAGCAGACCATTTTAGTTCTGATCCTTACGTGAGGGAGTCTTGGGTCGTGCCCAGCCAACAAGGTTGGCCTGACCTACTGAGCACTGTGCTTCATCAGATTCCCGGCGAAGCCTCCAGATTCGCACAGTGTGGTCATCAGAACAGGAAGCAATCTGCCGGTAGAGCAACAGAGATTATATAGAAGCGGAATCCATCTTACTAACCTATTAAAAACAGCTCAGCTTCACAGCAGAGAACAAATACCTCTCATCATAGGTTTAGTAGAACTTATTCAATCGTCAATGTATATTCGGTTTATCGACAGAATATGCTGTTGATTGGTTGTTTGCCACAGGCAAATCAAACATGAAGAATTTGAAAAGTATAATATAGAATATAGATTTTATGAGAGATTCTCTCCATGTCCACCAAAAAATGCTACTTTAAATGACCACCGAAATCTGAAAAATTATACAACCCTCTTAATATCCATCGTAAAAGGCACATTTTTTAAACCAGACATTATTGCGGACCCTAAACCATGTGAAAAGCCTCTCCGGTAGCTCAAAACCCTCGTTATAAGACCTAGACATTTTTCGGGATGCGGTTCCTTGGAGCAATGTAACCCCACTAGAACTTCTCCAGCCTGTTGTTCAAAGTAATTTCGAGAAAAGGAACAATAAGTCATATGCTGAAAAGACCACCCTGCCTACAGTGAAGTACGGAGGTGGCTCAGTGATGCTCAGGGGCCACAGTACATCCTAAGACACTTGAAACCTGCAGTGTGTAGAGGGTAAGATGGAATCCTTCAAGGATCAGGAAATACTAAAGAAAAAAAAAGGCTCGCCACCTCGCATCTACAAGGTACTATAGATACTTGTCATTAGTGTTTGAGTAATTTTGAGATAGCAGTACCCAACTCCTGAAAGAAAAACCTGTTGTATTTGAGAGAAAAAACACTTGTAGTATCTGTTGCATTGAGCTATTTAAACTGTTCTTGTGTGATCTCGTTATCAATACAAACATCTGATGAAGATTTGTGCATTTGTTGCCTCACCTTAGTAAAATCTGTTGGGCACCATGTGACTGAGGTCACTTCCTCGCTGTGACCTTGGAGCGTTATTTGAGGATGTGTAGGGTCGGAGATCTGCAATGTAATGATCACATTTACACCATCAGAACCCCTATAAAACACTACAGTTTCCTATTTTAAGGAACCAAACGGGGGACACACCTTCCAGATGTACGTGTGATTGTCGCTCGAGCCGCTGGCCAAGAACTGGTCATCTGGGCTGATGGTGGATTTCACGTAAAAGGAGGAGTTCTGATGGCCGCTGAAGACCGCCACTATGAAGAAGAATATGGGGGTGGGGGGTTTAATTATTAGAATACTTTGCCCATACTTCAAATCAGAAAATGATTTACCCTGAAATTGTTAAGAAAAACCGAAGCCATCCCACTCAAAGAGAAGAAGAGTGATATATCAATAAAATAAAAGGACCGTATAAGCCCTTCCCATATTTAGTTTGTTGTATATAGTTGTAAAGTCATTCATAATGGCTACCTGGCTTGCAGTGTGTTGAGTATTAACCAGCTGATTCTGTGGTGGTGAGCAGTCAGCTCAGGTGTCTGCATCCACCAGGACTATGATTATTCAGTTTCTGCATCTCCAAACCTTCCACTGTCAAACTCTTCCTTTATTCTCCCAATGACAGTTAAATCTAAAGACCTCAGCTTACATCGCCATCTAGCGGCCATGGTAGTGAATGAGTGATGCTCTGTAAAGTATCTCGCAAGCTTCTCTCATTTCTCTACTTTATTCCTCGTCTCCTCCATCCTCCTGCCTGTGAAGCGCAAATTGATGTTTTTGAAGGATGTTTCAGTTCCTATAATACATTTTAAAGAGATAAGAATGAGGGAAAGGAAGGAGGAAACCGAGGCGCTTTGGTTAAGGATGCTCAGGTGCATTGTTTAAAAAATGTCAGGTCGGCAGTCTAAGTCTGGTCTTAGGACAACTGAAGAACTGGTGGCCAGGGCTCAGTGGTGTTGTCTTATCCTACAGAAGAACTACTTTAGCAAGTACTTTGGAAAAAAGTCCATGCTTGTTCTTATAGAAAGGTGTCAGAACACACGGGGCACCACCTATAGCTGCTCCAGGCCGGTCATAACGCCCATCCTGAGAGGACAGGCAGCATTGGAATGGTTTCAGGATTTCATAAACCAGTTCAGGATGTTGGATGGATGGGTCAGAGCTGTTTTGGTGGCAAAAGGTATATTCCAAATATTAGGTAGGTGGTTATAATGTTAAGGCTTATTGTGTAAAAGCAAAATAGCAAAGTCAGCTATTTCGAAATTATGAAAAGCTGCTCCAGCCGTGCCACTCTCATCATAGTTAAGTAAAAAAAAAGCATGGAAGGCTCATTCCTCCTCGCCGACGCAAGCAAAGGAGTTGATGAAGGAGATCGAGGCTGCACACACACAGAACTACCAGAGCCATGTTCTGCATCACCTGGTGTGTTTTTTATCCCATTAACGTTGAACATGTAGATGCTGTCATCAGTGCAGTTACAGAAGACGTTGGATCTCGTTGAGTCCAGAACAAGACCCGAATATCCTGTAACACACGGAAACAGCCGTCACGTCACACTGGTCGTTTTGGGAATTCAAATCAAGGTGATGTCCAGTTGTGTTAGAAAACCAACCCAGTCGCATGCGCATGCAAGAGCCCGGGTACGGGTACGTCTGCATGGGGATGGGGTCTTGACGGTGTGTACTGTAGTTCTTCCTCAGATCCCACATCTTTATTACTCTGGTTGAAATGAACGAAATGTTAATAATAAGGTCAGGATTTCTTTGGAGGACATTTCACCTGCTGCATGTTTGAGAAACTTTATAAGTGGTTTCTTACCCATCGACTGCCCCCGAAGAGATGAGGGTGTGCTGATCCTGAAATAAAACCACCGTGACACTCTGCTGGGTGTCCTGCAAGAGGGGAGATGTTTAAGGATCGGACTCCAGCCACACGGTTTCACTACATGTTCTAGGAGAGCGTTGTACTTCTACCCATTATTTCACCGACTATTCTATTAATTAGACTTTCTTTGATGGAAATTAAATTTTTTTTTTAAATCATTTTCTATGTTTTTACTGAAACTGGATGCATTTCAAAAAGTAAATTTATTTATTCAAAAAGTTGTGTGAACGCAATATTTACAAGTTCTAAAATGTAACAATTTGAAGTGTGATGGCAGCACCTATATAGGCAATGACGATGCATTTTAAAATGAATATATTTTAGACCTTTTATGTAATTCTACAACATAAACCAGACTTTTAAGGCCTTAAAAATTCAATTGATAAAATTCCAGCCTTTCGGACACACCCTGCAGGGCGTTTGCTTTTCCTTTAAACCAAATTACTGGCAATTATTATTTAATTATTAACGTTTATTTCCATGCATTTTTGTGGAATCCAAAACTGGTACATTGAAGCTTTTAAAGTCGGTTGCGTCATGAAGTGCATCAGGCATGGATAGCAGGATACTGAATTTCTGTCATCTGCATTTATAATTCACCTTAAATTACTTGAATGAGATTTTCTATTTTTCCATTTATTGAATATGTTTTATTATTCTTCAAAAAAGTGTCACTTTTCACCTTGTGTAGCTGCTTTAAAGCTTGATACTCTATCTGGATTAATTAAGATTTCCATATCATCTATATTTGTTTGTTTCCTCCCTGTCCTTCTATACTCTTACTCCTCGACGCACATTGGGTCGCATGTCTGCATGAAAATTGCTCTGTAAATAAAATTGAGTTTGGACTCACCACACTGGGAGCCATGCCACGAGCGCTGCCTCGCCTCTTCTTCGTTTTGGTGGCGGGGTTGTTCTCAGCTTTGTTGTGAGCACCGCTGATCTGCTTCACCTGTCGGTAGAAACCGTCTGGGAGCAAGATGAACAAAATCGATACGTTTTAGATGCCCGACTCAAATCTGTGTGTTTTTATAACTAGACACTCCTCACAAAGCAACTTAACAATCCTACTATGGAGGAGCCGTGAGCCACACTACTCTGTGTCTGAATGGCTTAGTATGACAGGTCATGACATCATCGCAGCAAATTTGGTGCAAAATGAAACAACACTGTTTTCGAGATACGCCTTAAAATCTAATCACCTGCTCCTCCAACCAGGGTCCGACTTCCACCAACTTTAATCTAAAGCTGTTCAAAACTCTTCTCAGTCTTCCTGCTTAAAAGCACACAGACATTATCCACCTCGAACTCCAGAGATGGCAAAACGACACGTATTCTTTACTCAAGTAGACTTACAGTTACTTGTGTAAAAAAGACAAAAGATAAAATTATATGAAGTCTTTTCTCTAGTAAATGTGAAAAACTACAGGCTGTGAAATTGACTCGAAGTATAAAAGTAAAAGTAAAACCTTGGAGGACATTTCTACTGGCGGTTCCTATGTAAAACTCTGACCCGACAAAAAGGCTTATTTGAAGATTAAGTAGTACATATATTTTTGTTAAGAAGTAGGGAGTAAAAGTTGTCAGCAAAATAACACTCAAGCAAATAACAGTTACCTAAAAACTCTACTTAGGTAAACTTAAGTATTAACACTCTGTTTCTCCCTGGAGTTGAGCTTTTTGATGAGCATCTACTAACGTGAATTCATCATAGATGATTTAGAAACAAAGCAAAATGCCACAGTGGGAGTCAAACCAAAAGAAAATGAGGGTGTCACATCCGCTATTACCACACATTTAAAATGGCATGTCTACATAAAACAGGTGCATTGTGTTATTACGCCGTAATAAAACATTTCTGGATAAAATGAATAGAGCATCACAAAAATCCCAAGTCATTTTATCGTTTCAAAAAAATGATTTAATAATCATCAGCTGAAATGGCAAGTTAAAACACTAAATAACACATACTAATAAAACTAAATATTTTAGATCTTATTTATATTAAATACCTTTTTTGCTGCACCTGGTGTCCCAGACCATAATATTTCCATCGCGGGCCCCAGTACAGAACACAGCTGTTTAAAAAAACAAAAGTGTATTAAATTTAGAAATATCATTTTTTCATGTAATGCATACAGTCTAACACTAAAAAAACAAGGTTTTAATTTTGAGCGTTTTATAATGGAAGTTTAATAATACTTTCACATCCACACCAAAAATAAAATGACGCAGGATTTGAAAGAATATATCAATCCCAGTTACTTACAATGAAAATGTATTTATTCAGGAAGCTGTGTGCACAATAATGTGTTTTTCAGTGTGTTCTGAGAAAATACAATTTAAATGAGAACGGTCAAAATAGCACTTACATATATGTAGTATCGGTATTATATACTGTGTACTAGTATTTATCTATCCATCTCTATATTTCTATTTCTGTGTTTTTTTGAGAAAACGTGGAAGTAAATAACCCCCAGTAATGGAATATTTATGAGTACATGTTGTACCTTTTTCCTGTGGTGTGAATGCAACAGACTTCAGGCTGCAGAGGTGACCTTTGAAGCTCCCTAACAGCTCCCCTGACTTCACGTCCCACAGCCTGGCCATCTGGTCGCCGGCAGCAGTCACCTAAGAATGACAAAGACATTACCATTAAGAAGACTTCATTTCTAGGAGAACTTAGTGATATAAACAACTGGAGATGATGAGAAAATACAATGAATGAGTAAAAATATATGTTGGTGGATAATACATGGACAGCACAAAATAAAGATAATCAAATTTTAATAAAGTATTTATATAAACTATAAAGAGTGTTGCAAGATCCTAAACCTCTGTCGAAGCTAAGGATTCCCTCCAAAACGTCCTTTTCCCCCATAAGTTACATTCCTAGTTGCACAGATGAGCCATAACATTATAACTACTGAGTACACCATGGATTATCCTGATACAGCGGCTCCTGTCAGTGGGTGGGTTATACAAGGGAACAAGTGAACATTTTGTCCTGAAGTCGGTGTGTTTGGAAACTGACAAAAATGGGCAACAGGGAGGATCATGGTCAATGTTGCCCTGTGAGGATGACCCATAAGAGTTCAGGACTCACAAAATTTTGCTGCAGCACAAATGACTAAACAAATTTATGCTGGTTCTAATAGAAAGTTATCGGACACAGTGACATCACAGATCTGTTTTGGCGGCATATAGAGGCACCTACACTAGATCAAGTGGGTGGTTCTAATGCAAGTGGCTTATCCATGAATGCTACTAAACATCATTGATGGTATTCAATGCCTTTGAAATGTGCTGCTTACTAGCTGAGGCTCCCCTGGTACCCAGGCTAAATCAAAGACAGCGTTCTCGTGGGCCAGCCATTCTGTGAACATACACACACCGTTAGCAACTGACATTCCCAATAACTGTAATGAATGTTATGAAAAACTTGCATCCCTATGCCTACCTTTAAGGAGAGCATTTTCCCGGCTCTCTGTGTTGTAGATCCGAACAATACCTTCCTCATTAGCTGCTGCAAGGATATTCTGCAGCTGCACACCTGGGATCAGACAGGAAAAGGGGGGGAACACACAGGTTAAGAAAATAAACAGCAACAGGTCTGTGGAAAATGCGGCATATGCTGTTCATGAGGGTTACCAGAGGAGAAAGCAAGTCCAAACGGTGGCACAGAGTCACCCAGGTTCCCGTAGGAGATGTGTTCATCATGCCGGATACACTGGTAGCCCTCCAGCAGAGAACTCAGAGGGTACATGGGCCATGGATCTGCAGGGTGGGCTGAGAGGATCAAATAAGAAGGTAAATATAATCAGAAAATGTATTTAAACTACCTTGGGAAACAGATAATTGAGCATTTCAGGTTAGAGATTTGACTCCACACTATGATTTCAATATACACCATATATAGTATAGTGAAGGTATTTATGTAACACTTTCCAAGCTTAAACACAGAACAGAAGCAGTTTATGGCTGCGTGTCAAACTTCAAACTCCCTGTGACACACATTCATTTTCTAAACAAATCTGTGAGTTAATGATGGCTATTTAAGAAACCAACATTTGATTTTCTAAGGACTCATCTCAGTAACTTTTGACAATGCATCAACTTTCTTGTGTTTTTAATTTAATGTCTTTAACATTATCATTTGTTAATTTACAAAGGTTACTATTCCGGGAGTCCTTTAAAATTAAAAAACCTGGTTAATCAGATCTGAAATATTACTTTAATATTTTCATCCATTGCAAAGAAATTCAGGATCCAGAAAGTAATGAATTTGTTCTTTGGGACATACTGTAGGCCTCCATAAAAATTCCCATCCAAATTCATTCAGAACGTTTTGAGGAATCCTGCTTACAGACATAAAAACAAACGCACACCGAGAAGTTGTTCTTTCCATTTAAAAAAAATGTATATAATATAATATAATCTATATAATATATAATGAAGAATAGTTGAGCGCCTCGGTTTGCATTGAAAATTAGTGTAATTTGTGCACATAAGCTAACAGCATCCGTCATCAATTACTTTTATTCATATGCTTTCACCTGCAATGACTCAATTTTAAGTTAATCACTGCTATTAGGTACTTAGGTAATGTAATTGCTTGACATATTCTAAATTTTTTGCTCCGAGGATTCCTGTTAAGCGATTTGACCAAAAACCAAACGCTGGGAACATGTCTTGATTGCAAATGCAACATTAAGTAGGAGTGAAAATCACCATTTATTCCACTGATTTGTTTGGAAGAGTAAGGCTGCTCAGCTATGCAGTAATTGTTTAGTTGCATTTCTATGCAGAACAGCAGAATATCACTTTTAAGTCGAACTAAAACGTGATCGTTGGCTCATTTGGAACACTGAAATTCTACTTTCATGGCAACAGACTTAAAATCCACCTGTAAACATTAGCTTAATCGTCAAAGTACAACACCAATTGCAAAACAGGTCAATTCTATGGCATGACCTTTATTGGTAAGACAACTCAGTTAGCAGTTAGCTTTGCATCTAGTACAATAAACAGACACGCATATGTTTCCCCAAGACACTAAATTATCTCACCATTCTGTCTTCGTTTGCCCAATTCTCTGTCAACTATTGAGCGAAAAAGCATCCCTATTCTGCAGTGTAGAACGATCCAAAGTATTTATATATCACTGAGATATTTATGTGTCGTTAGCCGGTGATTTTCTTCCTTATATCTGATGCTTTTCTTTCCCGCGAAGAGACCTTCTTATTACAAGGACTGAATACCCCGCTTAACTCTCGTTACGTGCTACCATTGGTTGAAAATAGCGACGTCCGCAAGCATGACGCCACATCCGCTTTCTTGTCCCACTCACCAATCCCTTCTTTCAAAATAAATTACCTGATCAATTTTAGAGTCTTCTTCTTGTTTCAGCCTTTCCCTTTCTGGGTCGCCACAGTGGATTATCTGCTTCCATCCATTCTTACGGCTGGCACCCTATTGGCCAACAGTACCAGTGATGGTATTTGTTATCCCTGGGCCCAACCAATCCAGTATGGAAATTAAAAAAAACAGTTTCCTGTTCCGCAAATGGATTTTGGTACAGATTTTACACCGGATGCCCTTCTTGACTAGGTTGTTTTGTCTAAAAAAATTCCTCATGGAGGAAACAAACAAATATAAATGATATGGAAATCTTTATTAATCCCCATAGAGTATCAAGCTTTAAATCAGCTACACAAAGTGAAAAGTGACATTTTTTTTACAGTCAGGGGGGCCTGACTGATTCAATTAATGAATCAAAGGTTTATATTGTAAGAATGAGTTGATTGTTTTGTAGGAACAAGTTACTGGAATAGTAACAAAAAGTTGCCCTTGGAACTAATTATTCTCTTATAAAAACAAGTTATTGTGTTATAGGAACAAGTTGTTATATTGAGAGTCCGAGTTATTATTTTGTGTGTGGGAATAAGAGGATTATTTTAAGAGAACATATTATTTTGTGGGAACAAGTTTGGTACCTTGTAGAAATAAATCTTCGTTGTGCGGCTACACTTTCATTATTTTTTAGAAAGAAGATGTAATCTCGTGGCTAAAAAGCATTATATTGTGGGATAAAGTTATTATATTTGGAACATGTTGTTATTCATAAGAACAAGCCTTGGTTTGTTGTTGACAAGTTGTTACCTTGTGTGAATAAGTTATTATTTTGTCGGAACAAGCTATTTTCTGGTCAGAAATAAGTTATTACTTTGTAGAAATAAATTATAATATTGTTGGGTCAGAAAATGATCTAGTGGAAACACATTATTTTGTGCACAATGTTTTTGATCTTATGGGAACAGAATTATCATGTGAACACAAGTTATTCTACATGTACAAATAGGAATTTATCGTAGAGTACTCAGTAAATACAATTTTCCACTCCAAACAGAAATTACATATCTCACAATTGTTTATTGAAAGACGTATTAGACTAAACAAATTGTGTATATTTTTATTTTGAAACAAAACTTCTTACAGGAAGTAGTATTAATCATCATACGCTTCGAGAGCTTATGTTGTAGTCGCCGCTTGTACAATGAAATGATAGCATGTTGTGTCTGCTGTCAAGCCTGTATATAGATAAAAACAGTAAATAATGTCTCTTTCCACTGCCCGTTCTTTCCTGTCAGAGGCCTGTTATGGCGAACAAGAACTCGACGCCAACTCCGCTCTCATGGAGCTGGACAAAGGTGCGTTAGCTCACCTGCTAACCAGTTAGCATCAGTGTGTTTTTTCTCCTTCATGTGTTTCCAGTTGTGTTGCTTCACCAACATAATGGGATGTCTGAATTCCAGGGTTGCGGTCAGGGAAGCTGGGGGAACAGTGTGAGGCGGTTGTACTCTTCCCAAAACTCTTCCAGAAGTACCCTTTCCCCATCCTCATCAATTCTGCCTTTCTGAAATTAGCCGACATCTTCAGGCTGGGGTAGGCAAATTAATAGTTTCACTTATATCTCACAGCTAGAAATGACAGTTCATCATGATTAATGGGTAATATTTTGATCCTTTTTATTATTGTTTATATCTGTCATGCATAATTATTCCATTCACTCAGTACGCCTAATAGTCAAAGTGATGCAGTTTCTCCAAAAATAATACTAACACTAATGATACTACAAATTTAATTAGTTGACCCACCTCTAAATACATTTTTTTTAATGACATTATTGAGGAACATGGTTAATAACAGACAGAATATGAAAATGGTACACAAGCACTTCCCACATACGAATAACAAAAATAACTAAGTGTAAGAATTAATGAATATAAGTCCAACGTGCTACCAAACTGAATAATTTAAAATAAAATTAAATAAGTAGAGTAGACAATAGTATTTATTTGATATGATGAGATACTGAACATTATGCATAATATGATTTTATTTCTTAATATGTTACCAATAACAACAGTATGACAGTAAATGTCCTTCTCTCAGGGAATTCTCTCTTGCTCATACTGGAGAGAATGATGTCAAAAAAATTTTTGCATCAATCATTTGGATGCTGGTTCACTTGTAACCTGTGATGAGCAATTTTTTCAAAAATGTAATTGAATGAAATAAGAATTAATTAAATAGAGAGCAATGATTAGTTTTATGTCTTTGATGAGTGAAGTTATGACACAAAAACCTCCTTGTTGACTAAATCTTGTCTCCGATTTCAGAAACAACTTCCTCCGTCTCTGTGTGCTTAAAGTCACCCAACAGAGCGAGAAGCACCTGGAAAAGATCCTCAATGTGGATGAATTTGTCAAAAGGGTATTTTCAGTCATCCATAGCAACGACCCTGTGGCCAGAGCCATCACCCTGAGGTAATAATCTGTTCAGTTCTACATTATTCTGGGTGTTATAGTTTTTCTAATTTATAGTAAAGAGACAAACACAGATCAAATACTCCAGAAACAGTCATTCCTGACAGATTTCCAGTCTCTCCAGCTTTATAACAAATGATTTACTTGTTGTTTCTTCTCTTCAGAATGCTTGGTAGTTTGGCTTCCATCATCCCGGAGCGGAAGAATGCCCACCATAGCATTCGCCAAAGTCTGGACTCTCATGATAATGTAGAAGTGGAAGCCGCCATATATGCTGCTGCAAGCTTCTCTGCACAGTCCAAGTAAGAGAGAACTACGGTTTAATTTGTAGTGTTCATACGTGGAATGGAATCTGTATAAAACAAGTTTGTGTTTTGTATTTTCTCAGAGATTTTGCTGCTGGGATTTGCAACAAAGTCAGTGAGATGATTCAAGGTAATACCTTTTTCAATCTTTTAAAGTTTGGTAAATCTTCACAATAACTGCCCCAAACTTGCATAAAACCAAGTTAAGGCTTAAACAAGATGGCTCTTGGAGAGCTCAAACATTCACATTTCGCCCATTTTGTCATAGGACATAAAAGCACTAGTCTTGTGACCATCATAATGACTCTTAAGATCATTTGGAATCACATTGGATACCAGTTATTTATGAACAATCATCTTTGTCTATTACAGGAGCCAACATCAGAAGCAAATTCAGCCATTTTTGAAGACGCAACAAATGTAATACCTAATCAAATCAGCACAGTCTCAGCAACAATTTGATCTTAATTCAAATCTTTAGTATTTTTACTTTCACATTCATGTTGTCATGTTACGGTTTTTATATCCTGGACATATTTCATTGCTGAAAGACAAAGAAGTAGATCCTGGACACATTTAGCAAAATGGCTGCTAAAAAGTTCCACAAAATTACATTTGCTTCCACCAGGCGCCTCTACCAGTGGGTCTCATCTCACAGAGATGGAAAAAGTGGTCGAGAAATTATATCTGTCTGGGATCCTCCTTCAAAGTTTAATAAAGTCTTGCTTAGTCCAAGACCCCCCCGCACAAAGTCTTATCACAAACTGTTCATGGCTTTTTTATTTATCCCGCTGACCGACATCCAACTTCACTAAAAACATAAACATCATCGGCTATCGGGAAAAAAACAGAAGATATATTGTGAATGCATCCACTGAGGTCATAGCTAAGATATTGTTTTAAATCTGTCATAAAACACCTAAGAGCTCATTCTGGTCCCTTTGAACAAAATAGTCCATACTAAAGTGATTCTGCAATTACTATACATTTGATACCGTTTGCATATTTACAGAATACAAAACTTTGTTTCCCTTATCATTGTCCTCTTGGCAAAGCTTCCTGTTCAGCAGTCACGTGTTGTTGTCATTGGTTTGTCTTCTACTTTGTCTTTACGTCACTCTTCTTATTTCTCAACACTAGGTTTAGACACTCCAGTGGAACTGAAGCTGAAGTTGATCCCCATGCTGCAGCACATGCACCATGATGCCAGCTTGGCCTCCAGCAGCAGAGAGCTTCTACAGCACCTGGTCAACTCCTACCCCTCCACCCCGATGGTAATCGTCACCCTGCATACCTTCACCCAGCTGGCTGCCTCCTCCCTCATCGACATCCCAAAGCAGGTAGTACCAATACCATAACACAGCTGCACCTTATTGTGGTACTGGTTAGTTACTTTAATGAGACACTGCACATGTTGCCTCATACGGACCATTAACTGTGAATGGGTGCTGGTGCTGCAGCCCCAGAACCACAGAGACTTTGGCATCCATCAGCACCATAGGGGATGTTTAGAGAAGCTCAAGCCCAAGTGACAACTAGATGAGAGCCAGTCCTGCTTGTTATAGTGGCTCCAGAAATGAAAGTTTTCCATTCTAGTAGAGCTATTCTTTACTCTGAGAAACAGGTTCTGTAACAGGAAATCAACCACTTCAATTTGTTCAGTGCAGCAGCTAAGCGTGAGAACAGCTGTCTAGCTGGAGAAGAGTATGTGAATTATCTGCCCAGGCAGGGAATATAAGGTTTTTTCAGACCAGAGTTAAATTTCCATTGTTATAAGAACCCCTTTAATGCTTTCGTAACTGTAAAAGAAAACTATTGATTGTTGTCTTTGACAAAGTTGGCGCAAGTCTGCACAAGCAGAAGTGACCTAAGTGTATGGAGACTGGTCAAGATGAAAGTGTATACTGATTAGTTGGATACAGGAGCCAGTGCAGCACAGTCAACCTCCATCGATGAAACCGTAGCAGTATAAACAGTTTCTAACATCATCCTTACAGTTCAAACAAGATGCCTTGGAACTTGGTCAAATTATTGTTGTATTATATCTATATAAACAGTAATTTTGGACTGTTTTTAAGCTTTTCCCCTATAAATGGGTGGAGGACCAAGCTTGCTTGGTTAGAACCAATGATGTCAGGGGGCTGTGGAAAGGGTAATCGTAAAGAAACAAAACTTTTTGGCTGCAGAGTGCTGCATCCACCTGAAGAATTACAAAAACTCTGGAACTTTATCAGTAAGAGCTTCTTAGTAGACGTGAAATTGAAGCAGTGGTGTTTGTGAAGGAGAAAAATGAGGGTCTCTTCTTGTTACAAAGTTGGTGTTAGAGTAAATACATGTCTGCAGTAGGGTACGAATGGACCGAACCCGAACACATCAACAAAAAACTAAGGATGCTGAAAGGGGACAGAGTGGGGCCCCCGGGAACAGGACAATATAATAATAGAGTTCTCAGATTCACTTGGTCTAAAAAGGCCTTTACCAACCTGCAAACTGTTTCATACCAACTGTGTGGTTGCAACATACAAAAAGGTGTGAATCTGGACACATTTTCAGTCTTACTACCTGGGAACATCCAGGGTTTTGGGTACTTCTACTTCAGATACACTCACCCAGGTGACCCAAACAGGAGTCATCAGTTCGCCGCCTGTGTCTAAGAAATATCAGTACATAGTTTGACCCTACTGATCCAAAGCCAGGTTGATGGTGCTTCTTTTTTTTCTTGTGCACCAGTGGTGCCCAAGTGAAACTCCTGCAAAGCCCCTCATTCCCAGTTCATTGGGCTAAACTGTGCACGCCAGCCCATCTGAAGCAACTCCTCCACCAGTTCTGCATATTTTCCACTCTTCCTCTCTCTGGCCTCCTCCCTGGCGCTGTGAGCCCCAGCATGAACCCGCCTAGATGTTCCAGGGAGCAGCATAATGTCCGTGGCCTTAGGGTGGTCTCCATGATGTTTCCATGGAATCTGAATTGCTTTTAAGGTCCACCGTCATTTGCCAGACACATGCTGTGATTCAGGGTTGTGTACTCTCCTCCTCTTGAACATGTGATTCGACATCTGGGTGGTCTTAGCTGTTTTTGTGTTGAATGGGACTAAGATCCTCAATATTTAAATTTATTGAGAACGCTCTGTTCTCAATTACCAACCTTTCGTTTCCATGTCTTTCCAGCTACAGCTCCTTCTTCAATACCTGAGAGATGACCCAAGAAAAGCCGTGAAGAGACTTGCCATAAACGACCTAAAGCTCCTGGCGAAAAAGGCTCCTCACCTGTGGCTCAGAGAAAACACTCAGGTAGAGCTTCAGATGCTGAGATGTGTTTATGCTAGTGAAGAATCTGTCTGAAGTTTAATAGATTTTTTTTTCTCTCTTCAGACGCTGTGCGAGTGCGCCCTGACCATCCCTTACACAAGTCTGAAGCTGGGGATGTTGGCTGTCCTCTCCACCCTCTCTGGAACCATCGCAATCAAGCAGTACTTTAGTAATACAACAGGTTGTGCTCACTTTTGAATCCCTCTCCATCGCAATGTCCTCATATAAGAATGTGTGCATTTGACTAGACTTACAGCTTTTCATTGATGTAATTTGAAGAAGGAGACAAGTCTGGTTTGATCTTTATTCCTCTCCAACGTTCCCCTTAGGTTGTTCCTCGGTTCCCCCTCGCCTCTCTGACTTGGTGAAACTGGCGCAGGAATGCTGTTACCACAGTAACCTGGCAGTGGCTGCTCATGGAGTCGTCGTGCTCTCCAACATTGCCATTTCCTGTCCAGAGAAAGGTCAGCCGCATCAAGTACTGGACAGCGTTAGAGAGCTGAAATACACACCACTAATGTTTGTTTCATGTGACATTTCCTTCTCCTCAGATATCGTACAGCTGGAGCAGGATACCGTTTTTGGAATACAGTCCCTCCTGATGCTTTGCAGTCAAGACAGCAGTGCCAGCGCACAGGCCACACTCAAAGTAAGACGGCAACCATAACCAGGGAGAAAAAAACGGCAGTGATGAGAGAAATAATATAATATCTCATACTTTTTCTTTTTATGATAGTTCTTAATTTAAATGAAAAATAAGGCAGATTTGGGTATTACTTTATTAAATCAAATGTGCCCGAATGTATGTTTTTTGGGAACATTTAATATTTACAAAAAGGAAATTCCTGTACACTGACTAACTTATAAAATTTAAAATGTATTGCAACAGTTTTGTACTAGAACTTCTAATACCATGAAGTATTTCAGAAGTTTTGCATCTTCTGGTAAATAGAAAATTTGTTAACAGAAAAACGTCCAATTTCAGATCCAATTTCACATTATACCCCTCGTTCTCTGTCAAGTCAGGTAAATGGGTCTCCCCAATTGTTTGATCATTATCGACAATTATTATTTAAATGTAAAACTTTACCCATTATCAAGCATTTAACATATAGTTTTGACTCATGAGACAAAACATATCCCAAACTCTGCTTTTATTTGTGATTAGATACCAATGCACCAACAACTGCAGCAGCTTTCTTTGATATATTTTAATATTGATTTTAGAAGTACTTTCCCAAAAACTTATTGGTGTAGCAACACACTTAACTTTTTACTGTGTATAACACCACATTTAAATACAAACATTGGTTTGTATTTCGTCAACATACCATGACGTTTAGTATCAGCTGACCCTCATCCACATCATGACTTAGTAATTATCCATACTTCTGCTTTTTCCTCTTATGTCAACCCTAGACGGCTCTCACCTCATTGGTTAAACTTCTGAAAGGTCGTCCTTACCTCAGCCAATCGTCTGTGGAGTTCCTACTTGGCCAGCTCCACCTATCCAGTGACTGCTCTCGTGTTCTCTTGTGCCACGCATTGGCCGCCATCGCCACCCAGCTGCCAGTGTTGGGCGACGGCATGCTGGGAGATTTGGTAGATCTCTACAGAGTTGCCAGTCACTCCTCCACTGACAAGCAGCAAGAGCTCCTGGTGAGAGTTTATGCACAAGTCAGGCATCACCTCCCAATGCAGGAAAGGAAATTTAAGGGTTTTAACTATGACCCAGTGGAATATGAACTTTCTCATGTTTTCACATAATTTATATATATATATATGTATATGTGTGTATGTATGTATTTTCAGCTTTGCATTATTACTACAAACACAACAATGTTAATTGTTAAAACAGCGGACACCACATTCAGTTTCAACATTGTGCCTTTTTTTTAATTATTGCCCTCTCATTTCTCACACTATGAATACTCCACTGTTATTGTGGCAGGTTTCCTTGGCCACAGTGATTTTTGTTGCGAGCCAGTCGTCTCTGTCAGCTGAGGTGAAGTCTGTTATCAAGCAGCAGCTGGAGAATGTTGCCAATGGCTGGACGGTGTACTGCATTGCACGACAAGCCTCACGCATGGTAACCGCATTCCTCTTGTTCAAAACCAGTGTTTAGAATTCCTTTCTACCCATTTGATTGCTGACCCTGTTAGCTGTATTATAATAACTGTAGCCCTCTAGGCGATTGACAAAGATAAAAAACACAGAGTTTGGCTCAGCGTTGTAATAATAATACATATTAATAACCAGAAGGTCATAGCTTCCTCAAGGCTCGAAAGTCCATTTGAATTTAATGTATTATTTTATTTTATTTAAGTACCTCAATCTGAATTCCATTTATCAACCTGAATCACCAAGTCTTTTTAAAATTTGTAAAGAAGTTTATATATCTATGATAACATTTTATTTTATTAATTTATTTCTCGGTTTATTCACAGAAAAAAACAATCTTGGATTAGTCTGTTTAATATCTCAACAAAGCTCCATATAAAAATAGATAGAATTTTATAGAATAGAATAGAAATTTCTTCACAAAAATATTAATATAAAGATAATAATGACAAATGAAATGAGGATTCCCACAGGTTTGAGAAGAGCTTTAAAAGCAGCGATTGATTTTGCACAGGCATCAGGTGAATCATTTAAAAAGAAATTAAATTATTAAGTTTATGGACCAACAACCACCAAAGAATCACCAGTATCTGATCTAAAGGATGCCTAGTCTCACCAGGAGCCAGTAATTCCTTACTACAATCATGAGCCTGAACATGTAAAGCCTTAACAGTCACCACTCTATCATACAGGTAGCCAAAGCAGAGAAATGATCTTGTTTTGTTGAATCCTAGCAGCAGCAAGTGAGCATGTTGTCGGACGGAAGCCTCTATTATAATTCCTGCGTAGAAGGCACTAAAGAACTCAAGACAGTTAAACCCTCTGAGACCAAAAGAACTCCCTGACAATATCCATTTATTTTTTTATTTATCTCAGCTGAAAGAAACACGACTGAACAACCCTCATCACTACAAACAGCAGATTTAACTAAATCACCCACATCTCTTGCAGTTTGTTTGATATTCCTCTGCAGCAGCATATATTTATTTTTTTAATTAGAAGATGTCACTCGAGTACAAGAAGCCGTATGGATTAGAGGCAATTAGCTTTAAGGAATGTGAAGCTAGTTGCCTCTCGCCCCACTGGATGTGTCTTGGTGATGAAACACCATCGTTTATCTGCAGGGCTGCCACCAGTTCTCCAGCGAGCTCTACCAGAGTATGCGGACCCGCGTGGCATCAGAGCACTTCTACTTCTGGCTCAACAGCCTGAAAGAGTTTTCCCAGGCAGAGCAGTGCCTGAGTCATGTGGAAGACGGAGACTACAGCGGAGCCATGAGCGCCATTGCAGAAGCCATGTGCTCTTACCAAAAGGGCATTGCCTCCCTCACGGTCAGTTCACCACCTGGCATCTGTTTTCACAAAAATCTTAGTAGTTTACCGGTGATGGATGCTTCAAAGAACATTTCACCCAAAAAATGTAAAATGATCCACTGATGCTGATGATGTTAGACTGTCAAAACATTTCTGGAGCTTCACAACGTTACAGCTTTCTTCTGTAAAGTAAGATTGAGATTTGTTTTTAAAACACAACAGAGAAATACAGAAAAGAAGCATAAAAAAAAGACTGCCAGAGGTTCCTGGTCACAAAGTAGTTATCTATTATTATTATCTCCGGGCGGATTGTAGTCCACAGGCTATCAGAAATCGCCTGCATCAGATCAAATTCAACTTTATTTTCATTACCTATCTTAATCACTCAAACCACAACATTGAGTTTGGTATACATTCCAAAGGGCAAATAGTAACGTAAGTGCTCTCATTCCATGAAGTGTGTGTGTGTGTGTGTGTGTGAGTGTGTGAGTGTGAGAGAGAGAGAGTGAAAAATGCCTTGATCGAACAAAATTAGAAGAGAAATGCCCCATAATGGGTATTCCTCAGGTAGTGTCCATAAAGAGGAGTTCACCTGAGTGGAATCCAATGATTCCTTATATAGACCAAGATCCGAGATGCATAACCAACTCCTCAGGTACGGCATTTAGCATGAAAAATCACAGTCAGTAACAATAACACTCACTGCCATGAGCAATTTTAATTATTATAATATACATATGGCCACACACATCACTTCACAGTCACGGTCCTGCTGACACTTTTAGCTTCAAGGCCAAATCGAAGTTTGCCGTTTCAAAAGGAGGAAAATAACATTTTTTTCAAATCAGTTTGGGATGTCAGGACAAATCGGATCGAATCGGAATTGTTTTCTGTTTGTTTTCTGTTGTTTTACATTTTAAACCCTATCCTATGTTCTTCATGAGAATGCTTAATCGCCGTTTTGCTGTGAAGCTCCAAAAATGTTTTGTGGACGAAGAAACTTGACCTGACTTTCTGTGTTCTTGGTTTTTCTATTTATCTTAAGATTTTTTAATGCATTAACTCTCCTAATACCTGACTCTCTTGAAAGGTCAACTCAGAGGGACTTTTGTCACCGCTAAACTCTTGAGTTTATGTGGTGTAATCTGATTAAATCCTATCCCCCAGGCTGCCAGCACTCCTCTGAGCCCGCTCACATTCCAATGTGAGTTCATTAAGCTGCGGATCGACACCCTGCAAGCCCTGTCCCAGCTCATATGCACCTGCAACAGCTTGAAAACCAGCCCTCCTCCTGCTATTGCAACCACCATCGCCCTCACATCAGGGAATGACCTGCAGCGCTGCGGCCGCATCGCCATGCAGGTAAATCACTGTTAGTGTGGTAATTGGTCTGTGGGGCTGCAGTCTGTCTTGAGGACAGGAAGTCAGTTATTGTAATGTTTAGATTGGGAAAGCACCATATTGATCATCAAATCCTAGCTGAGGCCTTCTTTTCATTAAAATACAATGAAGGTAAGTTTTTACGCATATTAATGTTAAAGTTAAAAATGACACAGATGAGTCAGATGCCATTGGACTGACAGGACATGACGATTTCAGAATACACCACTGTATTTATCTGCAAATTTTCTTGTGTAGTTTGTCTCATATGGAAATAACAACGTTTACTTTATTCCTTTTTCACTTCTTAAATTAACTTTTTTTATTTCACTAAAAGCAAAAGTCCCGTTCACTTTCCAGGTGACATAACTGGATTGTAGAGCATTTTACACAATCTTGCCCATCAACATTGATCCCAGTAATCCGCCTCCTCCTGGATTGGAACAACTTCTAGATGATGTCATCCTGTGGGATGGCACTCAAACAACCCCACAGGTTTTCAGCTGGGTCCAGAGCCGGTTTCAGCACAGCGCCTTTGTTATGTCCAAAGGCTTGAAGTCCTTCATACGGCAGATGATTTATTGTTTTTGGCCGTACAGGTCCGCAGTGAGTGACAGTGGTCTCTGATGCTGGAGCAGAAGGCGGTTGGATTGTTTTTGAGGTACTGCAGGATGGGTCTATCCTGATTCTGGGGTGTTAGACATGGTTGTGCAGAGAACAGGCAGGCTGTTTCTCTGGCTGCATGAGGCACGTGTAGGTAAATACCGTAGATCAACACCTGGACCTGGATTGCTTTAGCTGTGGCGTTCTTTCCGATGTCATTTTCTGCCCAATCTCTGTGTCTTTTTCACAGGGTCAGATATGGGATTAGTCAGATATTGTGGCTATTTTTCTTAATGTGTTGTTTTTGGACATGTGAGATCACACAAGCAAAGCAAATCCCCCATAGTTTGTGGAGAACTCTCACAATTATCACTCTAAATATAGAGAAAGATTTAGATATTTAAAATTAATTTTAATTTAATTTTTAATTTAATTAATTAATAAAATCATTTTATTGTACATTATTAAAATGTTATTGTTCAAAATACAGGTGGGAAGTGAGAAAAGCTACACCACTCTCCAGCAGGATTTGGGTATGCAAGGAAATTAAAAGTGCTCCCCCGAATTGTCATAAATCCCAATGTTGCTGCTGTTCTTTTCCCAGATGAAGGTTTGCATGGATGAGCTCAGAAGTCTTGCCGCTCGCTACGCTGATTTACACCAGTCGTCGTTTGACGCCGATTACGCCACCCTTCGCAATGTGGAGCTGTATCCTTAAACAAGCCTTCCTCCCATCCTACTTTTAAAATTTTTCTCTTGAACCCTGTTTTTGCTACGGATGTGTCGTCTTTCTTGAATGTTTCTCTTTAACTGGCTGCCCAGACAACAACAGAGCTGTTTGCTCGTCTCCCATGTGATCGAGGCGCTGATAGTGGACCCGCAGGCCGCCAGGTGAGAGCTCCTGCTGGAGCACACAGAGGTGGAACATGTGTGGATTTGTTTTTGAGAATAAAACGAAAGTTTGCTGAGATTTCCCTCTAAGACTTTAAGTAAACTTATATTACCTTTTTATTAATATCCCTCTTTAAAAGGTTGTTTACTTGTTTGTCATACTGCAGCATTCAAGTGTGAATGAAAACGAGGACCTTGTTGAAGTGCATCCCTGAGATGGATGATGATGATGATGATGATGATGTAGTAACTATTTCATAAGCTGCACATTTGACATAGAGGACACGATAATTAAAACATATCCATTATATTAAATTTAATAACATTATAGTTTTTTTTTCACTTGAGTCTTTTTTTATTGCAATAACACACATTCCTGAAGGCGTGTCACTCTAACAGACTGTCTCTTTCTCCGCTTCTGTAATCTACTGTAGTTTTCAGGAGTACGGCACCCTGGGGTCAGTCCAGACGGAGAGTGAATATGAGCGACGGATGATGTCAGTGTTCAGCCACGTGTTGGAGGAGGTGGAGGGCCTGACCAAGAAGCACTCTCCCGTTTCTTTCCTGGTGAGACTAACACCGTTTAACCTCACAGTTGGCGATTGTTCGGTCGCTTCTGCTTTAAATTTAGCTGCAGGAGGTCCGGATTGTTGAAGTGCTGCAATTATTTTAGTTCTTATGTTTTTCTGTGGCTGAAGGTGTTCTAATCATCTGGAAGGATTTTTTATATTTATATAGGATTTTACTTATATATTTGACTGAGACATAATTTCTTGATCCCAAGTTGGGAATTGCACTTGTTACAGGTTACTGCAGCAGGTCGAACACACACACATGCACACACACACGCACACACAAACACAGATATAAATATAAACAGAAAATATAATACAAAAACAGAGCTACATGCATAGACTGTGCAAGTTAAAGGTTGTTAAAAAGAAGGAATGAGGTAGATGAAATGTATTGCAAAAAGTTATTATTGTGCAAAAAGTGTAATTGCTTTGGGCAGGAAAGATTTCCTGACATGATCACTTGACTGAATGATCTAATACGCCTCACAACACCAGATAACTGAGCAAAACATTGGGACCAGCAAAAGTTCTAGACCAGTTTCCTCTTCCAGTCATTGTTTTTTTTATTATTTTTTGGAGAGTCGTGTTATGGCCCACAGTATCAGGATAGAGAATATCTTATAAGGAATATTTCCATTACATTACATTACAATTTAAAGGATTTGTTATCTGTTGTGATATGAAACGCCTGTCTTTATTTAAATGTTTTTGTCTGATTGAAGTTCCTGCTTTAATATGTTATTTTACTCCGTATCTATAAAGCCACTTTGAATTTTTATGACAAGCACTCTATAAATAAAATAAAAATAAGATTATTATTATTATTTACCAATTAATAATAGGGACAATGACGAGATGTTTACTTCTAACGTCATGGACAATACTTACAATAATTGGGCACAGATGACACAATAACATCCTCTTCAGATTAAACACACATCAGTTCAGCATAAGATAGAATCTTAGCCGAAGCTGTGCATATTTAGTTTGTCGTCAGTTTGGACGTATCTTCAAAAGTCACTCGTTTACATCCTGAAGAAAACCACTGATAGTTATTAAAAAATATTTCACCATCACAGGGGTATGTTTTTTTGGTTTGGTTGGAGTTTTGTTTTAATGTGAATAATGAAAATGTTATGTTTGCTGTTCTTTTTCTCTTTCCAGCACACTTGTTGTCTGTGCAATGCTGTCATAGCTTTACTCAAGGTCCCGCTGTCTTTCCAGAGGTACTTCTTCCAAAAGCTCCAGTCAACAAGCATTAAGGTAAGAAACTTGGTTTTATTTATTTGTGTTGCGATTTGCATTGAATGCAAATGTGACTGTACCAATGATGCTCGGTGAGACAATCATCCTTTAGCTCTCATTAGGTCCTGACTGTGTTTGTGTTGTATTCTTTCAGCTTGCCCTCTCTCCTTCCCCACGATCTCCGAGCGAACCCATCCCAGTGCACAGCAGTCAGCAGTTGACCCTCAAGGTGGAGGGGGTGGTCCAGCATGGTTCCTCTCCAGGACTTTTCAGGAAAATCCAGTCCGTCTGTCTCAATGTTACTTCAGTCCTCCAGAGCAAGACAGGGCCGGACTACAAGGTATCTAAATGACCGCTCCTTGCTTTAACTCACCGATCACGCTTCTTTTAGCATTTGCAGCTTCATTTGTAGTATTTTTGGTGATTTGTGGCTGTGTTGCCCTTCATTTGATGATGACAGCTCCATCCCTTGCTTATTTTCTGTGTTTCTTTTTCCTTTAAGATTCCTCTGGACACTAAAACTAATGAGATCGAACAGCGGGTAGAACCTCACAACGACTATTTCAGCACCCAGTTCTTGCTGAATTTCTCCATCTTTGGCACTCACTCGGTCACTGTGGAGGCTTCTGTTGTGGATGAAAGCGGCATTGAGTGGAAGACGGGGCCCAAGACGACCGTGTCTGTCAAATCCATGGAGGACCCTTACTCCCAGCAGCTCCGCCATCAGCTGCAGCAGGGTGGAGCTCAGCCTGCTCCTCAGAGGGGTGCATACAATCGCTTCTAGAGTGTCTCCGCAATGCCTTATCATAAATTGTCTGAGCTCTTTGTAGTTGGCTTTCTACGTTGTTTAGAAACTGAATATGTACATATTTTTTCAATGATTAAAAAGAGAACACATTTTATTGCTGCTCGTTGACTTTCTTTTCAATATAATGTTGAACAAGCTGTACAGGACAAGTTAATGACTTTGATTATTTTTCTTTGTAAAGGTCAGCCACCAGAAGAAGCTATATTAATTCATTTGAATTCACTGATCATCATACTCTAATGCTATTTCACACATGCAGTAACCTTCAAGGCAATTTAGTACTTGATGTCCTTGGAGTAGCACAGAGCACAAGATGTGATTAATAACCTCTTGGCTACCTGAGGGCAGACCAGAACCATTAACCGGACATCATTCTCTGAAAAGCACTAAACTCCTTGAGTTTTCAGACTTTGAAAATGTTTTGTTTGAATCAAAATAATCTTTTCATATTTAATTTCAAATTCAATCCGTCTAGATTATTATCAATATCTTTTTAGCAAATCACAATCCTGTGCTTTTTCATTTTTCCAGGCATTTATGTTATAATGCCAAAATTGGTTCAGTAGATTTTACACTCACACATACGCACACAGAAGTGATGCAATCAGAAAAAAACCCAACGAGTTCCGATAATTTAAGCTACAGATTTATGTATTCGGATTCATTTGACATTAGGTTTGTTTGGTTTTGTTCATACGTACATGCAGAAAGCATCGGTGTCAGTAGAGCCTGCCCACTCGACAGCCGGGGTCTAGTTAAGTGGAAGACTGTCAAATGAGAAGGAATAAAAACGGAAAAGGTTACTTGGTTTTCAAAATAAAGTTTCTAACATTTGTCAAAAAAAAGCATAATCTCATAGGATGCCTTTCATCAAATGGATGATGATGATGATGTAGTGTTATGCTCATGACATGAGGATAACTAAATAAACAGGTGTAGATTAATATGATATTAGATATTAATGCAAAATAAATATTTATAAATGCATATAATTATACCCTCTTCAATTACCAAAATATTTTTATTTATAAATGTATTATTATTTCATTAATCTCTGCATTTATTTATTCGTTTGTCCTATTTTCATTCTCCATATGCTGGGACTCATCTTCTGTGATGTTCCTGAGGTCATAGGGTGTTTTGTGTCTTTAATAATAATAATGATAATGTAATCTGTATTAATCTACATTAATCAACACCAGGCAACCACCCTCAGGTGACCAAACCAGGATGGATCATACCTGCTTGTGTCCCAGCACAGAGCATTGCTCCTGATCCAGCCTTCCTGAGGCCCTCTCTCCAGACTCTATTATTCCAAGAAGAGAGCAGAGCTTGCTTAACTGTTCAATCCATACATCCATTATTCCTCCATCCATTTTTTTGTAGCTGGTTATTCCATGCAGCGTATCTGTAACCCCCACTACAACATTTCTTCAGAAGTCATGAATTGTTCATTGTGGAGTTACTAGATCCAATATTCCAATTTGTGCACGTTCATAATGTATCTGTTATATTTCAGGAAAAAACTTACATCACTTTGATTTCCTTGTCTTTAATTGTCACCTGGTGTTGCCCCCCTTTATTGTGGATGTTTGTGACTTGCCATCCCAATAGCAAGGTCCCTGCAGCTATACTTACATTCATTTTCAAGGCACTCAGCATATAAAGGCATATACATAGGTTTATTTTTGTTTACTCAGAACTATCTTATAAACTGTACAACTTGAATAAAGTATTGATTTAGTGTTTCTGCAATAACTGACCATTTACAGTATATGTAAACTGGTTTAAATTGTGAAATTGGACAGGGGTATTAACCAACAAGACGAATACAATAACTCAATCAAAGACATTTAATGGAATCTATGAGTGAAGAGGACATCAACAAACACCAAGAAGAATGGATTAACGTTCAATCTCAAGGGTTGAACAGCATCTCCTGCAGTTGTGTGGTGTTTGGAATGCATGGAAGGAATTCCAATTGAGATCCTAGAGAAGATAAACACACTTGAGCTTGTCTCATTTGTCTACCTCTTCCAAATGATCATCTGGGAGATGCAAATCCGGTATTGATAAGCCTGTGTTGGGCCTTGATTGTAATTAATTATAATAAACATACATATATCCTTTATTTTAGCAGGTAAAGTCCTCATTAAGATATATATATATATATATATATATATATATATATATAAAAATATATATATATATACATATTCATAATTTTCATATGCTAAAGTATGGGAGGGGTGTTATTAGATTTAGCATTGTGAATAAAATATTTTGCCACTGATCAAATAGTGTTAATCTTAAAATGTCCATCCTTTTCTTTCATTACCGGTGCATAAATGAAATCCACGTGATTTAAATACGGCACATACTTCTGTATTTTGAACCACTCCTTCCATTGTTTCCAACATTTTTGGAGAGTGACAGCAAGTGAAGAAGATATGTTCCTCGGTTTCAATGCCTTATAACAGGAGAAGAGATACTTTTAAATCTTAATCTAAGAAACTCACTGGGAGGATTTAATATTCCTCCTAACATCATGCATTGCTCATTATGTCATGATTCAGGCAAGATTGATTGAGTGGAAAGACGCATATTAGTAGACATGTAATTACGGATTAATCCATAAATGGGTAAATGCTGAAATATAGTGTTAGCATTTTTAGTTAGATGGATCCAGATTTGAACCCAGAAACTCTTTGTTTTTTAAATTTGCGCTTTTATTGTGAAGGTAACGAGGAGCCTCATCTGATCTTCCTCGGTTCTTCTGTGTACCTTGGCGATGCAAGGATCGGGGTCTGGAGTAAGATAACGGGTCTTGCTAACGCAGGAATGCAAAATCGTCGTCCTTCCTATTTAATTTACCTGTTGTCGATAAGAGCTTGGACACTGTTTATTTAACTAGAGGCGTTGATACAGGACCGGAGCAGAACTGCGTCTCGTCTGTATTCGATACTGGGGAAGTCGACGGCTAGCGCTAGCTAAGTTGACGGTGATGATTATGCATCAATGGAATTATCCCAGGGTCTCTGACTGAGATGGAGCCAGCGACACTTCAGTGGAGTTGCTTGCTAGCTAGCTAGCGAGCTAATGATGCCCAGCGGGATTAACAGTTCCCAAGTAGCGTTGAGTTACGTTAGCTAAATGGGTACAGAAGCGGTTTTGTCGCGCAGGTTTCGTTTATAACGTTATCAGACTATCCCCACATTTGATGTCAGCTGGAAAAAGATGCTAACTTAATCGTTTAGGCCAGCTACATAGTTCATCTAGCTGCGACTCTTATTTATACGTCTTGCCTTCCTTGGATGCTTCAGTGAAAATTAATCGGGTGAGTAACATCAAATAACCGAGTTTTATCAATTTGCAGGATCCGGCTATGTTCTGGAGGAGGAGGAGGAGGGACGCGCGTGCTGCGCCAGCCTCCAAACATCTAGCCTACCAATTGCCGTTTTTGTAATGTTTCACAGGCCGTGTTACACTGCGTAAACCTGTTAACAGTATCTATTAATTGTGTCAGCGTGTCCGCCATTGATATTATTCTCGTCAGATTTCGTATTTGACGTATTTCTTAGATTCTAAACCCCGATGCTAACGCGGCTAGCATCTAGCATGTCTGATGAGCTCGAGCCCATCTCGTGAGACTGGTCCTTTTATGGTGCTGCTTTAGCACATATTAGTGTTAAGATTAAGCAGCTAACATTACCTAATAGATTATTACGAAAACCAATAAATTAAAATGACAACAATAATTTGAATGATTGATCTGAGTTCCATAAAACAGCCTCACACTTAACCAGTTAGCTGCGGACCGAGTCCAGGGTTTCCGGGATGTATTGAACACTGTTGTTGTTTTTTAAGCAGAATGTGTCCCCAGCTCAAAGCAGGCCCCTCTCTTTGCAGTAGGGATGATGTCTTCACACATGACTCGTCTTCACTTCTCAAACAAGTCTCTTTCTCTGTTGCAGACAGTGTGTATCAGGATGGCACAGCTCTTGGATGGAGCCGGCAAACTGGGCTGGGGTCTGCTCAAGGCTGTGGTCCGTTTTGTGTTTATGTGCATCAACAACTGTGTAGCCATCCCATCCTACTGCTTATACCTGCTGCTCCTGCAGCCTCTGAGAATATGGGACAACTCCACTTTCTGGCACATTGAAGGGATCATGTTTAAATGGATGCTGGCCATCGTGTCTTCATGGGGCTGGTTTGCAGGTTATACAGGTAAGAGTTTTGATCTGAAACCATTTAACCAAGTGCTTCCGTGCATGTGGAGATATTGTCTGATTTTATGCATACTCTATATTTGACTACTTGTTAAGAATACATAAGATTTATCCTTGAGCAAGACACTACGACATATAGAGTGTGTCACAGGGGCTGTCCATCACTCCTGAGGAGTGTGATGTTATTGTGTTATTGTCATCATTACTATTACTGCCAGTAAATTATTATTAGCCCGAGTTTGTACTTAATGCTTTCATATTTTATTCACAGAAATTGCTGTCCTTCATGAAAAAAAATACTCCCAGTCTCGTTTTTTAAAATCCAAATGAATAATACCACTGTTCTGAATGTTTACAAAAATCTTCATAGTCACCTTTAGTTATCTATATTAAAAAATAACTGTTTGTGCAGCTTATTTAACAATTAAGGATCACTTAGCAAAATGTAAAATACGTATAAAAATATGGACATAGCCTTAAGCGATTTGATTAGCACTTTGAGATTTGATCCAATTGTAAAGTGCATTATAAATTAAATGTATTATTATTATTATTATTAGACTCTTTTTCTGCTTTCGTAAATATTTCGTAGAGCTTACAGATCCAGATGAAAAGGAATTGGGAGCAGTTAAGCCCAAATTCAAGCAAAACACAATAAATGGCCAAGATAAATGTAAAGTGAAAAAGCAAAGCAAACTCTGTCACAATGTATTTCAAGGCCTTGCGGACCACCAGTAAGATTTTTCATCCATAACAATTTTCCATGTACTGCCTTGCATGAAGGGTGCTTGTATGATTTCATGCTCGACTCAGTGCTAACGTTTTACAAGTTGGTAAGAATTAACAACATTGCACTGAAGATGGAGAAGTTGCAACAAGTAATCGACATAAATTGACTATTAAATTAGTTGTTGATTAATTTAATAGTCGATTAGTCGGTGATGTCATCGGACACCACCTCTGACAACGCATAATAAGAAGGAAGTAAACAGTTGCGCCATTGCAACACCATCACAACAGAAAACATCCAAGGTGTGGGAGCATTTCTCCCTCAACACGGACCAAAAAAAGGTTAAAAACTGTAAGATTTGCAAAGGTACCCTTCGGGCTGTGGAGCACGTCAGTAATACTGTAGCATTTGAGGCGGAGGCACGTTGGCTCTCTAGATGATATAGTTCTATAGACAGACTGAGAATATTACCAGCAAAAAAAGTAATTATGTAAATAACTGTCTCACTATTACATGACCTACAAAGTACATCCAAGGTACAGTAATTGATTTAGGTAATAGTTCTAGAAAGATGGTACACAAACTATTTACCTCAGACATATGTTTGAAAGGCAGCATGATATATAAAATGTTTGTTGGTTCCACTTAACTGACTGGTTGAGTATGCTGAAGTGATTCAGGCAGTCAGTGGTGTTTTGTTGCACAGAGCTGTGAGCAAAATGCCTACAAACTGCTAAGTGGTGAACATGGGGAGCAGCATGACTTACTTATTAATAATGCAAAGCTTTTGGCCTATAGAACACGTGGTCCTATGTTGAACAATGTTTGTTACACACTTTGATTGACAGTTGTTGGATCTGAGAAGCTGTACAGTCCACGTTATGCAAATTGTGTGTTAGGTAGAATGTAAAATACTTTAAATACAGTATTAACTTTATATGGTAGTTTTTTATTATAGTACAAATGCCTATATTGAACCTGTGCACTAGAGCCCTGCTATTAAGGGAATATGTGTCAAAATCTTTAGAACGGACATAATCTTCATTTCCATTCATCGATACTTTCCCCAATGCATCCATGTCCTCCGCCATGTCCAACTAAATGAAGGTCCACTCATAGCGGCATTACTGAGCACAAATACAGATCCAATAGATTAGTCACAACCAGAGGAGCTAAGACCTAAAAAATAATACTGAATCAGATGTTTAGAGTCTTTTTAGCTTCAGCCAAGATGATACTGAACAAAATAAGTCAAATTTTCACAGAACATCACAAATTTGTTGAATCGATAGGAACCCAATTGCATTGAAAAGTATGACAAATTTAGCATTCATTTAATGTAAGTACATGTTTAACATAAACTTTATTGATTTGAGGTTTTTATACTTAAAAAGCAGGTAGATGTAACGATAAATCGTATTTTTTCTCTTTTGTGCATGTATGATACATAGCTCTTTTCTAAAATCTTTCATTCTATGCGCTGCTTATTCAGACACTAATCAGACCTGAGCTCGTTTGACCTCTGTTGCAGCTACAGTTATTTAGAAACAGTAATATATCAGCCCACATGATCATTTTATGCATCACTTCCATTGAGCAGAGCTAATGTGACTTCTATAAAAATGTGATAGCTGAATGGGGCTTCAGAATAATGCGAGTGGAGGAGTTGAAAGACTTAAATTTAAAGAATCCACCGTAATGTGGCCTGGTGGCATTCAATGCACAGCTTCTTTGATAATGTGCCCTCCGTTATACTTGTATGCTCCTTGCCAAAGAAAACCAAATAGTAATATTTTTAGGGTTGCCATTTTCCATAAGTGGGTCATCTCAGAAGACTGACTTGTGTAGACTGTTGTCAGGAATTTGCTACATTTCTGTAAAACTGTAGACAGTCTGACGAAAGACGAGATCCGAATGATAAATCTGTTCACAACAGTAAACACTGGAGATGTAAATGAAGCTGTATGTTCTGATGGGTCTTCATTGAAGGGCAGCAGCATAAAAATTTGACTGAGCGTCAATGTTGTGACCCAAAGTCGTGGACATTTTGACACGGCATTTCAGCTTGATCAACCCCATTGCCTTTACCACACAAGGCAGTCCTGCGTAACCACCACCTGAACTGATTAAATGAGCCTTGTACAGAACACACAACTTGGATGCACCAGGTTTTGTCCTAGGTCAAAGCTTCAGTCTGCTTGCAGTACACACACAAACACACATTAAAGAATCTTTTTAATAGAGAGATTGTGTAACAGCTCACCAGTGAGGACTTTTCTTTACGCCGCCATTGTTTGTTTACATTGAACAAAACAATGGCAGGGAGTGTTTTGCCAGTGTGTAACGTGTAAATAGTGTTCCTTGAGCAGAAGAGTAATGATGTGTTACGTTGCTGTGACAGCATCTTGCGTGATGTCTTACAAACTGTATATGTAAAGCAGCACCTCCTAAACAATGGATTAACATGGCAACAAAACATGAATTTACCTTCATTGTTTTCTTCTTCATTGAAGCAGCTTTTAACTGCTTCTACACCTAAGTTAACACCTCCACTGCTGCCTCAGAGGTAGAATAAATCAGACCCTCCCATTATACTTTTCCTTGTACTTATACAGAAGCTAGGGGTAGAAGAAAATCGCACCAGTTTAACATTAGATAAGCTGTGTAAAAGGGGCAAGAGCCTCGGCGATAAATTACTCATGTAGGTACTTGTGTGCCTTTCTTTACAGGCAAACATTCTGTCATGTCAATGGCTGACCAGTGTATTTACTCCTTTAACCGTAAATGCCTTTTCAGGCTGTCTCTCTTTTAAAGTCTTACATCGGTAAATGTAAATTTATCTGGAGTTTCTAGATTTGCAAGAACTCCTTGCTTGTTTGCTCTATTCATGACACGCTTTAAGACAAATATTTATTGAATGCCGTGTTGTTCCAGATTTAGATTTGGTATCGCTGTTTTGTTCAACCTGCACTAAGGAAATGCTTGAAAGGGTGATTCTTTTTAGACTGGCCACCATAAGTTTCTTATAGAGCCGATTTGTCGAATTCAATTTGCAATAGTTCTTGTTAGTAAACCCTGCTCCCCTCTTAAAGTCTGCACAGATGGATACTTACAAAAATTTGTTCCATAAACAATTAAATAAACTCTTCAACTCCAGCTTTACATTATAAACAGATTTATTTTCAATCCGTAGAAATAAAACATCACTGAGAGAATTAGCTAATTACACCTTTAGGAATTGATCTAAAAAAAAAAAGTGGATGTGAAATCTTCTTATATTTAAAAAAAAAGATAACATTTCTAAAATAAAAATCTGTGTGGGGAAGTTGCCTTAGGTCAGTGCAGTTCTCAAACAGGTGTGTAATGGTTGGTTGGTTTTTCAGAAACGATATTAAATTTAAAAAATGCAGAATCACAGCTGTCTGTGGAGCCAAACATGGTCAAGGTGCTCACCGCCACTTTCGTAAATCCAGGGAAACATTCTGTCACTCCAGGGTTGTTTGGTTCCAGAATTTGACAGGCTCAAAAAACTCCACGCTACTCGCTCCATGCCATATTTTCTCACAGATGGGTAAGTTCCATCTTTAGAGATCAGGGGTTTAAAAAACCGGTCTCCTGGGAAAATGTGTTTCATACCAGAATGGGGCTCTAAATGAAAAGAAGGCTGTCAAAGTTCTCAAAGGATCACAAACAGGTTTTTGTAAAAACTCCAACCAATCTTCAATCAATTAACTTTGCATATAACTGTCATCCTGATATTCCTTCATCTCAGATATTCTTTTTTCCACGTACAGAAATGGAATGGGCTTTACATTTTTTTTCTAATTTTCATAAAAAATGTATTAAATTGAACTTGTTGAAAGCTGCCGCTGGTGAGCTGGCAGCATCATGCCTATTCAAAATCCCTCTGATGAGAAAAGTGAAAGAAAGCTGATCTGATATGTTAGGTCTGGATAAAAGTCTCTCTCAGTAAATATTTGGTATTTTGCTGCTAATTGCTGACCCCTGTCACATATGCTTATTTTGCATTATTTATATGAATATAGTAGTGTGAATGTAATGCACTCATGTTATCTCAAGTGTGTTTTGTTGTGTTTGAAGATGTCTCAGGCATCCTGCAACAATTGACCCGTGAGAAGCAGGGAGCCGTAGTCATTATGCAAACAGAATTCTGATCTACAACTTCTGGAAATGTTCATCGTCAAGGTTTCAGAATATGTTTGATGCTGATTCCTAACCCGTTGTTCTTGTAGAATATAATAATGATTGCTGCTTGATCTCAACTCTAATGAGTGATGTTAAGGTGTCATCTGTTCAACTTTAACTAAAACAGTTGAAGTTTAAAGGATTTAAGTAATTGTGAAATAAAGATGGACAACAGGATGTCCATTGTGAAGCCAAAACATCTCAATTGCCTCCTGGCAACTAACTGCAATGTAGGCACTAAATCTTTCCCCCTTTAGCCAAAAAACTCAACCTATAAGCCTTTATATTTCCCCCATGGTGTTATTTTCCTGACAAGTTTGGTTCTAATTAGTTTAGTTGATGCAATAGAAAGAGGATGAAATATCAGAATCAACAGGTGCTTGTGTTAGAGTCAGGGAGATTTATGACTGGAAACTTGATGCTGTGAAAACATTGATCAATCGTCACTGCGAAGATTTTGAATCATGGCATAGCTAAAGCATTGCTGTGTTTAGCTAGCAAAAACCAACTGAAACCTATTCCTAATAAATTTGATTATACACATGATCATTGAGACATATGAACCTTCAAGAGCCAAAATGAGTTGACGCAATGAAAACACCCACTGATAGCACAAAGATCACAAGATGGTGATACTTTTTTAATGTTTAATGTAAAGTTACTGCTTTGTGTTTCGCTGCTCTTTTCAACACTTCTGACATTTTTAAAAGACATTCACGTATGGATTTGCATTCCGTTCTTTTCAGAGTGTCAGCATAAGCACACAAATACCGTTGCACCCTTTACTGGAGCAACTAATTTTAGCAGCAATTTCTTTGCCATATCAGTTTTGAACATTTGAAAAATACATGTCAGAGAACGGTTGGCTTTGTGCAACCAAAATAAAGCATCCTGAAATCTATAAAGAATATTTGTTGAGAGTTTTCTTTTTAAGGCACTGAAAAATGTTCAACCCTCTACAGGTAATAGTCATTGTGTGTGTTTTGTGGCATAACTGTCATGAGGTAACTTGTGTTGTCATTTGACCTGCCCCCCTTTTCCCCTTTGCTGATAACAAGAGCACAAATGTATGCAGCATATGAAACAGATATACACTCCCCAGTGAGCACAGACAGGTGTTCCAAATCCGTCAGGATTCACTTTTCGTTGCATGTCGTGTGATTGTGTGGTTTGTTGGACTTGTGAGGAGATCAGAGATGATGAGTCTGATATTACAGGCAATGATTGCCCATTTGTTTCCCAGTTCTTTCTCCCTGCTTGAAATTGATTCAAACGATCAAATGGTTCCCATCTAAATTTCCGTTGAGCAAATGTTCACACTGTGTTCCCTTCAGCATAAAACAGAAAGTACATCACATTTGTGTGCATGCATGGCGTATATTTCATCCTCTTACTGTAAATGTAAAGGACTGTGGAAATATTTCCCCGTTAATGTTTTGATAGGCGAATGAGCCGATTTTGGGCTGCAATGAAGTTGGTGGAGTTCAGGTGAACTTTGAAGCTTTATATGAAACGGATCTTTATTTGTTGAAGCCTCTTTAAAGGCATTATGCTCCCACACAAGTGTTATCAGTAACTTGGTGATAAGACTTATTTTCCGGGCTGTGTTGGTGCTGTACAGATCAGGCTGTTTGCCATCTCTCCGACTGCCCTCGATTTTCTAACCTGTTTGAATGATACTGTTTACAACTTTATGATTCAGTTTAGTACACTGACCTGAACTGGGCTGGGCATCAGATTATTTGGCATTTTACAGTATGACATGGAACATTTCTTAGTTTTAATCAGTTATTCAACATGCTTTCATGGCCTTCATTATCAATGCAAAAACGTAAAGCCAAGAAGCAGTGCACTATGAAGAAGCAGCTCTAAAAGCATTGGCTCTGTGCACTTCTAAAAAGGGTTTATTTAGGGAACGGATACGGACGGAACAGGTTTTGTATCTTGCCAACTGAATTTGGTATAATTCCAATATGCATAGTTCATCAAAAGATAACGTAAGCCAGGATACACATTGAGTCATGTCTTGTAGCTTGAAGGAGGCAACCTGGCATGGAATAATGGCGGCAGCTGGATGTTATCTGAGAGTCTGTTGGCTTAGGATTGGTATGGTTTTTGTTTTGAAGCACTGAAACATTTTGCCATCATTGGAGTCTACAGTTTAATTCCCTGGAGGCTGGATGTGGATGAACAGCAAAAAAGATGTGGTGCTTGTAATATTGTGTTATGGTGTAACGGATACCACAAACTTCCAGAATTAATGGACAGGATCAAATTAGCTTTTAGGTTTTAATGAGGGCAAGAAATTAAAGATGTTTCATGATAACCATTCACTCCATTTAACAAATACTGAGGCTGCGATGCTGAACTTGATTTATTGATGGAGCAATGCAAAGTAAGCCCTTTAATGGGTGTCTACAATAACGGAGGAAATGGGGTCATTCAGGAAGTGTCTTTGCTCAGATTTTCCAGTGTCTTGTCCTGTGTACAATATTGCCTTCGATTGGTTGTTCATTTAACTGTGGAAAGACGTCTACCAGAAGTGCAGTGATGCAGTGCATTCAAGTACCATACGCCTTTCACACTACTGCTATGGCTCTAGGGGTGCCAGTGTTGATTGCCCAATGACTTTCGCCCAGACTGATATACCAAATGGATGGATAGATCTGAAATTCTATGTTGGCATAGGAAATGATAATTGGCCACAACTCACTTCAGCACCATCCTAATCATAAAGTGCCAGACAGTTGAAATTGTTAAAAATTTTAAATACCTTGGTGTCACGCTGGACAACATACTCTTTTTCAACTAGCAAGTAGCTGACGCCTCAAAAAGGAGCAACAGGAAGCTCAGTAATACAAAAGATCCGAGGACTCAACATTGCCCTCTCCTCCTACTGTTGTTCCAGAACTTCATTCAGCCCATACTTTTGTACTGTTCCATTTGCTTTTTCAATATGTTAACTGTTACAGACTGGGCAATACTCACAGCATAAACAATACTGCTGCTAAAATAACTGCTCTCCCCGCAACGTATTGAATAGAACTAAACTGTAAAGCAATAGAGAGCATTGCTACCTCAATGGTTTCTCAGGAAAGCCTGATCTCCGCAGTCATTACTGCCTCTAACAGCCTCCCTCGATGATTAAGCCTGAGTGTGTACTGCTCCATGTCATTTCATGTCATTGTGTGCTTTTGTGTTACGTGGATCAACATGTACAGTGCCGTGAAAAGAGTCTGAAGTCGTAGTTGTCCCTAGGCGATGAAACTTACTGACAGATGTTTTTTTGCGTGACACAATGAAAATTTGTGTCACTTATAAAATGTCATGGGAGGTATATTGCCATTTAGCATTCATGCCTACATTAGGGATTCCTTGAAATGTATCATCATGTAATAGGCTGTTGTTGTTTTGTTTTCTTGCAATGATTGCCTCAGCTTCCTGTGTTGCCACAATAACTGGAAGACTCTAGTCATAATCATCAAAAACACAAAATTTAAACAAAGGGGTTCTCCGGAGTGAGTGCAACCAAGGTTATAGAAACCAAAATATCAATTCATCCATTTACTATAACTGCTTATCCCGTGATCCTGTACATAATCACAGTTTGATTTATTTCAAATGATATTACAGGGCACCAGATGGCGAGTAAAATGGTCACAAATGCAACCAGCTTTTTAATTTTCAAACCTGTTTTTTTTCTGCCTGTCGCTTATGGCGACTATCCAGATGCAAATATACAATACATTCAGTGCTTCATACTCATATCAAAAAAGCGACTTATGACTCTAATGATGCTTAAGTGTGAATAACAAATCAAATCAAACACATGTTTACTGTCAGCATTGGCAGAAGAGCTTGCTAACGTATCTGTAAGAAGCACATTGCACTGGGATACATTGCATGATGCGTTCAATGACTACTCAGTACAAAAACGTTTCAGGTGAACATCAAGATGTTTTCAAAGGAAGTCTTGTAAAATGTAGTTTTGGGTGAGAAACTTAAATACATTTTTGATCGTGTAATTTGTAGATGTTTTCATGGCAACATCAAAACAACTGGGAATTGTAAAAATTTTAATGCTAAAAGACATTACCCTTATTTGATTTTGTGCCCCTGGTATTTGGTCAAAAATAATTTAATTAATTAATTGCTAGCCGTAATATTCTGAATACTGCAAAGAGTCCTCCTTTTTGGTGTTATAAAAGTGGTCAGTCTCATCGCTATGACTGTCGCTAAAGGTTGAAGTATATTCAGCATTCCGAGGAGAAAGTTGGTTCATCATGAAACATTAGACAATTAATTTATAAGGAAAGCGATGCAAGTCATCACAGCTTTCCCAGAGATAAAAAGAGGAGAAAACCGTGGGAACTCGTCTGTGGACGTACACAACTTCGAAAGGACCCGCTTCTGTGTTTATGTCACTTCTCTCCTGATACATTCGAAGCATTTAGTCGACCACATCTGCTAAATGAGCTTACGGGTCATGGGGTTTATAAACAAAAGCTAAAACGAGATGCTGTGCCAAGAATATTTCCACATAAGGAGACTAAACGCCACGAGAAGCGGGTGACAACTGCTATACGATGCGGCAAAGACAGGAGACGCTGGACGCTCCTGCTAAAATGTGAACCAGCTCACGGATTGCCATAGCAACACAATTCCTGCAAAGACATCAGAGATTGTGTCCCACTCCCGCATCATCACGTCTCTCTTCGTCTTCTTGTGTTCACTCAGTTTGAGTAAAGTATACCACGTTGTCCTTGTTTATATCGTGCTCCGGTTCAAATTGAAAAGGTTGGACAGAGGACATTTTTAAGTGTTGAATTAGGATAAGCAGTTCAGAATCCGGCCAGTGCAACCATTTGACGTGTCTACCCAGAATGCTTTGCAACGTAAACGGCAATGGCTAACTACGAGTTAAATTTTTTTTCAAAATGAGTACAAATTACTGAGTGTAGAATAAATTTAATGTCATATTTATACCGTAAATACCATCAAATATGTTTCCAGCAGAAAAATCTTGACTGTCAGGGTACCCTTTAAGAGAGAGGGGGAGCAGGGGGGACAGGCTCTCTTGAGGGAGGGATAGTAGGTGAAATTTAACAGCAAGGAAAGGGACAGTATGTCAGGAGTTCAGTAGTTGTTGGATGTATTGGAAATATCTTTACCTATCTTTATCTTTAATATCTTTATCTTTATCTTTATCTTTTAAACCATCGAGGTGCAGGCAAACACCGGAAAGCAGGTTGTAAACCTGAAATATTTTTTATTTTCTAAAAAAATAAGCCAGCTTTGCTTAATTTTTTTTCGATCGCTCAAATGTTTACCCTACAAAGGTCTCTTATTTTTACCATTGCTATTTAACCGTTGTGGACTGCATTAAAGTTAATATATCATCTATTGTGTTTATTTTGTCATTTCACTATTCCTACCATTTCAGCCAATTTTTTACATAGAGTAAAAAACAAGTTTATCATAGCTTTAGCCTCCTAATTTTGCTATATATAGGTTTCAAAGTGCACAAGATTCAAAGTGCACAAGATTGATGCATATAACTTTTTAAAGGTACGAAAATGTCTTCCAGGGACATAAAAAGCAAAAAATGAAAAAAAGTGTTCACTACCGGTTAAAAACATTTAAAAAAAGAAACGGTGAAGAAGCATGGTGACAGTAATAAACGCGGTCGATTGTATCATTGAGGGGGGGGGAAATAAAGACGTAGATACAGACTCAGAGCCTGAATAAACAGGAAGCTACTAATTGAACTAAAGACATTAGTAGTTGCATTTATTAACCACCATTAATGTCTTCAGTTATTTGATCCAGCAACCACAGGGCTATGAATGACATGTTCGCCTTTCTACTTTGGTTTGCCATCCACGTATCATATTTATGGGACTCTACTTCAACACTTTGGTGTGGACAGTCTTATTTTATGAAGGAGTTGTTATGATGCCTTGCAACATCTTTCTCATCTAGAGATTGAGAAAGACGTGTAGATGAGCGACAAGGTCAGCCGAACACCATTTAGCTGACCACAGATAGGGGATTGAAAGGTGTGCCTGCAGCAGAACTGTGTCATCTCTCAGTGACAATTTCCTTAATATATTTGCTCCGACAGATGACCCATCTCTGATATCGGTTATGCTTCTCCCCCGCAATAATGGGGACTTCAGGCACCCGCCTTCAGGGGGACCTCCACCCTGTATAACCATGTCAAGTGTCACAGATATGTCATTTTTCTGCTGCTCTTGATTACATTACCCATGAGGATTGATCATTTTCCCCAGAGGACAAGAGGTGAAGGTGTAAATGGAACATAACAACAACTCATCCCTTTCCATCCCATTAAAGAAAGAAGGTGAAAGGTATATTAAAGAAAGAACTTTCTTTAACCTCAAGGAGATTTATTCAGGAGGATATTGGAAGATAAAAAATCAATCTTTGTCACCAGGCTGGATTAAATAGGTTATAATCTATAACATTTTAATATTTTGTTTAATCCTATAATTAATACAGGCCCCAAACAACAGTGATAACATTTAAATGACTTCTAAGTGCCTGAGGCTTTAATGTAAGAAATACAATAAATGTTAATAGACATGAGTATCTTCCTACATTAAATATTTTTAATTATTTTCAATATTTGCTACTGCTGAATGAGTAGGTTGTACATTAGCATTAAATAAGGGAATGAAATTCTGAACATACTGAAAAACTACCAGTCAGTAAAGTGGATTATAGTTGCTTTCAACCATTGTTAGTGAAAACTATTAGTCAGCAAAATGGCTTGACATTTTACTGTGAGCCGTGCAGAACTGGTTAAACTGATGGGTCTTGTTAAAAATTCTTTCCTCTTTAAGCAATGAAAACACATCTTACACCTTATTTAGTAGAGTCGACACTTGCATATTATTGCACAGTTCTAATGCAAAAGGTCTGCTATGTCTGCTATGCATCCATCAGCCGCAACAAGATAATCACTGACAGGCGATGTCATAATAAAATTTTGTCTTGAAGTTGATGTGTTAGAGGATCTGCGCTACTTTGACAGGAGTCAAATTTTGATGATTAGACTACTTGGTCAGAGCATCTTCAGATCTGAAGTCCTGTTGGGTGTTCCTGGTCGGCAGTGGGTAATACCTATCATACTGCTGCAGATCTAGTGAACAGGAGCCAGGGCAATGGTAGCCCATTGATGCGTTCGGGGACCTGGACTAGCCTGTGAAGTCTGATCCTACAGAGAATTACTGTATTAAAAATTGTTCAAAAAATTCATGCTGCGCCTGATACAAAGGGGTCAGATCTCGGTGTAGTAGAGTTTTTTTTTTGGCGGGAAAAGGTAATAGGCAATATTAGGCAGGTGATTTTAATGTTATGGCTGATGAATGTGTAAAATGAACAGATTTGAGCTGTTAGAGCAGCTGTGGCTCATCAAGTAAGGTGGGTCCAGTAAACAGATGGTCATTGGTTTGGAATTATATTCCCTGTCTATTAAGCAGTGAACCCCGCAACCGCAATATGCCTGAGCTGTGGAAAGCGCAGTATCGCACCTTGGGAGCAGACTTACATCTTGCCCCTAACATCACTGTTTATATGTGTGTGACTGCGAAAGGTGAATATAACCTGTATTGTGTAAATTATAACATGCAGAGAAACGGTCAACACTATAATGCTGTTGATCGATTTCTTTGTAGAATAGGCCCGATCAGTAGTGCAATCTTGTCTTGTTCTCAGATCAAATACATCAGATCCATATCTAGTAGCTGTCTGGTATTGTGTTGATGTCGCAATCTCCCTTATTAAAAGTGTAATTGCTATGTTAAAAAAACAATTTTGCTATCTAATGGAAGACCAACACATAAAAAGGAAGCTCTCTGTTGCTCTGCATCCTAACGCCTGAATGAGGTAACATTTGCATCAGACGGAACTAAACTGTTCAGATCCACCCAGAAATATGGGGATTTCCAGTAAATGATCACAGCAGTATAAAATCTCCTTTTCAGTTCTCAGTTAAGAACAGCAAAAACTGCATTTTAATTGCAAATAAAACTTGCATGATATTCAGGCTTAAGGGGAATTGCCTTTTGTTTTGCTATGAATTGAGATGGCAATTTTCTCCACAATCTTACCATTCAATTCACACCATATTGCACTTTGTTAGAAATTAAAAAGCCCTACGTGCTTTCCGTGTGAAAAACAGGTTAACTCCCGTAGCGTTCTTGCACACTAGAGCATATCCCGGTTACATATGTTTGCCTAAGGCCAACCGGGTCTGTAACCTAGGGGCCGAGCCCACCATGAACCTAGCAGACCCGTCTGTTAAAATACGGACCCCACCAGTTACCGACACAGTTAATACTAGCTGAAGCACTGAATTTTTAAGGTGTCAAACAGTTGTTGTACCCTGATAACTTATTTCGTTAGAGTAAACATTACATTGCTGTTTATTCCATCTTATTTCAAAAAATACTCCACGAAGCCCATTCATCTTGAAGCCATACCAGAAACCACAGCACAGTTCTGTGGCCAGATGAAAGTTCAGACATTAAAACAAGGACTTAAAAGTCTGGCACTGCGTCATAAAATGTCAGGCTACCCTCCCTTTATTTCTTAGTTTGTTTCCTAAGCCTGAAGTGATGATAGCAGTGAAAGTGAAACCTAGAAAAGAAACTTCTTCTTTGTCATTTCAAAACCCATCTCTTTCAGCTGAAGTGAGATGGGGAGATTCTCTAACTCTGTCAACATAAATATGTCATACGGTACTTGTGTGTTGGGTAAACCATAGTAGCTTTAAATTCACTGGTTAAATGATAAACACCTCCTCTGGGGGTTGTCCTGAACCCATTTTGACAACAGTAACAACACAGGGCTGATGTTTTAACTAATCCATCTTTAGAAGGAAGGAACATGGTTATTATAAACTTGGGTTCTCAAGGCAGGCCTGATATGCAGATCAGACAGTTATGGGTTCTGAATTTGGTCTGGCAGTCACGTGAATGATGCATTGTTTACCCTTACTTTTGAGTACTCTGAACTCTGCTTTGATCCAACTAAATGTTTATCATGTAGGAAAAGACCTGTTAAAAAAAACAAACCATAAGAGCTTTCAGATCATTTTAGTGAAGGGTTTTTGATGTGGATAATAATGTAGTGTTTTTTATGAACTGACGCACTTGACTCAAAAGAATAGATGTTTGTTTTTCATTGATCAGTAAATATGTATTTTAACCAGTTTATTCACATCTATATTTGCATTGAAGATTCTATTTAAATACCTTATTGCAGAGGTGATCTTTTTATTAACACTTATTAACACAACACATTAACACAACTTTTCTTTGTCACTGTTATCCTTACTCATAATAATGCCCACTTGTAGGTGGAAGGAATTGTCAGTGCACGTTTTAGAGTTATGACCTTTCAATCAAGATTTATTTTCCAAAGGTTTTTTATTTCAATCTTATGTGTATAATTTGGTTTTCCTCTCTGATGATTGCCTTTGGTTTGCTTTATTATACAAAGCCTTACTCTGGAGTTTGTATTGACCAGAATAGGAATCATCCGTTGCACAAATTAATAAGATGTAAGTTTCTAAACATACAATATGGAGGACAAACAAATCATCTGGGGATGTATTTCAGCGGTGATGTGACACTTCTGTAAGGGGCAGACCGAATTTGCATTTTTGGCAGAGATATTCGCACCCTGAGATCTCTATGTAAAGGTATCAAATGGAGTTTTTCTCCAGAATCGGCAACAATGAGCAGGAGCGATTGGAATGATCTTGCCGATTGTTCTAAACCAATCCAAAAATAGCCAGGTGGCAGGGGTAACACTTTTTAGTGTTATATAATAATAATAATCTTTTCTTTCATGAAAATAATTCCAAAGATAACGTGATTAACCATGATGCTTCTGTCTCATTGTTGGGCTTTGCAGTAACGGAGTGGGGGGATGACGTACGGCCTATCTCTGAAGACGAAGCCATGGTCATTGTCAACCACCAATCCACAGGGGATGTGTGCACGTTGATGATGTGCCTGCAAGACAAGGGCACGGTAAGAAAAAGGTCACTGCAGATTAAACACTCCTATAGATTTCCACAAACTGCCCAAAAACTTATTGTTCTTTCGGCTGTTCCCTTTATGGTTCACCAGAGTCGATCCTTCGTTTCCATCTTGACCTGTCCTCTGCATCTTACAATGTTGCACCAACCAACTGCATGTCCTCACTCACCAAATCAAGAAACCTCCTCTTTGGTCTTCCCCCCTTTCCTCCTGCCTGGCAGCTCCATCTCCAGCATTCTTCTACCAATACATCCACTCCACATTCCTCCTTTTCACAAGTCCACACTATCTCAATCTTACCTCTCTTACTTGGTCTCCAAGAAGTCTAACCTGTCCCTCTGAAGTGCTCGTTTCTAATCCTGTCCAACCACGTCACTCCCAAAGAACGTTTTAACATTTTCAACTTTGCCAACTCCGGCGCTGCCTCCTGTCTTTTGGTCAGTGCCCTTGTCTCTCAACCATTCAAAACCTCTAATCCTGCATGTTATCCGCGAACATCAAAGTCCACGGAGACTCCTGCGTGACCTTTCTATCACTCTGTCCATCTACTTAGCAAACAAGAAGGGGTTCAGAGCCGATTCTTGATGCAGTCCCACCTCGAACCCAACCGTCACTCCTACTGCCCACCTCGCTGCTGTCGTACATATCCTGTATCACCAACCTAGCTTCCAATACTTTTTCCCCGATCTGCATTGTTTGGCTCATCAACTTTATACCTCTGTAACTGCTTTAGCCCTACATATCACTCTTCTTTTTGAAAAACAGCACCAGTTTCCCTTTCCTCCATTCCGCAGCTGTACATTTATCATGCTGCCCTATGGGGACCATAGTAAAATGGGATGTTGTGATTGGTCCAGCAATTTAAATGCCATTTTCTTTTACTGTTTAGACCGGAAAACAATCAATAAATAAGTCAGTGACTGGTTTTGATGTTGTGGCTGATCAGTGTGTGTATAATCAAGACTAATCTGATTTTCTGAGAAGCTTATGTATTTCCTATTTGCTGCGATCTGAGGGCGGTGAACAGGAGTACCAGCCTCATTGTTGGGATTGTAAACGTGCACATATGGTCTGAGAAAACAAATACAAACCCACATTTCGTTTCAGTCGCCGCTTGATTTTCTTTTTTTGAAAAGATAAAATTAGAGAATGAAAATCAAATCGTTTTTCAACGGTTTACCTATTTGATCTTGAGAAAGAAAAACGCCTTGTTTTTGATTTTTCATTCTTGTATCTCAAAACGAAAAATCAAATTACCACTCGTTTTTCGTTTTTCAATATTCGTTTCTGAAACGAAAAAATAAATACGAAAACATACACTGACCTCTCAGGTCCTCGCCATCTCCAAGATATTCTTGAAACAATCTTGTTAAATACTCCACTGTCTACATTCTGCCATTCTATGCTGTCGGGCCACATTCTCCCTTATCTCCAATCTATTTCAGATTGCATCTTTTGAATAGGACTTAATCCACCTGAGTGCTCCTACCATCACTCTTATACGTCACCCTGTGCTCCTCCATCTTCTTAAAGTATGTATTCACCACAGCCATTTCCATAATTTTTGTAAAACCTACCACCATCTGTCCTGCTACCATGGAAGAACCGTTTCTAGCTTCCTCCAATGCTTCTAGCCTTATTGCCTTTCCAAGTGGTCTCTTGGCCACACAAAATATGTCTTTCTCTTCTTCATCATATCAGCTCACTGTTTAAATTTTCCTGTATTTTGCCAACTTTTAACGTTCCTACTCTCAACCCCACACTGCTGCCTTTCTTCATCTCTCTCTGTCTCCTGCCATGTTTCCTCCCGCTTAATCTTCTTTTCCTCGACTAACGGTAGCATAATTTCCATCGGCACCCTGCTTTTTAACCTTGTCAGTCGCGGTTGTTGTTAACCCGAGCCCCGGCTGATCCTGTTTGGAAATCAGTTTCCTTTTCCACATATCGATTTGGCACGGGTTTTACGTCGGATGCCCTTGCTGATTTAGCCCACCCCATTTATCCCGGCTTGGAACCAGCATTAGAAGTACAAGGGCTCGTAATCCCTTTGTGGCTGGGTACACACTGCTCAAAAACTGTGGAAGTTAAATATGCATGTTGTTGGTATTTAGGTTTCTTTGCCGATTCATAGTTGCACAACATTTTTGAGGAAGTAAAGTATTTTCGTTATTATGGCCGGCTTTCTTTGTGGGAGTATGTTTCACTTGATACCCGGAATGGGAATGGAAGCATTAAGCAGTGTATGTAACCTTTAATCCTCCACATCAGAATGATTTATGTGCCCTCGCCAAAGGAGTCATGTATGGTCATCCTTTTCACATTATTTTTAAGGGGGCCTAAAAACCTGTGTCACAAAAATTTTCTTCAATATGCATATTTTTGGGCACATTTGAACTTGAACAGTTTCCATGCCAGTTTGCTCACATTCACCTATGATAGTGGTTACGGTCTATACAAATCAGCAGACTATCCAGTCACGGTGAGCATCTGATTCCTTGGAAGACAAATTTTCCTGTCACACTAATACATTTTGAAAGCATTCAAATCACTGATGATGACAATGACTTGACCAAAAACCATCCCTGTGCTTCATTATTAAATGTTATTTGTGATTCAAGCTCTCTGATTTTACCCATTTCAAAAAGGTATGGAGGGATCAATGTTATTTTTTTCACAATAGAGAAATGTCCTTAGTGATTGGATGGCACTCTTTATCAGTGATACATTTGAATACACATAAGATAAAAAAAAAGGCAGCAGTAGCCCTCCCTTTTCTCTGTTTTAATAGGAACCTTCTTCATTTTACTCAAAAGCATTTTCCACTGAAAACAAGTCATATATATGTACAAAACAGATAGTATACCAAAAGATTAGTATACAGATGATGTCTGGGTTGCGTAATAGGTTATCTTGCCACATGAAATTAGATACAGTTAGAAGTGGGGTTGTGAAAGATTAGATGTATTTCAAAAGTGTTATGAGGTGTTGATAAACACATTTTTCTGTGATCATAAAATACCAGCAAACAAAGAACATCCAGCTTCTCTGGTCACTTTTTTTTCCCTCCAGAGGGAATTATGTTCTCAGCTGCTTTTTTTCATTTCAAACATGTTTGACCACTTTATTTCACCTCATTTGATTATAACCAGCTTTACTCTTTAACCACATACAGAAATAACTTGTCTTACCTGAAAAATATTGTCAGGCGCTGAAATGAGTTTGTCTGTAATTTTTCATCCAAAGGCGAGGCGCAGATTTGTCCTAATACACTGTTCAAATGGTCTTAAAGGCGAGTTGCAAATGTCTGGGAACGCGGGGGCAGCTGTGTTACTGTTCAGTGTTTCCCATACATAGGCTCTACTTGGGCGACCCGCCCAGGTAAATTCGGTAAATTTACCTGGTAAATTCTTCAAATGAGATACAAAGGCTTCCAGGTGCAGTCTGAATGTTATTACCTCAGAACAATGTGGAAAAATAATTAGCGCTTCGTCAATTAGCTTAATGCTAACATATAATGGGAATTGCAAAATACATGCTAATGGAATTTGTTATTATAATCAAACAATAAACAAGGATGTATATGTAAATTATTTCACCTTACAGATATTTGTCAGTTAAACTTGAGAGAGTGTTTGTTAATTAAGATACTGCTCTGATTTATTTATTTTATATGACTAAAAGCGAACTACAGAGCCCCTGAAGTCCCTTAATAAAAAGCCTCTAAGTTAGTTAGATAAGTTATTTATTTTGAAATATGAAATAGAGTAAGTAGAGTAAATAACTGTGTAAATAATTATATAGAACATGGTTATTCCTTTGAAATAAATGGAGTAAGTACTTTTGTTTGACTAGTTTATTGGTGAACCCATCCGTCACACGCTGTGCTGTGCCACTCGCAACAACAAGTAAATTCTCAAACTGTGGGAAACAATGTCGTTTGTTTTATTTTTTTTTGGTTTAGGCTGGCTCTGCACTAAAGGCACTGAACTTTGTTGCTAAGACATGATGACATGATCCCCCTCAATTACTGGCCCCATATATCCTCCTAGCACTGAAAGGACAGTAAGCCAAAGCTGCATCGTGCAGGTCATGAGGGTGGAAGTACTCACAGGGACAGCCTCAGTTTAAGCTGTGGCATCAAATCCAGAGTCTCATGTCTTGCTTAAAGGCAAATGTTGGATTGAGTAAAATAATACTATTTGTAACAAATTTTCAATGTATTTCTCAACTTTTCAGGTGGTTAGAAAAATGATGTGGTTGATGGACCATGTGTTCAAATACACCAACTTTGGCCTAGTGTCCCTGATCCACGGGGACTTCTTCATCAGACAGGTAAGACATCCACAGCCGGCACCAAATGCCGCAGCCAACTAAATTTTGTGTATAATGTTGCATGTTTGCAAGTGTTTGCTTTTTATTGTTACGCCTATTATTTTTGGACATCTGAATTTGAACGTTTACACTCCATATCAAGTGAATTGATATGCAAAAAAAATTTCCCCAGGCCAATTATTATCTTCTAGTCTGTGTAAGCTTAAGGCACCGTAAGGTAAATGACAATTTTCATTCACATGTAAACATCCAGATTAACAATGCTTTGCAATATGAAGTTTCCCCCCACATGTACTTGTTCCTTCTGCATAACAGATATTTTAGTTGATTTCCTACGGCTATGATCAGTTATGTGAGAGTTATGTTCAGGTCTTTTGGGTCAAGCTGACAATTTTGTTGTGTGTATAATTGGAGCAAAGCAGTTTGCTCTGACAAGCCTACACATGAAGCCTACGGGACATCTGCCAGTGAGGGAATTCCTGGAATTTCATGCAGTTTCAAAGGTTCATTCCAGGCTGGGCTCAATAATTCACCGGACATTTTAACAAAATCAACAACAGTCTAAAATATTATTTCATTTGATCTCATTATTACCCAAAGTAATGCATGATATTTTGTAAGAGGCAGTCGGACAAGTATAGTGAAAGATCTGCAGAGATTCAGGGCTTCAAGGCTGGTTTTGGTAATTCATATTCAGGATATAGAGAATAACATTTTTTACGTCATGGAAATACCGTACCATGGAATTTCACATCAGGAACTGTGCCGGGGGGGGAACCACCCAGAGTCGGCGAACAGCCAGACATGCAGTAGGAGGCTTTGCCATTTCTGGTTTCCCTCTCCCCGTGTTCCCTTCTGGCATTCTTGACGTCCTTCACCAGTATACAGCACACACGCACACAGCACCACAAGCATCTGCTGTCCACTCAGGCTGGCTGACATGTCTCCAATGTCATTATGCACAGCACACTCCTCAGGCTTTGGTGGCAGCAACACAGTTAGTCGCGATGAAGAGTTGTAAGTCTTTCCGTGCCAGTTTTGATCTTCTCTTAAATTACATTTCATTTTTAAATTTATGATTTAGAAAATATTAAAATTTCGTCAATTTTTGTGAATCATAAATTGAATGTGAATGTGTACATAGAGTACATTGCACCACATATCAGTCACTGGCACCTGTCTTCATAAACTTACCGGTTACAACTTAGCCTATTGAACAAAACAAATTCTCACACCATCTTGCGTGGTTACAGTATGTGGGGTGTTACTGTTCTGAAATGGAGAATCAAGCATAATGCAAATGTCCGTGGACATGAGCAACACTTCAACCAACTACAACACTCCTGGGTTACAACTTCATCTCCTTATAGCTTTCTCATTTAATCTCCATCACATAGTCATTGTCAGAAACTACTAATTTAGCTGTTTACGGTGACTCCCTATAGGACAAAAACTGCCCTAAGGGACATTTTGCCCTCAACCCCCTGTTGCAGTTCCACAGCAAACGACTGCCTACCTCTGTGGACTGACTGCCCTCTATATACTGCATTCAGGGGCTTCTCATATATTATGAATGTGTTGCATTCCATAAAAGACTTAATACAGCTCTTACTCGGCATGTAGACTGGTTCTCAATTCAGTTTTCTTTCATTCACTGAATTTATGTAAAATTAATATATCAAAGTAATCTATCTGCACGGTGTTGGTTATGGACCAACACCGTGCAGTCCATATGTTACGTATGTCCATATGTTACGTATTGGTTCATACGTTACATATAGACATGTAACGTATGAACCAAACATATAGATTAGTTACACCCATTTTATTTTCTTCATAGACATAGGCTTAACCATATTTTTGAAAAAACAAGCTAGGTCAAGGTATAACCAACTTACAGTGCATCCGAAAAGTATTCACAGCGCTTCACTTTTTCCACATTTTGTTATGTTACAGCCTTATTGCGAAATGGATTAAATTAATTTTTTCCTCAAAATTCTACACACACATTAAAAATAAAGAACAAAAATATAACACATACAAGTATTCACAGCTTTTGTTCAATATTTTGTTGAAGAACTTTTCGCACTAATAACAGCCTCAAGTCTTATTAAGGGACCAAGATTTAAAATGGATTTAGAACCGAAGCCAGGAGACTTTGTTGGGCCAACTAAGGAAGAGGGGGGATTCATATCGAGGTATATGACCTTTTAATGCTGTGCTTTTTA
>VRLP01000564.1:0-206378 GCA_009660295.1 Lophius piscatorius | reverse complement strand
CACATTTAAAAAAGGACTTAAAACTTTCCTTTTTAGCAGAACCTATAACCTTAATTAACATTGCTGGTTTTTGGTAAGGCTTTTATATAGTTATTTTATTTTTCATTGATGCTTTTATCTGCTTTTGCTTTGTAGCACTTTGAGATTTGATCCAAATGTAAAGTGCATTATAAATTAAATGTATTATTATTATAACCCAACTCACGTTATCAAACTTTTGCAAATTTTTTATCCCACTGTATTTAACAATAATAAAAACAAATAAAATTAAAATATAGCACAGAATATTTCAGTATATATATATTGGTGTACATATAAATCAAAAAGTGAAAAAGGTATTCCCCAGTAGTCTTAGAGTCTCTATCATGGACTATCAACACCAAATCCAGATTGAGATGCATTCAATTTTGAGCTTTGATTGAGGATTGAAAAAAAGGAAATGTCACTATCCAAATGAAGGACTGCACTTTACCAAGCTTGTTTTAACATATGAAAGTGATATTTTGTTGTGGAGCATCAGATCACAACTTAGATACGTGCCCTCTGCGACTTCATCTTTCTTTCTTCTGTCACACCAAACAACTGCATGTCCTCTTTCACCACATCAAGACTACCAAACGTAACATCATCAACTCGGCCTCCTGTCTTTTGGTCAGAGCCACGGCCTCTAAACCGTACAGGAGAGCTGGTATCACTTCCTTTCCCTTCAAAGAATTTCAGAAGTTCTGCCCAATAGTCCTCAGAGACGGGTCAAATCCAGAGAAATAATCACTACTGTTAAGACCTAAACATGTTTAATATATTGTTGTATTATCATATCACCGAAAAGTAGGGGATATTATGAAATCGTTATCACCGTCGCCGCTGCCGCTCCAGATCCTTCTTGTTAAGGTCATTTCAATCAGCGAAGACGAGATGTTGAGCAGCAGCTGATGGTGATGAGTTAATAATGAAGCTAGGCACGCTTGTGTGTCAGTGATTGGATGGATTAGGCTACCTGAAAGGGTACAGCTTGTATCAATTAATGCTCCAGGCCATGAAGAAGGTAATTGAGACCGAGCATGTGTGAAAGGTCGAGCATAACCGAGTGGAATGAGCAGTATTTGTGGCCTTACTGTGAGAACATAAACCTCAGTGAGATGATATATGAGGTCATCCTCTCCTACCACTCCTGTGTGCAAAGAGGGATACCGCTGGCAACTATCTGAATAACAGTTGTGGGCTCTGTCCGAATAAGAAAATTCTATTTTCAGAATTTAATGAGCATTTTAGTTGAGACTACATGTATTTTAAATACTTTGTGCCTATCAGTCCATTAAGGTCATGCCAATATTTCTCTCCTTGCTGCTTCTAGGGTGTTCATAAAAATTCAGATCTCTCCATTGCTGCCTCGGGTTTAAGAAAAACAACTACAACGACAGAGGGGCAAGCAACTATCTGAGTGAATCATTCTTCTGTCTGGGATGATATTTGTTGATTTTCATGTGTTTTTAACCATTCAGATTTCAAATTTGTCATGATGGGCATGTTCATTAACACACCAGGGGATTGGGGGATTCTGGAATACCTGGCTCTAATTCAGTATTACGTGTAAGGAAGGCGCTTCATTCAGTATTTTCTGCCTCTCTTCAATAGTCATTTTCACATTAAAACAATATAAATCTTTTTGGAGCGATAGGACTGTGCTGAACTCATAATGGAACTCGAAGGTGCTGGAGTCTTTTACAACCGGTCATAGAGCTTTATTTAAAGAAAGAAAGGAGGATGGACTTTGTCTTCAAATGTGAATAGCTTAGGTGAGACTATTGGATTTTGATTAATCTTAAATAGCTGTTGATTATTGCTTGCTTTAGGTGGTTGCTGCTGTTGTGGTGTGAGTGATGTTCAGATTCCGTAGTCTGGTTGGGCACAAATGTTTATTGCCAGCAGCTTTGTCGGGGTCTGTCAGGAAACCCTGTTGAATTCTGATTGCATTTCTTACATTTTATGGTATTTTTGTTTTCTTGGTTGTTGTATGAGTAAATGTGACTGGTTGTTAGTACTAACTACTGACACATATTTGACATATATGTTATATCTATTTGTGATGCAGTATCATGTCATTCCGTGTAATAGTGGTACATCCTTTGGTGGATGCATGGTTTCAATGCATGTCTATGCAATTAGTGTTTATCCCTCATATGTGTTGAACCTGGTTGGAACCACTTTATTCCACTAGATAAACGTTAGTCCCTTTGAATAAGGGCTGGTTAAATAGTATCATAACAGGCTGTAGATATAGTTTCATAATTAAGTTGTCTGATGGAAGGCAAATTGTGTTAGTAAAGCCCTGAAAGTCTAAGCAGGAAATCCACAGCCCGCCGCTGCATGAATAAATTAGACATCCGAATGAGGTATTGAAACTGAGGCCTCCTCTTCCTGACATGTGACGTCATCGGGACGAGAGATACGGAAGTACCTTGCGCTACTTGGATGAGACGCCTGATTCCGATTAGTGTCCTCCAGAGACCCGGGAGGAGATGGCTGAATCTGAGACGTGATCATTTTAGATCCGTTACAATTCCTATATTTTCTCTTAATTTACACTCTGGCTCGCGGTGAACCTGCACGGGAGCTACTCTAGCATGGGAGCGCTGCAGTCCTTCCCGGGTCACCCAGAATACGACGATCTGGCGGAGAAGACCGGCTGTAAGTTGACATCTTTATTATTTAAAACTCCTATAAGCGCTTCTGTTCTTAAACCCACCCGTCAGACATTAAGTGAAGAAAACAGGAGACATCAGTCTATAAAACAAATATTCTCACCTCACATTTAAATGGATTGGACCGGTTGATCAATGTTTGTCTTTATTATTATTAAACATGTCCTACATCTCTGTGTTTGAGGAAAAACAGTCTCTTTGGTGCTTTGGGAATGAATAATTTACAGAGTCAATGAATGTATTTGTAACTTTAGCCAGTAAACAGAGGGAGATGTGTTTAATAATACATCATTCAGGCTCACTACTGAAAGCTGTGACAGAAGAGATAGCGATGCATCTAGACCCGCTTCTCTTTCCCAGAACAATCAACAATTTCCACCAAACTGAGTAATTGTAGACATACTTTAATAACATTATTTCGATGAATAATAACAGACCCATGATAGAATCTTACAATTCATTAACCAACAAAAACAACAACAACAACAACAACATGAATCATCAGAGTCCTGCTAGCTTAACTGAGCAGCATAAATTTAACAAAATGCTATTTCTTTTGAAATATATAAACTACGATTATTCTGACCTAATCTGGGAAAAATTTAAGGTGCTGTTTAGATGGTGCAGTTCCCACAAAACTGTGAAGTTACATCTGCTAAAGGGGTCCAAGTTTATAACACTAACTTATATATATATATATATATTACTTAAATTGGGTATCGGCACATTTAATGAATTATACAACCCACAAAATTCAGTCTTTTAAGTGTATGCGACAAAAGCTTCTTTACTTCACCTCTTGTGAAAGAGGTGTAAGGTGTCAGACACAAGAGTTTTACATAAAATATGAATATCCAAACATGCTGCCTGGAAAGCCTCCAAGGAAACCTGTGATGGACTGAAGAGCTGCTGCGATCGTAATAAACAGCTCACTCAATTAAGATACGTTAATCCTTTATTTAATGTGTCCATGTCAAATCATCAACTTTGTGCCTTGCATGTTTTCCAGTGATTTACAATAACAATGTATTAATTTTAGTCCAAAGGTTGCCTCTTTTCTCTTTTCAGTTTCATTTGAACAGATTGGAGTCCTGCATAAAAGATTTAAGCAGCTGAGTCACAAAGGAGAAACTCTCCAGTAAGTTGGGTTTGTGTGATTTTCAAGTCCAGAAATGTGTTGGTTTTTTTTCGATACGCCATTAAGCTTTCAGCTTCCAACAGGGAACCTGCCTAACTGGCTTCTGTCTACAAACAGCAGACACATGGCAACATAAAATTATGTACTGACACCACGTGCCACTCCTTAAAAACCTCTTTGTGTGTTCATACAGGAGAGCGAACTTTAAGGAAATTCCAGATCTTGCATGCAATCCCATCCGCTCACAGATCATAGAGGCCTTCTTTGACAGAAGGTACAGCAACTATACTGTTTTGTTGTTGCCTTAACTCCAATTTTTATCTCTTAAGCCTGGCTGCATGATCCTAATGTGGGCTGGAAACCTATTTCTGTGTTTGCATAGAAACTTCCGTCAGAATGGTGAAGGTACGGTTGAGGAGATTGGCTTTGAGGAGTTCCTGGTGGTCATGTCCCATTTCAAGCCCCCATCCCTGCACATGACAGAAGACCAGCGTGAGAGCATCAGGAGGGAGAAACTGAGATGTGTGTGTTAAACGGTTAACGTTATCAAGTGCTTGACATAATGTCTGGCTGACGCACAGCTGTTAAAACTAATAATTGTGTTTTTCCCTGCAGTTTTATTCAACATGCATGACACAGACAATGATGGGACGATAACCCTTGTGGAATACAGACATGTAAGTTTCTGCTTTCTGTGGACAGCAATGCAGCTATGAACATCTTCACTGGTTTTAAAATGAGAGAAGTTTTCTACGATCACTACTCAGGTCTGCAGAAATCATGGCATGCTATCTTGAGTTTATTGCTTGTGTTTGATGTTTTTATCAGTGTCATCTGACTATTTTCATGTACTCAACTGGAGAGTGCATGCACTCCTAAGAGTGATGAACTAACTGTTGCTGATGCTGGAAAGTCCTCAGTTTTAGTCCAGGTGGACCTTAGTGCTGCTTTTTATACCGTGGATCAGTCTATTTTAATATATCATCTAAAGAATTGGTTTGGCATCTATGGCTCAGTTTAAAGGGCCTTTTCTCCTATCTTCAAGATATATATTTTAGTGTTGCTATTGGCAGCACAAGATGACCTTTGAGTACCCCAAGGGTTACCCACGGGTCAGTCCTCAAACCAATCTTGTTCAACATCGAGATGTTACCCCTGGAGCAGGAGAATTGCAGGCACAATATCAGCTTCCATTGTTATGCCAATGACACTAAGTTGTATTATTTTAATCATTTTAATTAATTCAGTAATTGCATAAATGACCTTACATCTGGAATGCCTTGGAACGTCCTGCAGCTGAATATTAGTAAGACTGAGATACACTTTATTGGCCCTGACACAGCTAATGACCCCCTATGAGATCTTCTGGGCTTCCTACCCAATAAAATTTTCCGGAATCGTAAACATCTTGTTTGTTTTTTTTCTGTAGCTGATGAAGTTGGCAAAGATCTGTTCCGTTTTTCCAGAGTAGAATTATAAATGTTCATCCATGCTTTTATTTCTTCTCATTTAGATTACTGCTACTCCCTTGAATCTGTTGAAATTAACAGAATCTACATAAACTTCCGCTTGAACAGAATGCAGCAGCCAGACTGCTCACCAGAACCAGAAAGGGAGACCATATTACTCCCGCTTTAGCCTCCCTTCATTGGCTTCCGGCTAATTTTACAATTTATCGTAAGATTTTATTGATAACTTTTAAGGCCCGTTTCATTTAAGATCTCCTGACTACTTATGACCATGGTCGTAACCTGATGTCCTCAGCTAAGACTCAGACTCAATCCAGGCAGAGAACTAAGTGTCCCCGGGCTTTCTCGATCAGGATCCCTAATCTCTGGAACAATCTTCCTCAGGAAATCGGATTGGCTCCTTATCCACTTTTAAATCTCTTTCTCTTTTTTTTTCTTTTAACATTTTATTATTTTTTCATTAGTTTATACTTGGCCATACATATAGTCATTTATTGAATTCTATTGTGTGAAGCACTTTTAAAGTTTGTTTGAAAAGTGCTATATAAATAAAGTTAGTTATTATAATAGTATTTTCAGATTCTCTCTGAGAGGCTGTTCTATCTTTTTTAAATAAAGATGGTTAGTGACGGAATGAAGGAGGCATCTCCTCGGGCATCTTCTAGTCATTTTTTTTTTTCTGATGTTTTTACATCTGTCCAGTTGGTGGAGGAGCTGTTATCTCGCAGCGGTGCTTTGGGAAAGGACGCAGCGAAAAGCATTGCTGATGCAGCCATGTTGGAGGTGGCCAGTATTTCGATGGGTCACATGGTATGTAATCAGTAGAATCTCTAGATATCATTAAGTCGGGGTCATAATATGGACGTCATTCATTTCAACATTTCTACTTGCAGGAACCTGACGAATTTTATGAGGGAATCACCTTTGAGCATTTCATAAAGGTTGGTAAACTTAAAACACACCATAATGTTTTTATCCAAATAAATTTTCTCAGCTCATTGCCATACTTTCAAAGTGCATTTAAATATTAGTAACAGTAATACTAGTTTTTGTTATCTGCATGCAACGTTAAAATGAAATGAATATTTTGAACAATTTCAAGCACTCATGTAAAACTCCCTTCTTTCAGCTGCTGAGTGAATTTGAAATTGAATCAAGAATGAACATTCGCTTTCTGAATTTGGATACAACTACCTTTTGTCTTTGAGGTAGGAACACTGAACTTCGGTGTGAGGAATGAAGATGCATAATAGTGGCTTAGCTGTAACAGTAAATGTCTGTTTTTTCCATATGCCGTTTGCCGCTTGAATTGAATGCCTGCTTTACTCATGTTTGAAAAACTATGCAAATTCAATGAAAATATGCATCATGTGGCTTAAGCAGGAGTAGCAAGCAATAATAGGCCTGTCCGTTCAACAATGCAATACCTAGATATCCACATGTATGATTCTATGTATGTAAATATGTAAATATGTTTGAAAAACCTTTGAACATGTTAATGCAATAAATGAATGACTCAAAATGATCAGGGATACACAGGCTAATAATTATTAAATATAGTTTTGCAATAGTTAGAAGTGCCTTTTGTTCAAGCAAATATGACACTTGATGCATACCCTGACATTTTTACAATAAAGTATACTTTAAAACTGACTCACTTCAGTTCATGATGTACCTTTCTCATAACAAGGAACTGGGAGGATGCTGAAAAACAGTATATGATTAGTGCTTATCTAAGAATAGAGGCAGAAGGAGTCATAGTGTTTTATACTTCAATTTAGAAATGTCATTACAGATTTTTTGAAAATATAAACAACACGTTAAATACTTCAAATGGAATCCAGTTTGATACTTCTGCCAATCCGATCCGGCAGAGTTTGTTGTCAATGAGCCAAAACATATTGCCCTGCCCCCCAAAAGACATACATTCTAATATCTGTGTATTTTTATTTTGATTGTTCTATTTTTATTTCCATGATATTCCTGAAATGTTACAAAAAATTATCCTAATTATGACAAAAGTTAAAAAGTGATCCAGAATTCACCTCAACATTTAAACAACTCTTCCTTGGCTCAAGATCCACCCCAACACAAAATTTCATCAAAGTCTGTCGACAGCTTTTTGCGATATCTTTGAGACACAGAGTTAAAAAAAAGTAAACAAAGAAATGTGTGTGTGATTACACAAGTTCTTCCATCTCTTAAAGGCAGAGGTAATAAATGGTTGGTTCAGTTGATGGAGGGGTAATTGAGTTTATTGGACTGGCCTGTGGGTGAAGATGTAATAAAAATTTTTTCTTTATCCTCATGTTTCCTGCCAAATTATTCTACTCCAACCCTCAATAAATACAATAAAATCACCAAAACATCAACTTGTTTCGAGTGAGACATTTACCTGGATATTATTTCCCTCAGTTTTTTGTCCATAGTGCTTCGTGTTGGATGTCTACTTACACTTAAGTTTCATAATAGTTCCTGTAGGAACGAGTGGTAGACTGTATAAAATGTCATAATATACCCATCAGTAATTATTGCGCACACTGACTTTGTGCCTCTGTGCATTCAGTGATGGGCGTATACCTCCCTCCACAAGTCACACGGTGTAAAGCATGTTTAATGACAATGACTCTTCATCTGCTGCGTGAGAGCAAAACTGTTAACTTCTATTGCAGGCAATTCAAAATGTGAAAAATATACATCGTAGTACTGATGATGACACAGGGTTGAATGAAGGTTCACACATGAATACATACACTTCAGAACTTTTGTTCACAATAACAAAATTTGTGTCTGGACTCGACATAATGGTATGTTATATAAATGCAGTACATTCGTCGTCACAGCAAACGGTCATAAGAATAAATCATTATTAATGCTTTTATTCGTATGGTTGTCATTTTCACTATCCAAGAAATGGTAAATTTAAGCAATGGTGAACAGCAGTAATGATAATAATAATACATTTTATTTATAAAGCACTCTTCATTTGTTACTTATCTCAAAGTGCTTAGTGTTGCAGAAAGTAGTACTACACTTAAGTAAAAGTATGAAATACTCTCCTGAATATATATTTTGCTGTAGATTAACCTACTAAATGTTATATATAGTGTTAGCTTATCTCCAACATAAATATCTAATGTAATACATTATTACAGAAATATTATTAATCCAAAATGATCAGATTTCAATCAATGAATGAAGAAAAGATGAATGATTCATTACACCTGCAGATGTGTGATAATGAGTCTATCAGAAAGTCTTTGGCGCTCTTTGGTTTCTGCCCTGAGCAGCAGCATAAAATATCCCCCCTTTGGAGTCTGGATACTGATGGTGGTGGCTGATGACTCTGCTGAGGTAATGAATGATGAGGCTGATTGATCTGCGAGAACTAGGTGGAGTTCGGGAGATGGAGGGCTCTTAAACCAGCAGCAAACAAGAACTAGATGAATGGAGAGTCGTATTTAAAGACAACAGCGATGGTGGTGGGCTAAGCATGCAGATGTGTCGCGGTGATTGGATGCATGTGGCCACCTGACTGAGCTCAGCTGATATCAATATGTGCACCAGACCGTGGAGCGGATGATTGAGACAGAGCATGTGTGAAAGATGAGGATAATAGTGATATGAGCATAACTGTGTCACAAATGTGTGAGAGGATAGTCTTTCGGTCTGAACTTCCGCCAGCTCTCCATATAATAGTTTAACACTGAGTAGAACCAATTAACCATACTAAATGCTTTTAATTGAAGAAAATTTGATAGTTTTACCTTCAAATGATTGCATTTGATTTGTGGGGTATTTTCACAGTGTAGCAGTTTTGACTCTATTTTTTTTTTAATTGCTTGCTGTCTAAATTTTTCAAAAAGATCCAGCTTGTGCTATGGGGCCTCAGATTTCCAGCATGTGCTTTTTGTTGGACAGTCCTGCTGTGTTTTAGATGTTTGACCTTCTTTCCTTAGTACTGTGGTGATTCTGCTGAGAATAAAAGCACAATATCTGCAAAGCTACTGATGCTCCAATCATCTGTGTTTTTCCTTTACTGCTAAATAGTTCATGACGAAGATTATACCAACTGAAAATGTATCATATGGAGCATCATAACTGAAGCACAGCCTCACAGAGGCTGGGTGGCTGGAAACTCGTTGTCTTGTTTTAAAACACCTGTTTTATTTGGAATGTGGGGATAATGTGTGTTGCTTTACAAATCTTCTCTCTTGAAAGTGGTTTATTTTCTTTCCAATCTTGAAAAATAGTTTGTCAAAGAAAATACTGAGTATGCTGTTGTTTGGCAGAATTTCCATGTTCAAACTGACAGGTGGTTACAGAAACCAAAACAATATCTGGGTTAAATCTCCAGCTGTAAACCAGAACTGGGGGTTTAGAAGTTTTTTCCTTTGCTTGTGCTGAAATTGTGCATGCTGTCTGGCTTCCTCACAACAGGCAAAAAACCCCCATAATAAATAAAAAACCAGGTAGAGGGTGTTTTACAGAGAGATCATGGGTCCAAGTTCACAAATACTGTAACATCGTAGCTCTCCGATCTTGTAAGCCATTCATCTGTTAAATGAGTGAGAATCAATAATGCAGACTTATGAATGACCACTGCCCTGAGGTACCCTCGGTGTTTTCACTTTGATACAGCAGAGTTATAACAAGGAACTTGATTCATGACCTAGAATGAATCCCGCATCTACTTCCAGTTTCCTGAGAACTTGTGATCTGAAGAAAAAGATTAGGTCAATATTACTTGCTTCTAAGATATATATTTATGTCTATTATATATATGCTATATCACATTTTCATGTTGATATTCATACTTTTTAAAAAGGAGCTTTCTGCAGAATGACAATATCTTTTACGTTTTCCACCTTTCACACACTAACATTCTTGTCTATATGAGGAGACGTATGAAAACAATACATACAGTTATCTGACCCACACATACACACACATGCACACCTTGTGACTGGCCAGACAGGCGGACAGCTTCATGAAATCTTTCCTATCTGATGCAGCCTTGTGTTGCGAACACATGCGTCATTCTGAGCTGATATTACACAGTCAGCGTCTCAGCAGCTTCCTGATTTTCTTTTAACTCCTCTTGATGGGTGGATTCTGGGACAAACCCAGTATGCAAGGCAGGGTTCATATTTATCATTTGTCAAGAACCAATAGTTTTGTACATATTGCTCAAATTAAGGCGGGCAAATAAGAGGTCTCTTCCAGATGCCCCGATGTAACTGAAGATCTATGCAAAAAAGATAATAAGGTATAGTTTCAAAGTATCTTTTAATAATTTTAAACACAGAAAAATAAGCTTACATCAGCAAAAGGGAACCTTCCATATTAAACAAATTAAATATATATGTACTTGCAAATTGACACCTATCTTGATATTTTAACATAACTCATACATCAGAAGCCTGCAAGAAAATAAATATTAAATATCATAAATAGCTTATTTACAGTGATGTACCAACCACCTTTATACTCTCTTTTGTTTTTGTAGTCTTTATCCACCCCTGCTTAAAGCAGACCATCTAAGGCCTTGAGGTCATGGTCAGAAGAAGAGAATATTTATCTCTGTCGTCCTTCTGCATTCATTGTCTTTAAGATTCTTCAATTCTTTGGAAACATTTAACAGGAATTCCTTGTAGGTCTTCAGGACCACACAGCCATAGATCTTCTGCTGGAAGACATTCTGAGGTGGAGGTAGTGCTGTTGCTCCCCCTGCTGGCTCTGGAACAGTCAAGTTTGGGAAGAGGCTTTGAAAAAATTTGTTTATGACAGCAGCCAGTCCCTTGCTGCGACTGCTGACAGTATGGAGCTCGGCCAGCAGCTGACTCGTGGGTAATTGTAAGTCTGTCTGCTGCTCGTACACCCTTTTCAAATGTGGGAAGAAGGCTTGGAGATGTGTGGAGATGCTCGCCATCTTTTCTGAGGGCTCAAGGCCGGAGATGTTGGGGTCAGGGATGTTGTTAACTGACACCTTACAGAAGAGCTCTGACATTTCTCCTTGAGAATTTTTCTAAGGAGATGGAACAACAAATCATATCTCAAATTAGTCCATATCTTAAAAAGTAACTGAAATGTCTACATATTATGTGTAATGGATATAACACAGAAAAATGTGATACAGCCGTTTTACATATGAACTCACATATGTTTCGATAAGGTCATCAGTTTCCTTCTGTACGAGTTTGGTTAGCTTCAAGGTCTGTAGCAGAGAATTCACACATTGCTGGTTTCCATTTGCCGCCACAGATCTTGTTGAATCAACAGCCATAACCAACAGGAGAGAGAGTAATGCTGAGGAGAAAGGAACTGGTCAGTTAAGGTTATCCTACATGCTGATGGGGAACTTTATTAAAGCCACAAGTGGTGGAAGGAGACAAATAAATAGATTATTTCCAAACATTCAGCTAGTACACAAAGAACACCAGAGCTGCTACATTATTACTCCAGACCATTGAAAGAATCTTAAGCTCTTGTATAGAATGTTTACATGTCAGCAAATATTGGGAGTCTCTTTAAGTACTGGCCTGATTCTCCAGGTCATTAAAAGAAATATTGACTTCAGCGATTTTGGAGCTAGACTGCTTTTAAATAATTCAGTACTATTATCAATAAAAACAGTGTGATTAAATCTAAGACTTAAAAGTCAATCAGCTGTTGGCAGCTTTAAGGCATCAAAATAACCACAATAACATCCAATAGAGATCATGAAATATGATAATGTGTCTGTTTAGTTGAAAGGTAAATATAGCAGTACTCACTTGCTGCTGGCTCCATAAACTGTTGAAAATGCATACTCTTTACATGACCATTCATTCTCCACTCTGTAGGCAAATAGTGCAGACTTGTCATAATCACACTCCTTTCAAACTTTTTTAAAAGACAGAAACCACACATTTGTCATAGGAGGAAATGACGTGCACTTTGTGAGGCAACTAAATTTCCCAGAATTTTTTCAGACGTGCATTTTTTTTCTCTTTCAAATAGACAATGTCCCAACATGCCTGTACACAGGTCAGATATGACTGGACATATTATCATTATTATTATTCTGATTAAACAGTTTATCAAAGCACCAAGTATTATGAAAGTTGTAGGAATAGCAAAACAAATATAAACTACAAATAAGATGTATTTATATTGCGGAGTGTGCCCTTTGACTCCGCTCACTGTCATGGTTTTACCTTCATCTGAGAGCATGAATGAGGATTGTGACTGAAGAAAATGTAGTGATGGTCTTTTCTAACCTATCTTTTACAAAGTAAAAGAGAATATACCATCTGAAGATCCTGTAACTGAAGCAAAAGCAAGGCACATTGTATCAGTCGACTACCAGAAAAGGATTCTGTGCTTCCTCAAATAGTGCTAGCTCAAATAGCGAAGAAAGGTGATTTCAGCTGGACAACTGGCTGAAATTAATGGAAAGTGCCATGAAAACAATCTTCAAATGATGTGGGTCTTTAGGCAACAATTTTCTCATGCAGGCATTTTTGCAGGAAACTGGCAAGGTCACAGGAAATGCATTTCTCAATCAGAAAGTTTTACAAGTGCGTAAAGGGGAGGGTCCTGCTTAGCTAAACCAGGCAATATGTCAGTGATCACACCACACATTTACGTTTCTGATACGCTGTGCTTACATGATCAGAAAGTGATTTCATTGTGACGTTATTGATGGTGTTGCACATCTTCGAATGAAATTACTCACATGTAAAGAGGAACCTTAAAATTAACAAAATATGACAATAACAAAACCTGTATGTCTCATCTCCTCCTCACCATCCCCACTATCTTCTAGCAATTTCTTAGAGACAGCCTCTGATATCTCTGTGTCAAATTTGGTCCACTTTGGAAGCAACAGTTTAACTTTGAACTTACATTAAAACAGTTCACTGAGAGCTAAATTTTCAACTTTTTTATGTTGATCATAACTTAGTTTATAGGATCCCCACTAGGTGCCAGATTTCTTTCAAACCCCTGAGTACTTGAGAAAAGACAGGGGGAACTCGACGCACCACAACCATGTCAGCATTACTTCTGGTGTAGGCTAACCACTTTTCTGCCTTCCTCTGCGCTTTCCAGTTACCCCTGGGGATCACAGAGAGGTTACAGCGAAGACGGTAACAGCTGCAGATAGTGACAATCCAAAAAAACTAGATTTGGATTCCTGTCAGAATACAGAGTACCGGCATGCATTAAAAAATAATCAACATCTGTATCAAGCACGCTTATGAAATGTAAGTAAACCTAAAAAGCACTCAAATCTTCCTTTGTATAAACTACCTTTGAGCTGCATGTCTTTCCAGGCTTACAGAAAATCATGATGATCGGCATCTGAAACATATAGGTCACATCACACTAAAAAGAGAGAGCATGACAGGAAAAATTCAATCACAAATAAAGAAACGCATTTCATCAGATGCAGGATGCTGTTTTTGTTGTTCAACAGAATGTATTTTATTTTGTACTGCACAGGAAATGGTGAATAATGTTGTATAGGAAAGTCTCATTTTTTCTAACTAAATACATCTTTTCTAATAACTTAAATTTCACACAAATTGTAAGTTCATAATTGTTCTGAAGCTCTCAGGTGAATTTTCCTGAAGCACCCTGAAAGCACTTTTCTACACAACAACTTGTCCGCAAGGCTTCAGATATATGTGGTCAGGCCAGAGGCCTTCCTGCATATGTGATATGTTCTCATCAAATTTCAGAAAGTTTTGTGAAAATGTAAAAGGCTGAAAAATCTAGACGAGCCATTACACTTCAGAACGCACTCTGGTCAAAGAAAATAATCCAGGATTTAGGTTTCAACGTGTAAAATAACAGCATTTAACTTGTATTGCCATCAGAAAATGAATGTCATTATATTCTTTTATTCTAAATACTTTAATTCAGAGGTCATCCTCTATTTTTCAGCCCTGTGAGGAATACAACCAAATATTAATACAAGTTTTGGCTCTGAAATGGAAAAGGGGGAGCGGTGGGGTGGGGGGCAGGATAAAAAATACCTGTTAGACAAAAATTCACCCATCATAAAATAGTATTTATTTTGCCATACATATGCTTCATTTTTATAGGGTTTCACTGCGCGGGGTACTCATAAATATATCATGAGTGATAAATGTACTGTTTTGACTCAGAGGGGATTTCAAAATGCTTCACGTTTATGGTTTGTAAAAATCAATCATCTCTCCTAGACAACAAATCTACAAGGCTAGAGGTGGTTTTTTTCGAAATTAAGCACCAAACAATTATCTTTCCATTCACTATAAATGGAATCATTGTGCAACCTGTTCAATGACAATAATGAACATGGCAAAAAATATGTAAATCTGATCAGTAGACACTAATTACTCAAATGCAACCTGGACCCACATGTTGTGTTTGCTTTTGTAGAAGTGTTGATCCATAAAAGAGCATCATACTGAGAGTATAGAAGTCTCTGGTTCCATTCACCAGCTTTATACAATCTGAAAGTCTAGTGATTCCACTTGGCAATATATTGAGCAATTGTATGACCATGTCTCTATATTATAAAACAAAAACAAAGCAAAATCGTCATCATTAGGCTCTGTTATCAGTTATAGACCAGTGTCTCTGTATGTTCCAGCTAAATTCTCATGTACAAATATTGATATCAAAAGTTATACAGCACAATTCTCACCATTTTCCTTTACAAGATTGGTGAACATTTAATGATTCATTGATGAAACTCAAACAAAATGGTGCCAGCTTCAGTAAATAAAATATAGATATAACAAACACTGAAATCTGCATCAGGCACAACTTAAAGAAAGGCATTTGTGAAATTATCATATCAAATATGGCGCTTATGTTCAGTATCCATAGGCTAAAAACAAAATCATTATTTTTTTATTTACAAACAGCTAAAATCTCTGACAGATTCATGCTTCACTTCACAACCTGAATTTGTCCTTAAAGTGCATGCAATAATAAGCAGTTTTACCAAGTGGGATCTTGAATTGTGATAAGATAAACAGGTTGATCAAAATAATGCCAATTGATCCTACATATCAAATAAAAGATAAGGTAAGATGTGTTGCCTATAAAAGTGAGGGACCACAGTATATTGTATGCATAAGCACAATATGGAAGCATGACGAATGACAAAAGGAAAATGAATAAACTGACTTCATCCAGTGACCCCATACAGTAATATCCACATTCAGAGCACAAAATAAATAGCACAAAATAATATATCATTAATAAAAAAAAAAGACAAAGCAGCTTACCACGGGGGAATCCGCGGCTCACATTCCACAATGTCCCTCCATGTAACACAAACATTAAGCATCACACGGACATGATGGGTTTCTACTTAAACATATCAAAGAGCCAATTTTACTAAATTTCCTGATTTATTCAATTCATACCAAAAGGTGGAAATGGCATGGAGGAAAGAGTCTGTTATCTTAAACACAGAAGTTTGAGTTATACCGACTAGGTTTGATTTTTATTGACATGTTGCTTTTTATGCTTTCCCCTTTCAAGTTCCAAAAAAGAAGTTCTCATTGCACATTAAAACCTCCATTCAAAGATGCACTATAGAGTGAAGAAAATCAACAGACAGGGTTTTCCAGCTTCGTCACAATGGATATGACGGACGGCCAAGTGGACATGGAAAGGGCACGGATATGTTGTCCTCTACGGATAAATCCACTTTCATCTGTTGTCTTCTTTGGGGAAGTCCAGTGAGCCCAGGCTTCCAAAACCCAGGCTTCCACTTTCTGTATCAAAAGTGTTAATTTCTCTGTCCTGACGTTCCAACAAATGCTTGATCCTTTCAGTACGCTCTTTCTGAAGAACAGCCAGTTCCTCTTCAATCTGTAAGTTTAAAAAAAATGAAACTTACTTTATTGCCTTGTTAGCAGTTAACTTTTTTTGTCAGTAATTCCAGAGCTAATAAGCTAATAATTGTTTGACAGATCCCTATACAATTATTCTACAACCACTTATGTTATTGTGAATTGTTTATTACACCGCCTTCTTAAATGTGCTGCTTCTTTCAATGCAAAGACTCAGAATCTTGCCAATGTATTTATCTACTTTCCAGTCAAAATATCTCAACGCACTTAATAAGAGACACAATCACTTATCAAGTAGAATTTCAGTGGTATACAGGGACTTGTTTTTAAATAATCTTGAATATCTTGTGAAGTCAAAAATTCTTGAAAATATTCCTTATGCTCATTATGAATATTTCCAGCTCACTTAAAAACATTATTTAATCTTTAAATCATTAGATAAATGCCTGAATATCACATAAAATTGTTTAAATAAAATGCTCACATATCACTCTCTAATCTTATTTCAAGAACGTGAGAAAGCTTATTTCTGGAGCTGGAGCCTATCCCAGCTGACATTGAGCGAGAGGCAGAGTACAGCCTGAACAAGTTGCCAGTTCATGACAGGGCTGATACATAGAGACAGACAACCATATACGCTCAAATTCACTCCTTCTGGGCAATTTACAGTCACCAGACAACCTATATTGCATGTTTTTGGCCTGTGGGAGGAAACTGGACCCAAACAGAACCCAGTGCGGACACGGGGAGGACATGAAAACTCTGCAAAGAAAGGACTTTATGCCAGAGGTGGATCTGAACTTCTTGCTGCGTAAACCATTGTGCTGCCCATTGCATCACCATGCTGCTAATTGTCATGCATTGTTTCACAAATAATCAATTGATCAAGAGCAAAAACTGGCTATTAAAAATAGTAGCGATGTTCAAAACCACTCCATCACTAAATTTGCCAAAAATTAACATAAAACTTAAATTAGAAATAAATAAGAAATAATAATATCCTTATACAGCACTGTGCATTATGCTTGCTCATGTTCCTTAAAGGAGGAACACCTCTTATTTTGTACACATACATGCCTTCCTGTCTTTGCAGTTTGCACACAAGATTCATTGAAGGATTTGTTGGGGAATTTATTTTTTGATTAACACAGTATGCATACATAATAATAATAATAATAATAATAATAATAATAATAATAATAATAATAACAATAAATCAAATATTTTCTTATGTATTCTAAGTGGACACCAACAGAATTGAAAATGATGCCAAAGTTGAAACGCCAAATTTCTGTTCCTCTGATGGCCACTTGAGGCTACAACACTCGTTTCCTTCATTCATTATGTATTAGCACTTATCATGTTCAGGGTAGCTGACATCTGGTGAGTTCATCATAGGACCAACAAGTAGAGACAGACATCTATTAACACTCACGGGCAATTTAGACACAAATGTTCCTTTATTGGATGTTTTCTGACTATGGTAGGAAGCCGGAGAACCCGGAGAAAACCGAGGCAGACATGGGGAGAACGTGCTCCACACTTGTTGTGAAGCAACAGTTCAACCCACTGTACCGCCATGCTGCAGACAACAGTTGTTCACCACACATTAATATTGGGATTTTTTAAAAGCAACAAATATGACCTAATTCATAGTAAAGCCTTATAATTGGGAGAGTGGTGTATTTGTGCTTGAAACAACATTCCAAACCATCTCCATGAAAAACATTCACTGATTGGCCATCGAACTTAAAACAGCTCATTTATGTTATGTAGGTCCCCTTTTTGCTACCAAAACATCTCAGTGATAAATTGTGTGCTCTGACACTTTTCTATCAGAACTTTTTCATCAATTTGTGCAACAGCAGCTCCTCTGTTGGACCGGACAATATGGACTAGTCTTCGCTCCCACACACACCTATGAGCCCTGGGCATCCATGACCTTGTCACCTTTTGTGACAGTGAGTGTAACATGAGGGAAAACCTGGGCACTAACTGTGTTAACTAATCTTGGAGTTTAGTTGGAGTACAGTTTGTGTTCTAACTGGCGTAGCACAGGCAGAAACCGGAGTGGAACTTTCTTATCACTCCTAAACTTCTTCTGGGGAGAAAAGGTGAAGAAAAAGAAGACGGAGAGGGGAAAAAGTGCCCGAAGACCGCAGGAGATAAGTAAAGGCAGGAGCGTGGGGGTGAGAGGTCAGTTTCGTAGACGCTCTGATCCAAAGGTGAAGTTAACAAAGTGTGGCCATGGCCTCAGACTTAGAGGTGCTGATTCTCATCCCAGCGGCTTCACACTCGGCTGCAAATCGTCCCAGTGCGGGCTGGAGGTCAGAGTTCGAATTTGCCAATGGGACCACATCATCTACAAAAAGCAGTGACAGAATTTCTAAGGCCACCGAACCCGAGACCCTCCACCACTTGGCTGCACCTAGAAATTCTGTCCATAACAAATTAAGAACAGAATCGGTGACAAAGGAGTCGGTTGGACCCCCTGGCGGAGTCCAACCGCAACTGGAAATTAATCTGACTTACTGCCAGCAATACAAACTAGACTCTGACTCCGACAGTACAGAGATTGGACGGCCCTTAGTAGTGGGCCATCCACTCTATACTCTCGGAGCACCCCCCAAAGGATGCCCCGAGGGACACGGTCGTAAGCCGTCTCCAGATCCACAAAGCAAATGTGGACCGTTTGGGCAAACTCCCATGTCCCCTCCAGCCCCCTTGAGAGGGTACAGAGCTGGTCCAGTGTTCCACGACCAGGACGAAAACCGCATTGTTCCTCCTGAATCCGAGGTTCGACTATCAACCGGACTCTCCTCTCCCGTAACCTGGCGTAGACCTTCCCAGGAGGCTGAGGACTGTGATCCCCCGATAATTGGGACACATCCTCTGGTCCCCCTTCTTGAAAAGTGGAACCAACAACCCAGTCTGCCACTCCGGAGGTACTGCCCTCGATGTCAACGCAATGTTGCAGAGGCGTGTCAGCCATGACAGCCCTACAACATCCAGAGCTTTAAGATACCCAGGGCGGATCTCATCCACCCCCGGGCCTCTGCCACCGCGGAGTTGTTTAACAGCCGCAGCAACCTCAGCCCCAGTGCAGAGCGGACCCACCGCCAAGTCATCCAGCTCTGATTCCTCTTGGGAATACGTGTTGGTGGAATTGAGGAGATCCCCAAAGTATTCCTTCCACCGCCTGATAACTTTCGCAGTTGAGGTCAGCAAGTTGGTCATTCGTCCACTTGACGAATGACCGCTTTCCCCCCCTGACATGCCGGACAGTTTGCCAGAATTTCTTCAGGGCCGACCGAAAGTCTTTTACATGGTCTCACCGAACTTCTCCAACAATTAGGTTTTTGCCTCTGTGACTACCACAGCCACTTCTCGCTTGGCCTGCCGGTACTTTCAGCTGCTTTAGCTGCTGATGAATGTATCTACATGTTAAATACTTTATATATACACAATAAATTCAATTCAATAAGGAAGACAGAACAGGCAATGTTTTCATCCTCTTAGTAAAGCAAACAGAATGTATGATCATTTTAGAATTTAGATCAATGGTTCACAAAGACTAGTTGGCGTTCCCAGGAGGTTTTTTTTGGGTCGAAAAATAAAATAGCTCTGGTATTATTTTACTATTATCCTAGATTTATTTCTACAATACACCTTTCACCAACGTGCTGAAAAGTATTTCTTACTATACCACACATGGAGTTCTGCCAGTCACAGCATGACATTGGAGGCAGGGCAGGCGGTGCCTTGCTCAGAAACTCTTTGGGATAGACTGACTGAATGCTACACCTGACACACCTGACTGAAAAAAAACCTAAAGATCAGATCAACCTATCACATTAGCAATGTAAAGCACATAATGGACCTAATGAGATAACATGGAACGACTTGATGCGGTTCAAACATTTGATCGACTCTTTTGATAGCAACGGTAGCAGGACTTACAACAAGCCTACTTACTCTGATAATAAACATGAGCAGCAAACTTCCAACAAGAAATAGTATTTCTTGACAGCACTGAATGATGACTGATTATTGCCCAGGTGATTATAACAATGAGTCTAATATGAAAGGCAAGCGTTGCCTATATTCTGTCTGTTAATTACACAAAAAAGCACTTAGGTTGTCTCCCATAAAATCGTTAAAATGTGAAGTGTTTTACTGAAGACTGCCCGTTTGCTTCGTTGTAAGTGCCCTTCATTTGTCTGGTTTTCAAGTAGTTCAAGGTGAAGATTTTTTCGCCGCTGTTTGCCTGAAGTTAAAATGCACTTAATATCCTTCATAACATCACATCTTTCAAGGAGTTGCTGTTTACTCTTACTCAGTGCATTTTTCTCATTTATAAAGTAGCCTATTTAAAATGTTTCTATTTTGATAAGATGAGATAAAAAACGATGAGATACCCAACCCACTTAAATGCAATTATTTCGTCATATCTATAAAATATAGAAACCATATATGTAAAGCACTAAAAACTGTATATTTCCAATAAGCATTTAAATGTGTAACCTCTCAGCTTAAAATGGTTGATTTACCTATTCAAGATAATAAGATGTTGCAGAAGGCAGTGAAAATGGTCAGGAATGTTAATTTTATTATTGCTATTTGTAGATAGGGATGTCTATTGTGAATTGGGTCACGATGGTTGGTCATTTTAAAAATGTTTTTAAAAAAAAGAAATGTTTCCTTTCCTTTTTGTGGTGTACCACAAAGTGCAGACGAACATCAACAAGCCCTCATATATGGAAGTCGAGGGCGGTCATTGTGGCAGACAAGTATTTATGCAGTTCCTTTATCTTGAGATAAAGTCTCAAGCCCGGATAAATGTGGAGGGTTGCATCAAGAATGGTATACAACATAATCCAGCGTAAAACTAAGCTAAATCAATATGCAGAACATGAAATTGATTTATAAAACTGAATCGTTTGGGTTAAAAAATGTATCATTGTTAACCAGCAGGGTGTGGTAAATAGTAATTCTCTGTAACAACCTCAAAAGGCAACAGCCGCAAGACAAAGAAGAAGATCTTGAGATAACAAAAGATGCGATTCCATTGTAAAATCTTTTGGAGATGATCATTTCATTAATGATTATCACCAGAAAACTAAAAATCACTTTCTCAAGATAATGAGATAAATAAGTTGTTAGCGTGAGAAAACAAAAGCTTTTTTCCTCTTCTATCCTCTCTAATCACACTGCTGCATGCATGGATGGCATCTTGAGAGCTGTAGATCTACTGATCTATGATGAAGGTGTCAGATCAAGGAGCATCTATTATTGACCATTGGATCTGTTTCGGCTTAAATCAAGGTGTAACATGAGCAGAAATTACCTTAGATCTTTTTGTTAGACATATAATTCAGATCAGTCCTTGTCATCTACTGACGAAGCAAGAGTTGATGCAACTTCACAGAACTTTGGTAAAGTTCATTCAAACATTACATTCAAACTTCCCAGTTTAATAATATGTTCACAATGTCCAAACACAACTGCAACCTCTTTTGTATTGTGATACAGTAGACAACAGACTATAATCTCATTTTCCTCAATGGGAACCATCCTCTCAGCTAGAACAATTACACTGGTCCCAATGTGCAGCCCGCTTTCAGCTGAGTGAGCAGGAGCCATCTACAAATATCAGAGAGCGCCTACAAAGGATAAGATGGAGAAGAGAACGCACAAAATAATAAAATAGCTTCCCTGAAATGCACTGTGGCCTCCAGAAATTCTTTCCACATATCATCGGACTACAGTTAATTCTGCTACAGCAATGTTTTATTAAAAACGTACTTCTCCATTATTAAATTAACTAACTACATTATTTTGATGATTTTTTATTTTTAATAACTTCACTCTTAAACACTAGTGTCAGAAAAATTCAGGGAAATGACAGTAACTAGTTAACAACACAGAAACGTACATACTGATGTGTCACCAAATTCACAGCAAGCTTCTTCTGATGATTATATTATAAAAACTCATTACATACAGTTTTACTACATTGTATTAAAATTTACTCCTTGAAATCTGCACTGATTAATAATGGATTGCTGATTTAATGTAATTAGATAAGTTACTCTTAACCTCAATATAATGGAATTATATAAACTAGAAAGCACTCAGAGAGCAAAAACCTCCGCCCAGGAACACCAGTACCAGTTAAGAAAAGGTTAGTGAGACATCCTATTGTGGCGTCATGACGTAACATCATTAAAATTTAATCACCTCTCAAAAACTACCTCTTGGTAAGATTACATATAGATTTGTGCATTCATTCATGAGTGATGCCATAACAACATTCACCGGCGTCTTATCTCGCAATGGTTATTATGATGTCACGTCATGAGGTCATGGCATAACTCAAAGAACATGATAAATTCTACCTCCTGGTAAAGTCTCAAATAAATCTATTTGTTTTTTCGTAATCTTGCTAACAACAAACAAAGGAGAGCAATGAGTTGTCTTGAAGAGAGGAACTCCAGTATCTGGCTCCCTGGTGTGGAGAGAGCAGCCTTTGCCTGAACATCAAGGAGCCAAAGGAATCGCACAATACAATCTACTAGAGGGAGTTAGATGGAGCTTATACATAGCTTCGAACTTCAGGGAGTTAACATCCCATGAAACCTCACCTGGTAGACCAACACATAAAAAAGCCCATGTGTCTCCAAACAATTTTGATTGGTGCTCCATATAGAGCATCCTGACCGAGAGCATCATAGTGAGGTAAAAACTACTCAAATTAACATTGCCAGCAACCATTCCTCTAGCATTAACATTACAGGGAGGCGTTTCCTGAAAAAAGCAAATAAAATCATTAAGGATTGAGTGACAGCTTCTTTCACAACGCTGTTTGTCTGCTGAACTCTGGACAACGACACACACTCATACGCTGCAAGTTTTATAATGCACTCCTACACCACAAGATAAACATATTATGATGTACAAATACACATACTGTTTTACGTACAATGATTGGACATTTGTGATACACTATGTATATAAATTCATCAGTCCCAACAATAAACACCCAGGCTAATATTGTGTAAGTTCCCCTTTCTGTGCAGACGAAAGGGGAACCTACACAATATAATGCACTTAGAATGTCAAGGCTGACTGTGAGGAAAGAATATCAAATTTGCAAATTAATTTGTTATTAAAACTAAAAATATATATTTTCGCATCATTCCTAGGATACGCACAAAATTTGTCAACGGAAGAATGCACGGTTCACTAGACGTGCTTCAAAAATGAGCCTAAAGGTATTAAAGATGCTCCATTTAAAACGTTAAAACAAATAAAAAAGATAGTAAAAGGCACAACTCCAGCTTATCGTTGATGTGTATGCTCAATGACACCTGAGTCACAGTTCCATAGCTACTTTCCACACCAAAATAGCTAAAATAAGATCTTGACAGTACCAAATTCTCAAAGGGCACAACTCATATACACATTACATGTTTGATATGTAAACCAAGTCTCATGAAAAAATGTTGAAGAGATTTTGAGTTATGCCCCACACAAAAATGTTGGCAGACGGGCATTCAGAGTGATAGCTATGTACAGTATCGTACCGTAGAAATACTATTTCTTGTTGGAAGTTTGCTGCTCATGTTTATTATCAGAGTAAGTAGGCTTGTTGTAAGTCCTGCTACCGTTGCTATCAAAAGAGTCGATCAAATGTTTGAACCGCATCAGGTCGTTCCATGTTATCTCATTAGGTCCATTATGTGCTTTACATTGCTAATGTGATAGGTTGATCTGATCTCTTAGTTTTTTTTTCAGTCAGGTGTGTCAGGTGTAGCATTCAGTCAGTCTATCCCAAAGAGTACCATGTGTTTTATATACTGGGGTAGTGAATGGGGAATAACATAGTCATTATAATTCATTTTTCTGGGAAAATGGATTCCTGTACATAAATGCAATACCACTAGCATGGGTAAAATATAAATATTAAGATTTATGATTGTATATTATGCCTAGATACCACACAATGAGCAAGGAGACATTAGGGCCATTATCAACAAAACAAATTAAAGGTCTTGAAATAATTAAGTCCTCCCCAACAGTCCTGCCTGTACAACCCCTGAACAATTGAACTTTTTGCCCAGTATTCTGCGAACTTCCTATTTCCACCTCCAGAACGCATTTTCGGCCCGCCGGTAGGACTTGGCGGAGTGCCATTGCCGGTGCTTTTATAACTGCAAACATTCACGTCCAGACCACAAGTAACAAAAGTGCTATTGAAAGATCCCTCAATCTTCAGTATTTGTGGTAGAAATGAACATTGCCACTAGTACGACACTAGGTTGTAAATAAAATACCCCATCAAAACATACTGTAATGGAGCGGTCAACATTTGGACGTCTCCCTGCCAACGCATCCTTTTGGTTATCTTTATATACCATGTTATTTTAAAGAGTTTCACATTTCTTCAATTTTAAACCTACCTTCTGTTCAAGGTGCGCTCTACGTATTGAAACCTTCTGCTCCAGTTTCTGCTGCTCTCGCTCGTGTTGGGTCTCCATCTGTGACTTGGTTTTTGTCTGGTAGGCATCCAGGAGCTCCATCTCTTGCTTCAGCTGCTGCCTCAGAGCTTGGCACTCCATTTCCTGCTCTGCATCTAATCGCATCTGCAGATCCAGCGAAACAGCGATGGTTACTTATTATTGCAACTTCTAGCATAGACTTCATTCATCAAAATACAGGGCAGATAAAACATCAGTTTAGAAATTCATGTGTTTTCTTGATGATGAAAGGTTATTTACATCAACCTGTGACTGTTACCATTAGTCTGATGTGAAGAGCTGATGTGTAGCAGAAATATGACATACAAATGAACGAGGCCCACTTTTTCTACTCATGACAAGATGCTTCAGGGTCCGCGTACCGATTGTGAAGCCATCATCTCGTTGATGCTCTGCTCGTACTGCTCAGCCAGTATAGCCAGCTTGCGTGTCTGCTCCTCTTTCAGACTCTTTAGAATGGCCTTGTGGTCACATTTTGGAGAGACCTCCAACTGATGATTCCTAAGAGCCTTGTACTGCTTGTTCTGCACCTTACAAGTATCCTGGAACTGTTTCTTTATCTGCATCTCCAGCATCTACAGTGGGTTAAAGGAGCAAAACCTGTCAGCGCCCTGATCGTGTGGATGGTAAACGATTGTAACTAATCGCAACTTTTTGTTTCTGGCTCACTTTGACTTTAACATAGAACCAAAATAACTCAACTGAACAATTAATAAAATTAAACTGTAAATTGACTAATTACTACTTACTACAAATTGTACTAATTTGTAGTAAGTACAAGTTGTACTAATTGCATTAGTCAACTTGTATTCATTTAATTTCACCTTCATGACCCAGTGATGCAAAATAAATCATTTTGATGATGAATTAGATGTATAACTTATTCGTCAATACATTTACCTAATGCAATGCCCTAGAATTTCACATGCACAGAAAAAGTGATATTCGAATTTTTTCTATCGTAGGTAACATTAAAAAAAACGCAGAGTACATGTAGAGCTTTCATTTAAATCCAGCTTTGAAATCCGGTTATGATAAAAATGTCCTATCTCTATAATAAAAACACTTATTTTTTAAAACAAAAATAGAGTGGCAAAGAGAGTTTTAGGCACCTTAAGGTTTCTGGGCTGCTGCCGCTGCTCCAGGCTGTGTTTCCTGTGTAGTTCTCTCTGCCGCCGACTATTGTACTCCTCCTGGTTCTCAAGTTCTGTCTGGTGCTGCAGCCGCATGAGCTCGATACGGAGCTTCTGCAGCATCTGCAGCTGCCTGCGCTCCATGTCCTGCGTAGACTCGTCCTGCCGGATCATCAGGGCATGCTCCATCTCCTTCTGGGTCCTTTTCTTGTTTAGCTCCTGGGACAAGAGGCTTGATGTAATGACACTTTTAAAGAAAATATCCACAAAACTTGTTTTTCAACTTTGATTGTCCACTTAAAGATCAACAAGAGTGAAGCATGAACGATTGTGACTGGTAGGTAACTGGTTCGGGGTCAGAATTGACTGTTAAATGATCTATTTTCTTAACATTGCGCTTCCTTTTATTTTATTTATATATAATAAATTCATTGTTTTTCTTTTACATTACTGCGTAGATGTGACACAGCTCTAAATAGTAACAGCTATTGCAGGACATTGAAGCCACCCAGGTCCAGTTTGTCTGAGCTTAAACAGGTAGTTGAATAAAGGGTGATGATTTTTAGCATGCTAATTTGGTGCCTGTACTTTTTCTAACCAGTAGGTTGATGTTGCATTTAAAACATGATTCGTTTTTTATGATATGCATATATGTTTCAACTATGGGGACTCAACTATGCTGTACAAGACAGTATTCTACTCAAAGGTGCAGTGTTTGAAATTTAAAAGGTATCTCTTTGAATAAATGGTAACATACATAACTATTTTTTTTAGTGTACTATCTGCTGAGAATTAAAGTATTTCATTTTTGATATTAGTTTGGATAAAGCCCTTTATATCTGAATAAAAGTAGCAGACCTCCCAGACACATTGACTCAGGTCAATGTGTCTGGGAGGGCACATTGGCGCGAGTCCTAACTATAACCCTAAGTACTGTTTGATAATGTTTGGTGTCTTTTTTGTAGGACTATGGAAGCCGAAAATGGCCATGATGGAAGATATTTATTTAATAAATAGTTTTCTCATGTTAAAAAGTTAGTTATCTCAGTATCATGAGAAAACAAGGGACCAGTTTCTCAAGATAATGAATTCTTTACTGTTTTTGGTCTTGATGTTCTTCAGCGATCCCGAGTCTCATAGCTGTAGCAACTGATTTAAGATGAAAATAGCAGTTCGAGAAGTTTCCATTGTTGATCAAGGCCCCAAAATCTACTTCAATCGAGATTCAACGCCGACAGAAATGGCTTCTGTAGCCGACACTCTTACAACCAGTGTGTACATGTTGCCATGGAAACACCAGAAGACAATAGTCTAACGGTGGATAAAAGTTTTGTAATGCAATTATTATACTGCATGTCTACTGTAGCATTGGGTACTTCGTGTTAAGGTCATTATTAAGTTTAATTTATTGTAGTCCCAATGTTGATTATGGTCTTATTCTAAGTGGCATGACTTTTTGGTCTATTTTTAAGCAAATCATCAAAGATATGGGTAAAACGGTGGAGGAAAACACTAATGAAAAATAAGGAAAATAACAGTAAACTACCTTTAGTTTTTGTCAAAATCACAAAAAAAAATGTATGCTTGCTTTCTCGGGATCACGAGATAATTAACTTGTTACCAGTAAATGGCCATAAATAAATATCTGTCAGCATGGCCATTGTCAGCTTCCATAGAGGACAACATTAATGTTCTGATCTAACAATTGTTTCTATACTTTCACATCCTATATTATCATACTGAATCAAAGATCATGCCTAATTGTAGTTAAGGATCATGCCGACGTGATCTCAGGCTCCAGAGGGTTCATTTGTCATTACGATATATTATGTCGGCCAAAAAAAATCATACCTCTCTCAGTTGCTCCTGTTCAAAGTTGTGCCTCTTGACCAAACTCCTGCGTTTGAGGGCTCTGCAGCTGCGGTCGTAGACCAGCCTCTGCTGGGCCAACAGATGAGCCTCCTCCTCAGTCTGAGAGCGCTGCATGTTTTCTTTGAGTCTGGACAGACGCTCCTGCCTCTCCTCTTTGGGTGTAAATGGGTCTTCGTCCATCTCCTGTCATAAAACCCACAAATAAAATGCCGCAAACAAGAGGGCATAGTGAAAGCAGGGTATTATCTGAAGACCGACTGTGATAATGTGTTTCATATTGAAAATGACAAATTTATGAGATCATCAACTTGTGTTTGTTCCTGACATTTACATCTTTGATCTTGTCTTTGCAATGTCTGTACTCCTTTTTCTGATTCTCTAAGAAGGCAGTCAGCTCTTTCTTTTGCTGAGCAACAATCTGTTGCTGGATCCGCCTCTCTTCAGCTGCAACTGACTTCATCTGTGAAGAGACATTAAAATACTCAAATTATCCCCTTTCATTGATCTTTTGCCTGTCAAAAATTCCTGTGCGGAGTTTAGCTGGGGGGATTTACATCACTAGTAGTTTCCAACTCATTCATAAATAACATCTGCTTTTTAGGCTGTACCTCTTTGTCTGTCTGAGCTGCGTGCCTTTTAGCCAGTCTTTCCAACTCAATGTAAGTGTTGTTCGCATGTGTCTCTAATTCTTTCTGCAGCCGGAGCCGATGCTCATCCATCTCGGCCTTTAGCCTATTCTCCAGGGCGATCAACTGCTTCTGGTGCTGCCGCCGCATGCGTTTGTACCCAGACATCTGCTCCCGTAGCTCAAAGTCCTGCTCATGCTCCTGGATCTACCTGATGACCTAGACAGGAGAACACAAGAAGCAGGAAGTTGAAGAACCAGAGCAAGCAGAAATAAACAACTGACATAGTATGGACCGAAAAAACAAACTAAGAGAGACAGTTAGTAACGAGATGATGGATCACATACAGCAAACTGAAAAGTAGTCAGCCAGCGGAGGACTACAGATCCACAGTAACCCAAGAATTTAACAATAGTTGATGAATAATACAGAAATCTGACAATGATTCTGTGTGCAACGATGTCACTCAAAAGGTGAAGTTCATCTACATACAGAGGCTGAGCAGTTTAATCCCATTCATCCTGATTTTAATGAACTCTTCTTAATAAAAAATAAATCAATCATCAAATCAAGCACTTAAGCACCATTTGTGATGAATAAGTAACATTCATAGTATGCCACTATTTAAGCAATCTGTAAAAGAGCTGCTTAAGACTGCAGGAAAGAAGATGTTGACATGCACGACCTGAGTAGATCTCTGTGGTAAGAGACATCAGGCAGATTTAGATACAGTACATATAAAAGCAGTGCACACGCATGAAATCAGGGGCAGAGAGGGGAGCTGAGGATGGAAAAAAAGACATCCATTAACAGGATCTGGTTGCCATGACTACAGGTGTACAGCTGAGAACACAGACACCCCTTCCCTCCCCTGCTCAACCCCCGTCTCTAGCACGCACACACGCACACATTCAGTAACACACGCGCGCAGGCACACATTTTCAATGCAAACTGTGGAGGAGAGAGTGAGAGGTGTACCAAAGATGCTGATTTGATGGTGGCGATGTATTCAAAGATCCTGCAGTCCAGTGACCGGCTCTTGTGAGAAGTAGGCCGCAGCTCTGGCCTGGTGTCCCTGTGCACAGCCTCATCCCTCACGCAAGCATGCTCCTGCAGGGGGGAGTAAATGGAGGAGATAGCGGGGCTGAGTGTTTCCCAGGCCCGTCACACGCGCTGTTTCTGCTATTATTGCCGAATGTCCCTGAATGCAGCACACATCCAGCTTCAAACGCATCCTCCCCCTGCTCGTTCCCCGGCTACTGTCAGCAAATTCCTCCAAAGAGAGAAAAGAGCATCGCCAAACAATTGCGGGCACCACCGAGGATGAGAAGGAGGAGAAAGCAGCTCCTGGTTGTAGCCTTGACGTTTTCTTCTGGCGTCCCCCTTCTTCTCAGAGATGATGAGCCAAATGCCTTCGATGGATAAGGATGAATTGTGCAATGCCTACCATTGGTAATCAGAGAAAGATAGCTGAGGGATGTATGTCACTGCCTCTCTCCTTTTCTTTTTCAAAATGTTTGGGAGGAAAAATACTTTCCCCGTCTTCCAGTGATCGCTTGTAGCGCCATATTTCAAGAAATCTGTATCAGATGAGACACATCCAAACATGGTTTTCCCTCGAATACGTCACGTGATGATCCGTTTGTATTCCTCTCGAATTTGTGTCCTACATTCAGCGCGTACTTGGTCGTGGTAGGTGATTCTGGTGCCTTCTATTCATCTCTTTCCTCCGTCCCTCTACACTCCCCCTCCTTTAAAGAGACGCCGCAATACTACACACACCTCTCAAATGTCCAAAGTTTTCACACCATCACACAATATATAGTTTAGGAAATATAAATAGGCGTCTCATTAATGATATTAACATAATTATCTATAGTAAGATCAATGCTTAAGTGTATAGTTTGATTTATTTGATTTATTTTACATGGACATACATTTATTGGTTCTGCAAAATGTAACCATGCACAAACCCCACATGCAATGTCTTCAGTGTTTAAGGCAAAGCGAAGATTTTCAACACCCGTCCACAGGATGCTTTTAAAAGTTCCCTTAAGAAGTGATTTAAGAAAAATAAAGGTTGAGTAAAAATACAATAACATTAAAAGTACAGCAATCAATGCAATATTGATAACATAACATTAGATAGTTATGTCCGAAGCCTACATAGGTATTTTAAGTATCCTTCAGCCATAATTCAATACCTTTGTTAATAACATTTAAGTTGTGAGGCATTTTTAGCTAGTGGGTTAAACAGTCCAAAAGTTTGGCACCAATACACTATACTATACTATATTTTTAATATTGCTTAAGATTTAAATCATGCTTCTTCAACATCATTCTGTTTAAAAATAATATGGAAATGTAGAATCATAAAGCTGCTTTTTCAGTTTTATTTTATATTTTTTAATTTACAGAGAACGGAAAATAGAATTCCATGTCACTATAACCCTAAGATCCTGTTTTTGTTGAAATATCTTTTTAGCTCTGTGGCATATCAATAGTAATGTTTTGCATATGTTTGATATAATAAAGAGAAATGAATTAAATATTCAAGTGATTACTTAGTTTGGCCATTAGAGGGCGACGGAAACAAACATTTAGATACTGGTTATGGGTGAGCTGAATAGTTGCCACGACTTAAAAACGCGGGGATTGAGATAGTTAGTCGTAGGTGTGGTATGGGGGACACATTAATAAAGTGCTCAAAATCACATTTCTGATGTTAAGGGTTTACCTTATGTGTAGGTACATATAATTCATTCATTCATTATCTACCGCTTATCCTGTTCAGGGTCACGTGGGGCTGGAGCCTATCCCAGCTAACATCGGGCAAAAGGTAGGGTACACCCTGGACAAGTCGCCAGTTCATCGCAGGGCAGACACATAGAGACACACACTTACAGTCACAATTACACCTACGGGCAATTTTGTGTCACCAATTCACCTGTACCACATGTTTTTGGACTGTGGGAGGAAGCCGGAGTTCCCGGAGGGAACCCACGCAGACACAGGGAGAACATGCAAACTCCAGGTACATATAATAAGATCCTATATTCACATGGACAGTAGAACATGGTGTCAGAAGTGAATACATAAGCAGGAAATTAAGTTTTAAGTTAGGATGTGAGTTTTTCTTTCCGCTGAGACCACTCCCTCTCTCTTATCACGGCGGGCTTCCGGTTGCTGTTTATAGCCTATAGCGGTTTTAGCCCAGCCAATACTTAGAGGGTCAGACACTCAGACTGGACAAATAAATCAAATAGATGGAGAAGCAACCGGAGGACCGGGGAGCGAGAAAACGAGAGGAATGTGGATCACGGGACAAAACTGGAAACAAGGTGGAACATAAACAACTACTGATGAGACATGAAGTCTTATTAAGTCATGGCCACGACTTATCACGTTCCTACAAGTTATTAAGTCGTTCCAGTGACTTTTTTAACTTGTGGGAGTGGGTTGTTAAGTCGTGGCCTTGAGTTCATTCTTTTTCTTCAATGCCACCAGAGGGGCTCTGTAAGTATATGAGGGGTGGAAGTAAGAACAATTGCACATTTTACACCCTTGAGGCTTCCGTTCATAAATTCAAATTTTGTGTATATTTTCTTCACATCAAAGCCATTTTAATCAAATCGGCTTGACATCCTTCAAATCACTAATTAATTCATCACACTGTTCTTCATTTCACACCTATTTTTATCACTCAGTTTTCAGTTTGTACGCATTTTCATTGCTACCAATTTTGTCATTTAATTTTTGTTACTGCCACCTCTCATAGCCGTACTGTTGTAACCAACTGCCTATGTTGCCATAGCAGCTCTGACCCATCGAGGCAGGGTCTCCTCTGTGTGCTGTTGTCCTCTGTGTGCTGTTGTCTGGCACCAAGTTGTTAGCTGTAGATTATGTAAATCCAGTGAGTTGTGAGATGAGGCCTGCATGGATAAGTCTCCTCATATTCACGACACATATGGAAATGGACTGAGATTTGAGGAATTTTAAAGGCAAGTCAACACTTTAAACTTGAATTTATTTTCCTCAATCCTTTTCCTTTCCTGAACCATTTTTGCAGTGTGGCAGGGAGCATTATCCTGCTGAAAGAGGCAACTGCCGTTAGCCACTGACACTATTTCCACAGAGGGAGTTATTGGTCTACAACAATATTCAAGTAGGTGGTAGGTGGTACGTGTCAAAATAACATCCACGTAAATGGCAAGACTCAAGGTTTGCCCAAAGAGCATTGCCCAAAGCCTCACACATCCTCCCCTAGGTTTTTTTCTTGTTGTGCATCCTGGCTCCATCTCTTCTCCAGGTGAGCGTCGTACACACACACACACACACACACACACACACACACACACACACACACACACACTGGCTGTCCACAGGATGAAAAAGATAATGTGATCAGGCCACCTTCCTGCAGTGCTTCATGGCGTAATTTCAAGGAACTTTGCGCAGTGGACAGAGGTCAACCTAGGCACATTGACTGGATCCAATATGGATCCAGTCAATGTCACCACAGCTTCAATATGGATCAAGCAGCTATAACCAGAAGTATTTCATTCAGGCTTATAGTTGGAAAAAATTATCAAAAACCTTGATGTTTATTATTTATTGGACAACATCTATCATATCAAACAGCCTCAGAGATGAGCTGCAGAACAAAGAGTCAAATAACATTAGTAAGACAACTATTTACAGAGCTTTTATACTTTTAAAATTGATCAAAGAAACTTCATTCAGCCAGTACAGTTCAGTATGGTGAGAGACATTTTACTTGGATGACACTCAGAAAAACTACATTACCTCTACCGTATATATTCAGTTCAGCTGATAATGAATAATTTAATAATGTAAAATAATGAGAGTGTGGATAATGTAAATACTAGCTACATTTGGTAATCACCACACCGTTTATTGATTTGAATCTGCTGTAGAGTCAAAACATGGATCCATGTCTTCACCGAGATTTATTCCAGAACTCAGGGGTTCTATCTTTGGAACTCTTCACCAAATTTCATGAAAATCTGTCAAGTGGGTTATGTTTCATGGATGAAATCGATGAAAAAAGATTTATTATGTCCATATGTTTGGATCACCTACAAAATGTGACGAGTTCGTCTTTCCTTCAATTCCATTTTCATTATTCATCAAGTCGTTTATGCATTATCGACAAAATGGTTAAAAAAAATGTTGAAATTGCTCTTTCAGTGTCTAAAAATGTGGAAAAAAATATGTTGACTTTTACCTTTTATTTGGTTGCTCTCAAACAAATGAGGATTTCTTTTACATGTTGGCACTTCCTCCATTCCCAGTCTCATCAAAACTCTTGATGGGTTCTTGTGTAAGCTGATAGACAAACAAATTGAAACAATTGATATCAGACTCATGTCACGTGTCATGGCATTTCACATGGAGCACTGCCTTCTATCTTTGTCCACTGATTCAATATGACGTCTTAAAGGTGTGTATGTATCGGATGAGGTGGATTTGAACCAGGTACCTTCTTGCTGTGGGCCAGCAGTGCTAACCAATGTGTCACCATGTGGCATTCTTTCAGGATAAATACAGTATAAGAGTAACCTGAGTATATTACTTTATTGAAATTACCATGTAATACCCTGTTTAAACACTAGAGGGAAGCAGAGGCTCTTTATTTTAGCACTTTGAGATTTGATCCAAATGTAAAGTGCATTATAAATTAAATGTATTATTATTATTATTATTATTATTATTATGAGTTTCAAATCTGCTTCGGAAAAAAATGTCCTCATGTGGACTATTTGACAAATATTTTGGTTAAAGCCACGAGAAACAGCGCAACAAATGAATAATCAATACAAGATAAATCTTCCACATGTACATCAGCAATGAAAGACACAAAATACATTATTTTTTATCCATTTGTTAAAAGCTGATGGATACATCTGTCGAAGATATGATAGCAGATCAAATCCAATCCATTTTATTTATATAGCGCAGATTCAAAACAATGATAGCTAAAGGAGCTTTCCAAAAAGACTAGGTCTACTCTAAATTCTTCAACTACAGGGACCCAACAAATCCCTCATGGGCAAACGTATGGCGTCAGTGGCGAGAAAAAACCTGAAGGCAGAAACTTTGAGTAGATGGAGACTCTGGGATGGGTGGCCTATTGCCTTGACCAGTTAGATCGAGAGAGAGACATCATTAGACACCTTAAGGTAGAACTTCCAGTAAAAAAGAAAAAGGATCAATGCTAATTAATTTATACGGAAGAGGATTAGAGCCACATATGACTACGTGAAAATTTTTGGGGGGAATTCTGACTTTAAACTCAGAATATTAGATACGCGATTTTTTTCCTCAAAGGTAAAAAAAAAAAACTTCTACCAAAAATATTTTCTTACATCTCTCTGTTAATTACAAGCCCTATTTGATTCAAATACATTTTGTCCAAATATAAATAGAATGTTGAGATATAATCTAAAAGTAGAAATCCAGGTCAATTAAAACTGTACAACTGTTCTGGCTGTTCATTCACATCGCATGCTTTCAGTCCATTAGGTCATATAAGGTCACACAGCTGCTAAAGTATAATATTTTTTTGATATATTGATACTGTTAAAAGTGCATGGACAAATATGGCATGTTGTTAGATTATGAGCTCATGTTAATCTTTTGACAAAAAGTGACAAACATACATAATTTTCTGAGTGAGTTTGAATTGAAACTATTGTGGTATGGTAGTATAATATAATCCTGTAAGTCTGAAAATTAATTAGAATAAGACAAGAGGACAAAGCAAGAGAAAACTTTCAATATTTTTCTTATAATGCTCACTACAACTTGGGCTAAATGACAGTTTAATATCTTGGCTTCACTTTTCACTTTCCTGTGTTTGTCTGTACTGGACTGGAGTGACGTTCCTTGATTGGGGTACAGATGGATCTTTCAGGGACGGGGGCCTCTATGGACAGAACTCCATCACCAGAGAGCGAGGAACTGATGTGCTCCATGTCCACGCCCTCTGGCAGCCTTAAAGGCATAAAGAAGAAGCAACTATAATCAGCAACTAACACACCAGAGAAAGCAAACCTCAGCCATCTTGTTATGAAATGTTAATAATTTTCAGTACTGACCTCCTGCTCTTTTCATAACATTTATTATTTTTTTACTCAGATGCAATAGTTGATATCAACTTACCTGTACTTCTGCGTAAAAGACCTTGAAAGCAAACCATGCTCCTCCTGTCTGTCCTCATGATTTCCTTGTGATGAAAAACAGAAACAATTAAAACACTATCAAGTGCACTATTTTAATTTTAAAGCAAAAATTGGTTAGTTATGCATGTAGATACTTGTCATTTGAATTCTATTGAAGGTTTTTCAAACAAAATTGATGTCACAACATAAAACAGCTTCTGAGGCAATCAGAAACATGTGTAGAATATACCTGATATCAGCAAATAACCCTCCTTAGCTTTGATGGTAATTTCCTCAGGTGAGAAGTGATTGACATCCAGGTTGATCTTCCAGCTGCCCTGTCCTGTTCCAATCTCTGACACCCCACCCGTCCGTTTTCTCAGATCATTTTGGTTTAATTCCACAGAATGTTTACCACTGAATGGAGGCAGAGGAGGAGGTTCTGCGTACCCAGACCAGGAAAAGGATCCCAGTCTCCTCTTTGCCCAGTCTATCAAGTCCTGATCACTAGTCTCCAGGAAACGGGGGAGACTGTAATCCTGTGAAAAAGTGCTACGTGGCTGCGGCCAGTTTGGGAAACGATCCCAGCTCTTGTCTCGGTGAAAAATGGGACGGGGGAGAGTTTTATTTTGCTCACCCATGTCCTGGAATATAGGTCGAATGAAGAAGTTTTGAAGTCCACCCCAACAAACAAGTCTAGGATAATGATCTAAACAAACACCAGGGTGCCGGGAAGTGAGCAGAGGGCGGAGGAAAAGGCTGACTTGGTATCTGTGATGCTCTGCACACAAACTTAATGAAACATGCTTATCAATTTAACACACTAGTTCTATTAAATCAAATAAAGCGTGAGAATGACACAGCAGGTCATGAGCTGGTGTGTAACTCCTCTGTTGCCAGAAGACCAGGAGAAGAAAATGCTGATACTTTGTATATCTATCTCTGGAGTGTCAGTGGTGAATTGTTGCTGAATGACTCTGGAAGCAGCAAGCAGTGGCATCAGCAGTCTTGTCACATACTAGTGCCCTTTGTCCATAGAATCCACAGCCTTGTGTATTGTGTGAGAACAGCACCTGCTCTCAGAGTCACATAGTAAACATCACGGTGACTTCATAACTAAACATGGTGGGATTGTGTGGGGCAAAGACTTGTTTACATCCAGCCCAAGCTGGACTCAAAGATTGACCCACTAAAGTTGTGATCATGGATTTTGAACTTTGATCTTAAGTTGTAAGCCAAAATATAATGTACAAGGCATTAGAGCAAATTATGCAAAATCAAATGATCGAGTAATTCACCATCAGAAAGGAAAAGTATCAATTAGAAAATATAAGTATTTCCATTTATGCTCATCTAAAACATCATAGATATTAACCAGATAAAAAGCCATCTCTAAATTCATGAAAAAACCATTCCACCAGGTAATAACAATTAAATTGCTTTATAGTTGCAATTAGATTTTTTTGACTCGGTTTTATCTTTCCTTTTATACTGTAACTGTTATAAGCTGTATTTCTGCTATGTTTCAACCAAATTACCTTTAAATTTCCTCCTGATATTCAATAGCCAAGTCACTTTTGTTAGTTGTTGTTTTCTGTTGACAATAGTTAACAAATGTATTACATATAAGGGTATTGAATATAATATTTTGTGAATTGGATTTACATTTGCATTTTAATTTAACTCATCATAGTACCATTAGTTTAGGAATTATGCATGGTTGACATTTAAAAATAAAATAAAATCTTGCGTATGACCTGCAGTACCAGCAATGGTGGTTCATGTAGCCCTACCCCCATTTGAGAAACATTGACATAGATTATCCTGAAGTGATAAAAGGTGATAGAAAACTTTATTGCCAAACAAAATATTTATTAGAAATTGATGACACAACAACAATATATACAAAAAAGCGTTGGGTTGATGTATATTCCAGCATGTGTTTCCGTAAGTACAAGGTGAAATTATGTATAAAGCTGGCCCAACATAAGTAATCACGCACCTAATGCTGTACGGCATAGTGAAAAATTTAACAGTAGGCCTACTGGGTTACATCATAAATGTGTTGATCGGCATCGAAGTGAAACGATTAATTATAGATTTAGCCAAATCAAATTTACATAGATTATCCAACTTGACTGACTATTTCCCCATTTCTACAAATACAAGTGTGTAGTTGGTTAACCTTAAAGGCCGTGCAATGAGGGTGTATTTGGTCAAAAGTGCATCACAATTTAAAATTCAAACCTATAGAAGTGCCTTCTTGCCATGGAAGAAGTTGAAAGTGCAGAAATACATTTGCTCCACTTAATGATATATCTAAGTCTGGAAATATTAACAGTGCAGCAGCAAAGCAAGAATGGACTTCAGAAGGCGTCAACTCTCATCATTTCTTCTGACTGTACAGCTTTTCTGAAAAAAATAAAAAATAATAATATAAAGTAAATTTAAAAAAATTTTTAAATGGAGTTTTTTCCCTTGTACAGAAGGGTAATTCATATTTAGTTAGTAAATACTTGCAAAGTTATAGATTAGTAATGACTGAATATGCAGTGCAGTACCTTTTCTGTTTTCTGGAGTGGAGAATGATTGTTGAGATAATTACAATCAGTGCGACAGCTCCAATGACTGAACCAGCCACAATTCCTGCCACATTACCTGAAAAATGAAGTGATTCATATACACCAAATTCAGACTCAATATAAACAGATTTAGATAGGAGGAGCTTTTTTCAGTGAAAAAAGCTCCCGCTAGTGAGTAAAATATGAACTAATAGAATAAAGCCCAATGTACACAAGACATATCTTGAGTCAATTCATAAGCACCAAATTTGGACGGTTGTGTAGATTCTCATTCATATATATGTATTTGTGTATTGTATTATACAATCTCTGACATTTATCTCCCTATAAATTAAGGAAGTTATTCATTTAATATTAATTAATAATTAATCTTAACCATGCAGCATCCATATATTATAGCATAATATAGACACTTGAAAAGGAGGTTCACCCAGGGCGCCACATTACCTAAAACCACTACTGGGATGAAACATTTACAAATTTCTTTGACACTGACGATCTCATTCAACACACAAAGATTCTTAACTTTTACAGGTTCCTGTAAAACAATTGTGGCAGTAAGTAAGTTATTTTCACGTAGATAGAATCTACGTAATCTTTTGTGCATTTTAACACTGATATGGGAAATCAACACAAAGACACACACAAACGTTTGCTCAAAAACAGACATGCACACATTTTTCACTGCTGATTGACTGAAGATCAGGATCATTGGATTGACTAAGTTCATTATTTATTCTTACTGGAAACCACGCAATGTGTGTCCTCTCCAGACCACTGGCCGTCCTCCTGGCATAAGCGTTCTTCTGATCCTTTGAGTGTGTAGCCATCATCACAGACAAGACGCACTCTAGCTCCTTGTAAATAAGTGGTTCCCTTCTTCTTCCCATTGATTGGTGGGGAAAGCCATCCACATGATATAACTGTGTATTTAATATATCAATATCTAAGTCTTAAAAACATATAAATGTAGATAATATTCACTTATTATTTAAATGTTATCAAAATTGTTTGAACTCACCTGGCTTTAGACTTTGCACAAGAGAAATGTGATTCTGGAAAGACATTCTGGTAGCATTTCCCATTCTTAGACTACGACCGACCAGGATATCATACCTGAAGAATAGAGGCACTGACACTGATCAGAAAACAAGATGCATTGGAAAAAACAAACAAACAAAAAAGAAAACTCACAAATACAAAAGTATCTCCCTGCATTGGAAATGACTTTCATTATTTTCACATATAAGACAAGATATAGTTTTGAGTTCCCATATGATTTAAGCAAAAAACCCACTGCATGACATATTTGTCTAATACAACCTGATAGTTTTATGCGATATTGCGAGCTTTCTTAAACCTCTCTAAACCTGCTGATCTAAATGTTATCCTCAGGTTTTTTATTATTCGGAAGAGATAAGAAAGCTTGGGAACTCTTGTCAACAACAACATTTTACTATTCAACCTCGAGATTATGTGTCCTTTCACAAAACTGACTTTAAATAATCTGTTTGCTTCATGAAAGCACAACTTTATAGTTCTTAATTAAATTAAGATATAAAAGAAAGTATTTTGCTTCTCATACCTACAAAATTGAGATCCCTCTCCAGAACATATCTTAGATGCCTCATCATTCAATGGATCATCTGGACTCTCAGGGATAGAATACACCGGAACAAAACTAACGTCATGTCTGGAAGAGTAGTAGTACGTGTCCAAGAGATATTCGGAATCATATGTGAACAAGGTAGATTCGTTGGAGATGGCCCCTATTAGAAAAGAAGAAAGGTGCAAACCTATCACCACAACAACGCCTAAATTCAAAGAGAAACTTAGTAGGATCATATGCTGATATCTCATTAATTAAAAATGTTATTATTTCCTACCATGTTAACATAAAAGAGACATGGAAACAGGAAATTAGAAAGAAATGGTGCACTTCTCTTTAAGACCTCCAAGGATGTTTTAAAATCACCTGCATTAATAACAATATATAATATTATGTTAATAATCAACCCCCCAGTAGGAATCCCGGGGACAGAGCAACTGATAAAAAGTATTTTATTTAATGAGGGAAGAATACATTCATGACTGAAGGTTGAAATTTAAACCTGACTGATGTCCCCATTTGACACTCATAGTTGGCCTCAGTTTATTTATTTCATTTAACTAAATGTAGTAATTAACAATAACTTTTTTCATATAATCGAATATTCAATATTGTTTTTGTCATTGCATTGATGATATCTCATGTTTTCTCCACTTAATCCAAAAGAAGATGTTAATTTATGTCTGCCCATGTAATGTATATCTCAAAATGCATTCCTGGACTTACATTAAATGGAAATTTGTTGGTTTATGATATTCAATTCATAAGTTTATAGCAGATATTCACATCACAAACTTAATTTTTAATAACAAGTGCATAGCGAATAATATGTATCATGAATAATTTCTTACAGCTCGCCCCAAAGTTGAACAGCTCCTCTGGATCGCTGTGATTCTGCACAAGTTGGCCGTTGCTGAGAATGAGGTCGCCTTCGGCGTCATCGTTCATCTTTCCCAGCAGTCCAAGAGTGAAGTCCCTGAATTCCTTTGGCAGGAGCACTGTGGTTGTCATCATTCCCTCTGCCAGACGCACTTCCACCCCAGCTCCAGTGGGGAACATCACAGTCACATTTGAAGAGGTTGGAGAAAACACAAACACGCCTAGAAGAAACATTTGGTTAGAATAAAGGCAGTTCTTATAAATTAAAAGACATCACCATGAAGACCCTGACCCTTACTCAGATCAAAAGGGTATGATTTAAAGGTCCACTTTAGTGGCGTCTAGTGGTGAAATTCCAGATTGCATCTTTTTTTTAACACATAAGGGCACCTGTAGCTGTCCAAGAAACTATGGTGGCCTTCAGGTGTCATCCAGTAACCTGTCAAGTAAGTAAGATCCTTAAGATAAAACATATAAGTAATGTAAAACTCTAGGTCATGTAAGAAAACAAATATTATTATATGTTAAGCATTTTTGTGATGGCTCTGTTCTTCACTGGGAGGGAGGAGGACGGGGGGGGTTATCATTTACAGTTAAAATGAACATGAGTCCCGCCGATGAAGACACTAAGCATGAAGACCCGGGGGACACGTGGCGCTGCGAGTCCTCTCCCTCTTTTCCCCTACCTGGATCAATTCTTAGCCGATCCAGAGCCGATTGCGTCAAATCATCTCGCGGGAAATGTGACTGGCGGGGATGGAACACTCGTTCTTTGGAGGTCCCTGCAGCTCTCCCTCTGAATTCAACTCGAGGAGCCACGGATGGCTAACAACTCTTTACTGATCACTGCCCAGGAGGAGACAGGAGGCAATCTCGTGCCACGATCTCAAGAAGCAGCAAAGTCCAGGAAGGGATGGGGTGTTCTGAAGCTCACCGCTGATGCCTGCAGCTGGTTTCCCTGTGGGGCTGCAGCTGAAAAGATGGCTGGTTGAATCCCCCAGACTGCAGACCCCAAAGTTTACCTCTAAATGCCTCATGAATCTTCATGTTTGCTTCAACAGTGAGTTTTGATGCTCCATTCCTTTTTCTTGTGCTAAATAATAAGTAACATCATCCATTTGTCAAAACACAAACAGTATTCCTGTAAAAACTTAACTCGCAGAATCTCTCCCCAGACCCAGCGTCTGTGTTATCCTTCCAGGGGACGGCACAAACTGCAGCCTCCATTATGGATTTACCCAAAGTTTAATCACAATTTCTATCATACACAACAATTAATTGATTTTATTTTTACATTTTTGATGTTGAAATATTTCTTAAACTTAGAATTATAACTGTTTGTTTGAAAGCAATAAGTTGAAAATGATTAAATGAATTAAAACCATATTTTTTTTGGCATTTAACAGTATTTCATATATTTATGGGATCCAAGAAATAACATCACACTTTGCAGGTTTTATTTTCATTAAACTTAATTTTTATTTTAATTTTAAAAAATGCTCCCTTCCCAATACTGAGTTAAGTACAAACCCTACAAGATTATTAAGATATACTAATAAAAAAGAAATATAGTACTTAAAAATGGAAGTTGGGGGCTTCTTGTCAAAAAGCACACAAATGTAATGTTTGGTGAAGTGTCTTATAAAGGATAGTTGTACTGACCCACAGCTACAGCCACCTCCAGAATTATTGTCACCATTTAAAAAAAGGCCTATGCTGTCATCCCTGACAGCAAAGGTATATGCCTGAGAAGTTCCCAATCTCCTGCTCTGTACAAGCAATTCCCCTGAATGAACTCCCAGTGACTAAGATATGAACTATTAAAGTAAATCACTGTATTGCACACAAGATAGATCTCCTCGAGTTGATTAATATGCACCAAAAATGCAAGTTTCAACAATCAGATCAATAATTAAGAAGTGTAAAGAGACTGTAGATGTGTGAAATCAGCCTGGAAGAGGACATGTCTGCCAACAGACCCCAAGCACTCTCAGGAGGATGGTTCGACAGGTAAAAAACTCGAAAGAGTGTATGTTTCAGATATCACAAAATAAAGGGTTTATCCATGGAAATGTCTCCTGACCTAAACCGCATAAAACATATGTGGGCACAATGTGCCAACAACAGGGCTGTTATTGTGGCAAAAGGGGGCTGCACAAAATAATGAATGCAAAATATTAAATGTTAAGAATGTAATCTTATTTTTAAGTAATTTAGTAACTTTAGTTAGGAGTGAGGTTTTTATTAAGAATTGAATCAAAGATCATTAGATTAGATTAAAAAGACATTTTTTGCATCACTTTTTTTTTTTAAAACCAATCATTCTCAAGAGCACTGTTAGTCATCAAAGTTCATATTATTCTCATCGGTTTGTCTTTACACTCACAAATCTGAGGGTTGACCACAACAAATGAAAGGGTCACGAGAAAGCAGAGATCTTAAATACAAATAAACATCAGAACTTAATAAAATTTGACTATGGAAGTCAAAATGAATTATGCCATCCTAATTAGAAAAAGGAATCAAGGTCTCACCATGCAGATCCATCCACGTCTGCTCAGCGAAGGAGAGGGTCTTTTGATTCTGCAACACTTCAAGACCACTGTGACCACTGACCAGCCTCACCTCAATATCATCAGAGTATGCTTCCTTCATGGCTACAGCTGTCAGTTTTGTCGCTTTTATCATTGTTCCTATTAGTGAGAGAATCAATAGCAATCCATATGAAGTATATAAAATATATGAAAAATACCTTTTGAATCAATTTTTTTTTTATAGATAGCAATTATCTATGATTAATGAGAAGAACAGGCAACAGTCACTTTCTGAAGCTGAGTTTCCTCTCACCATTCACAGGTTCCGTTCTGCCTTGAATTTTCAGCTGTTTCTCTGCTGAGGTCACTAAAGTGTATTCTCCTTTGCCGTTAAAGGAGTAGCTGACACCATCAAATGTTATGAAGTGGGGATCTCCAAACACCACAGCTGGATTAACACATGAAGACGTAAGACAACACCCAAAGATATACCGTATATCTATATTAAACCTAAATAATAAATAAATACCTGAGCCGGGTGACTGGTATTGCCTGCAGTCACTGGAGGGCCGGTGTTTGAAGTAGTAGGAGCAGTTTTCCGACCACAGGCAGCAGTAGTAGAAACTGATGACATCGTAGACCCAGTGAGACTGTCCTGGAATACGAGGGGGTTTCTGGTATGGCGGTGATCCCCAGTCATGTGCCCGGTCGGGAGTACTACCCCCAATTGAGTCTGCTGTGAGAACCTGGGCACCGGTGCTGTCATAGCAACACTGTTGTCCTGCTGCATACCTGGGACTGGTGAAAAATTTGTAAAGTACTGCCAGATAATTCTTTTTTCTATGAAATGTATTGCAGTAGGTTACGGTTCTTGCAGTGTACTGAGTTTGTATGAAGAACACTGCTCTTGCTGAGTTTCAATCCTACGTCTCTGCACAATCATAAGTGATTGTGTCAGAACCACATCACCATGCTCCACTACCACCCTTTTAGATTATCTTGTATATCACTGGATTCATTTATTATTGTAATGCCTATTTATTATTATGCATGTTTGTGCAACTTTCTAAAAATAATTTATTTTCTGATATTAAAATATATTTGCATCACAGCGAGACTACAATTTCATCGTATGTTTGTTCATATTATGACAATAAAGTTCTACATCTTCGTAACATAAAAATACAGTTAATATTATCATCACATAGTGACGAACACTCCCTCTGTGACTTTGTGTGGAGCTAGTCCTACATTTAATTAAGAAATCATCCAAACTAAACTGAGATGTTATTACGTAAAAATGTGAAAACAAAATTTAAGCTCTTCTTTATTCCAACAAGGCACATACATGAAAAATTCAAGTAAATTCTAGTATTTTGAACAATTTGATTGACATCCATAATTTTAGGTATGGATGTAAATTGGTGGCCATGTGAATATTGTCTCAAGGGGGGTTTTATTAAATGATAATTGTCTGTAACCCCATGGCTGAATAGATTCATTATTTTAAGTAACTTTGTATCTGAGCAATATCATGGCTTCTCAAACTTTTCCGGGCCAGGGAAAGTTTCCGCGGAGGTCTTTTTCCAAAGACCCCCCCCCATAATCAAAAAATGGAATAAACATAATGTTCACTACCATTTATAGACAGATGTCCTTGGAAATACTATATATATATACTACTATACTATATATGTATTAAAAAGCTTTTAAACCTTAATCCTTAGGAGTTTCTTCATAGTGATGAACAGAATCAGGCCATTAGCCTGTTTACATGATCACAGATCATGTAAACAGGCTAATGGCATTGCAATTCCGAAATGTTTAATTCAGATGGGAGAAAAGGATCCCCTGTAAACCCACCTATTGGCTTTAACATGGAAGCATTTGCAGCCTTCCTCTACTGCATGCACAAATATCTGAGTGTCAGCTTCCACATGACTACATGAAACAACTTTAGCCTTTAGCATATCAGTTGATTACTGGAAACACCTTCTTCTCTGGTCACAATGTTCATGTTTGAGACAAACATCTGGCTATCTTGTCAGAAGTTGAAGAGAGAGTTGCCACTCTTACTTCAGAAGTTAGTGTTTGTGATGACAGTAAGACACATTTATCCCCTCTCTCCACTTGTGGTTATGTGTGTTTGCCGTCAGAGGTATTTAGAGTATATGTTTGAAAATATAGTTGGTGTTCTAAGGGAGGATATCCTCAATTAGAATACAATATTGAAATTGCGTTGGTCCAATGAGAATTTCCACATTTCCTCTTCAATTCTCTACCCCTGTAAGGCACTGGAGTGTGTACTCGGGTTTAAAGGGGAGATTGATTAATTGTGATTACTTTCATTTTTTCAGCTTTAGCATTTAGCTTGTTAGCTTAGCAGTTAGCTTGAAGCCCTGAAAAGCTTACCAGCGAGGATAGACTTGGAGTTACTGCAATTGTTAGTGACATGTTAAAAGTCTAAGTCAAGGACTCACCTGGCTTGTATCGCCCTCACACAATGAACACTGCCAGGATGGTAGGTGCACACGCTTCCTTTCTCTATATCGCAGCCATAGTCGGTCTGAGGAGAGAGCGAGAACAGGGATTTCATTGCGTTGATTTAAAAACTACCGTTCAGGAGGTTTCAATTTGTGAGCAGCAGTATGACTTCATGCAAAGAGAGCAAAACAGTTGGGGGTTTTGAATTGAGAGTGCTGAGAGAAGGCCAGAAGGAGTTACATTTTGTCTTTGCGGATTCAAAGAAAGCACACAAGAGAGTATTGCAGAAAAAGAAAGGAATTGTGGTAATGCATGAGGAAGTAGAGGGTTACATAGAAGTATGTTAGAGATGTACAGGATGTGTGTGAGAGCAGTATGATAGGGATGAAGTGTGCAGTTGGAGTGACGAATGGACTCAAGGTGGATGTTGGAATGCACCTTGTTTTTTGCTATGGTGATGCACAGGCTGACAGATTAAGTCAGGCATGGGGCCCATTGGACTAATTTTTTGTGGATGACATTGTGATCTGTAATAAGAGCAGGAACCTGTTCCAACTCACCTGGTGAGGTGGAAGCAAGACAGAATACTTGGGGTGGAGGTTGAGAAGGTGCAAGAGTTTAGTATTTGGGTTGAACTGTTCAGAACAATCAAGAGAGTGAAAAATAGTTGAGGTGCGTGCAAACAGGGTGGAGTGGGTGGAGAAGAGTCTTTCAGGAGTTATTAATTGTGGCAAAACAGTAGCAGGGAAAAGTTTACAAGATGGAAGTGAAAGCAGCTCTGCTGTATGGTTTAGAGACACGGGCTCTGACCAAAAGACAGGAGGCAGAACTGGAGGTCGCAGAGTTTAAAATGTTAAGATTTTCTTTGGGAGGGACGGAGATGGACAGGATTAAATGCTTCACATGGTGGCTTATTCTGCTTTTGTTCGTTTGATATCTGTTATGTTCCTTTGTGGTTGGAGATGGGGACTCGATGGGCTAAAGGTGCAGAATACGACCTGCTACAGTATACAGAGTATTTGAGAGATACTCGAGAGTTTGTTTGAGTTGTAGGTAGATTTAGAGGCTGGCAGTAAATCTGCATGAGTTTTTCCTAAACATAAGTGCCTTATGTTGTTCCTCTGTGAAAGTTTGTACTCTCTGAGTGCTTCTTCTACTTCATAAAAATACATTCAAAATGCCAATAGAAGCTGTATTGAAGCTGACGGAAACAACTGACAAATATTGGCTTATTGGAAACTCCACTACAATATCACTGCAATCCGTATGAGTTCTAATTAATCAACAGCCACCACCATACCCCACCCAAACAAACTAATCCTAGCCCATCAGTAAAAACTGACAAATAAAAGATTGATGCTGACACATGTTGAACTTGCAGAAAATATGTTATCTCGTAAATACTGCTCTACAATAATGGGAGTAGTCCTTGACTTTGAACCGATAAGAGAGCCTGACAACCACCATTACAGCTTTTATCCAGCACATACTATAAAATTAACATTCGCTGACACCTCTGTTTTGTTCATCTTGCATTTATACTTCCTATATGTGCAGTGAATTTCGGCTGATAACGGAATGGAACAAGGTGTCTGTCTGGTGCTGTCTATACGTTTGATCACATGACTTCTCACACACATCTTTAAACTAAGCAATTCTCAATGCTATACCTTGAGGAGTTAATCTTTCACTTTAACTCCTCCACCTGTCAACTAGACATCATCCCCCCACAATTTCTGAAAGACATACAGTATTACAAACTGTCAGCCAACAAACACTATCTTATTATCAGCTGCTTGTAAGTTGATTCTAAATTAATTTCTGACATGAGCAACAACCAATATTGTGGGATATATTAATCAGGCTTCAGTGCCAAGGACAGCACAGAAACAACTCTTATTAGAAGACATAAAGGGGATTCTGGGGATTGTGCAATTGTAATTTAGCTAGATTTAAGTTCCGCTTCTGATACATTCGACCATGATATCCTCGTAAATAGTCTGGAAAACAGGGTTGGTATTAAGGACACTGCTTTCACTCTGAGCTTCCTTTTGACATACAAAGCAACATGCTAGTGCAGTCTTGCTTTCTTCAACTCAGAAATATCACAAAACTTAACATTTTCATTCTCAAGCAGACCTTTAAAAACATCATCTATATTTTCATTTCATCTTGTTTGGATTATCGTAACTCCATGAATTCAGGGCACAGCCGCAAGTCCATCTTACATCTACAGCTTGTTCAAATTTCAGCTGCCGGACATTTAACTAATTCCAAGAAACATGAACATTTCACTCCAATCCTTGCGAAGCTACACTAGCTACCAGATATGTACAAAATAGATTTCAAGCTTTTACTATCTACTTTTAAAGCCCTATATTTTCATGTGGATCAATCAAAAATGATTTTGCACCAGTTTTTAAACATTAAACCTTTACTGAAAGACTGTCTGAGGTGAGTGCTGTCAAATATAGAAGCTCTATACGCTTCACACTTACATGAAACCTCCCTGTGTCTGCTCTTGCCTGGGCCAGAGTGCAGGGGCAGTCTATAATCTCACTGGTAAAGTTGGGCAGCCTATTTTCCAGCTTGTCCCATGCTAAACATTTATCCAGGGCCCAAACTGATGAGTTCTGCCTAAACCTCTCCTCCAGATGCCAGGCCAGAGCATGATCCTCAGTCCACATGGCTTGCACATTCCTAAATGAAACACACAACAAATAGATTTTCATTGATAATACATAATGCAGTGTTTCCCACTAATTTGCTCTACAGTGGCGGCTTGCCAGTTTCTCTTCAAATATGTTTCATTAAGGAAAAAACTAACATAAAAAGATCTAAGTCAAAAATGTACAATCTACATTTCTATTTGAGAGAAAATAAACGTCCAAAACTTAAAAAAAGCAAAAAAAACTAAAACAAACGTAAACCCCGATCTCGTTGAAATGTGATTCTCGGTATCTCATTGAAAAACTTATTTTCTCAAGATAAAGAGGGCTGGTTATTTATTTGAGACATTGTTTGTAGCTGTAGACTTTCTTTTTCCTCCAGAATTTCAAATGTATTTATTTTCCTGTGATCAGACCATAAGGGAGAAGTTGCTGTTGTAGTCTTGTTAAAAAAGATGTAGAGTCAGAGACACCGAGTAAAATTAAGGCGGAGTCCGGTTCGATGGAAGAATTAAAAATATCGGAGAATGATTTAAAAGTATTTGCCCAATATACTTATTTTGGGTAAAATGTCCATCCAGAACTGATGCTGAAACACTTTAGTAAGAAGGTAAATGAGTTTGCACATCATTTTTAATTTGTAGATACCTGAAAAAGTTATTCCGAGGAAGTCCATACTTTCTTGCAACTGGGAGAACGAAGCAAAGGTTCCACTGAGGAAAAGGTCACCAATTGAATGAATACCCAAGATTCTCTACTTAAAAAATTCACAGTCGAGCCAACGAAGAGGTTCACCTGAATTATCTAAGCACATTGAATTTGTTTCAATATTGGATGCCCAGTAATAGAGGCAAAAGTCAAGCCCGCCAGCCAGTTTTGATATGCAGAGGTGAGCTTTTTTAATGATATGAGTTTTATCATCCCATATAAATGGGAGAATAATAAAATCTAATCGTTTAAAATAAGGATATTGGTAAGAAAATTATCATCAAAATATAGGGATAGGGAGTCTCCAAAACTGAATGCTAGCCTGTAGTTTGGCCAGCTGAGGGGTTAGTTGGCTTTGAAAAGTGAAGAAAAATCCTTAGTAACCTGGATCCCAAGATAATTGAATGACAGTAAAGAAAATGGTAAGTGTTGTATCAGGAATAGATCCTAAAACCCGACAGGCATCAACTCAATTTTGTTCCAGTTAATGGTGTGGCCATAAAAAGATCCAAACTGATTTATTTTATCTAAAATAGCAGGGAGACTAAATTGAGGTCTTGTTACAAACAGTAAAACATTATCTGTATATTATTTCAGTTGTGTCAGTTATGTTGAAGCCATGAATATTTAAGTCTCTACGAATTGACTGCAATTGTGACTCCCCCCCACAGTTTAATTTGTCACACCGCAGTCCCTAAATTACCTAAAAAATATAAAATACAAAACGTTAATAGTAGAGATATTTAACAATGTGTTTTTGCGCTGCTTTCATTCTATTTCCCTTCACCCCGAGTCAGTCGCTCCTGCCTCCTGCAAACCATGCACACGCTCTCCAGCCTCTTAGAAACAAGCTGCTAGTGAGCGCATCCGAACCGCGGTTGAAGAAACGTTCATTATTCTTATGGTATCCACTGACTGGGGTTGTCCAGTAGCCCAGACATAATCTTATCATAGTTGATGTAGGAAAACAAAAACCAGAAGGTATCAATGACAATTAACATAAGCTAAGATGACGTCAGCGGTCGGTCTCCTCGCTATGACCGTCACTGAAGTTAAACTATTTTCAGTATTCCGAGGAGATAGTTGGGTCATCATGAAACATTGGAAAATTAATTAGTAACTTTAATTATGTTAAATTAACGCTAATGTTTTTTAGAGACAGTGGACGCAGGAATATTTTATATTTCCTAAGTCTACTTTGAAAATATTAATATTTTTATGCAATTGAGGTTCATGCAGACACCGGAAATCAGGGTGGTATCCTGAATTGATTTTTTATTTTTTAACAAATAAGCCAGTTAAACACATTCAACAACTTAATCTTTTTAATAGCTCAAATGTTAACCCTACTCCAGTCAATTATTATTATTATTTTTTTTAACTATTGTGAACCACGTTAAATTTCATTTATCATGCATTGTGAGAGTAACTTTTTGTCTTGTCACTATTCCAATCAATACAGCAAATGTGTTGGTGATTGGTGATTATTTTTGCATTATTAGCACAAAGTTCATCATAGCTTTAGCTTCTTAATTATTCTCTCCAAGTGCAGCAGAGTAATGCATTTAACTTTAAAAGGAACAACATTTTCTTCCAGGGGAGCATGCCCTCTTACCGCCATAGAACATTAGACTCACTCCCAACCGTTTTTGTAAATTCTGTGGGAAACGCTGCGATCTGTATAGGTTTTACATTTGAAACAATCATTTAATTATAAGAAGTGTTTTATCATTTGTATTATTGGTGACGGGTGTACATACCAAATGCCATCAAGGTAGGTGCTGGGGCTGATTCGTACAGCGCCAATCTCCCAACTTGAAAAGCCATCCTCGGCTGGTTTGGGCAAAAAGCTAAAGGAGCCATTATTAGGCTGATCCTTTGCTAGTGAGTACAGATAGCCCCACCGACCCATCCAGCTGTCTCTATAGGGTTCTCCTACAGAAGTGCATTTTACAGAATATTTAAACGCAACCAACAGTCATGTAACCTTCTAAGCATATATTCACTGTATAAACAGGTGTACTAACCTGTCTCTTTGTATCCCCATAGCTCTATATTGACCCTCTCAGCTATGACCATAGAAGTATTCCATTTCATCTCCAGAGTCCCTCCAACATTAGGTGTGCCATAGTACTGCCATTTTGTTGAGTTGACCATTGTTGCCTTACATTGAGAATCTAACTTGCCAGTATGTACTGCAGAAATTCAATTCAATCAAATAGAGCATTTATTAATGTTATTTCAATTCCAACTTTAAAATGATAAATTTTTGAGGTAATCCATCTAAGAATATGCAAATAATTAAGGTACCTGAGAGCCACGCTCCTTCTCTGCTGTATGAAGTGCCATTATCTGAGGAGATATGCAGAGGGACCCATCCTGTTTTATACAGTAGTGGGGAAATACAATGGCCTCTACTGTTGTCATCCACATACCCCAAAGTGTTGGTATCATTGTTGAACCTGACATTATAAAAAAGGGTCATTCAGTTTTATACTCTTGTTCATCTTAGTTATGTTTTTTTATTATTTCCCCGAAAAGCCGGTGATAATATGAGGTTGTCATAACTGCTGCAGATACTTTGTGTTAACGCGGGGATGCAGGGGGATTGGAGGCTTTTCGGGGATATACCCTTGGACGGCAGCAAAGCCCTAGTTTTATTCTGGAAAATTCATTCTACAAACTTTTTTTCATTTCTTTTAAATGCAGTTCATTAACAAAAAGGTGTGAACAAAGTCTGACCTGCATAAAATCTTGGAACTCTTATTGAAACTTGCATCAAGTACAATAAAATTGGTCCCACCCATAATGGAGCCGGAATATGGCAATATTGCAATACAGTACTCTTTGTAGTCTGGACAGCAGTTCCTCAGAGACGTGCATGTGGAGTGACATGAACATGAAACAAATTTTTCCCCACAGCTTCCTTCACATGTCTGCCCTGTTAAAAAAGAGAAAGGCATATTTACTTTATAGTCTGGAATGTACCAGACTAACTTTAATTTCAAAATGTATACAATTAAAGGCGATGTGTTGTGTTTGATAATATTTTAGCATCCCAGTTTCTTCTACAAATATTAAATTGATTTTGCTGCTTTGTATTTAACATGTTCTGCGGTTTTGTCTGTCATTTTCAAGTCACACCTCGCCTGAATACATACCAAAAGAGAAGTTCAAGTAGCTCCACATTTATCAGGGTATTTGCATAAGCTTGGTGTCTATGTACAGGTAAGACCTAACATAACTTACATTCAGTGTCAGTAACATTGTACCTGTTTCTATGAGTGAGTAATCTGTGATTAAATATAAAAAATACCAATATTTCAATTCTCACCTGATTTTTTTTTTCGATAAAAAAGGCTATTGTATCATTATATTACAGTAACACCATGAAACAAAACAATCAACGAATTTGCTCAGAACCTCTTCGATAATTACTGCATCAAATTTGATAGAAATACCACAAAGAACATGTTATTCTAAAAAGCTTTTGTGGGATAGAACCAGGAGGACTCTCCCTTTGGCACAGTAGGAAAGCTCATATACCCAAAATACTTGGAAAAATGGGATTTTAGCAGCAATAATATGTCACATATGTCCACATATGTCCACTAGGGGGAGCTACACTAAAACGCATGAACCTTTGGCTGGGACATATTACCATGTGCTTACTAAAAATGACAATGTTGAAAAAACTAGATATAAGTCTGAAGCCTAGGAAGAATAAGTTAAGACATGAATAGAGGATTAAACTTTATAATGGATTTCCAAATGTTTTGTACAGAATTGTATATTTCACAATTATTTTAATTAATTTACTAATCCTCATTAAGTTATCATTTAATGGAAAACAAAATAAGTAATAGCAAGACTGAAAATTCAATATACCAATTCCGACCACTTGGCAATTGATATCTGACACACATACAGACAGACAAACACCAACATGCTGGTGCTGCTCTGAAGACGTTTAGCTGCATGTGCTCAAATAGTAAATACAATACCTTGTCGTTTTAAAATTGGCTTTATGACAGAAGTGAACCCAGACAAATAAAATTGATCTTTGATTCCTCTAACTCTGAGATACACAGCAAATGTTGTCAGAATATCAGAGGTGACGGACATTAAATGTCAGCTGTTAATGTTTTAGTTTGTTGGAACTCACCTAACGTTCTGCAGGTATGTGAAACCAGAAGGACAAACATTACAGTTGTGTATCCCACCATCCTGTCAGAGGTAGAATTGTTCCCCAAGCTCTGGCTGCTACTCACTTGGCTGATTCTCTGGTTTCATCTCAGGTGGATACACTCAGCATTTTTGTAAACCTTGTCCCTGCAACCACAGGCATTTACAAACAACTCTTTAATCATCAACCAGAGGTCATTACAATTTATCCTCACGAGGCTACCTTTGACCACTTTTCATCGTCATTTTGAGATTCATTATCTGCTTATTAGAATTTAAGTTGCATGTCACATGTCTTCATATACACACTTCCTGTATTGATCTACTTGCTCATTATCACATATGAAATAAAAATAAAACATATTAAGGCAAAATTATAGAGAAATGTGATACTGGGAGGGAGTCTTACCCAACATCTGTTATCTCATATTATATCAATATAAAAAATAACTGATCATTCTTACAGCATTTATGTATCATGACTAGAGGGCTGGCCATTTAGCTAACTGAGCTAATCGATTGGGCCCCAATTGCTACTTTCACTGGTCTCCATGACACTCAAGAAAGACCTTTTATTGGAACTGAAACAAAACAATTTGCTGAACAACTGTGTCATTAACTCCTTCTAAAGAAAGGAGGACTTTGGCTTCAAACAACAATCAGTTTTTCTGCGTTTTACTTGTTTTTATGTCTTTTTATATCTTGCTAGTTGAGGGGTCTTAAGTTTTTCTATTTTCATTAAATACATAGTTGCATTTTGCTCCCTCTATGTATGTTATAGAGATCTACAGAAAACATGACAAAAACAAAATTATTGACCGGTCCAGAATAGTGAAATCGACCTGAGGGACAGACGGACAGATTCATCATGGCACCAGCCCTTCCACTAGGTAGTAATAGAGTTTGTTTTTTGAATAAGTGATGCTGGTGTGAGTGATGGCCAGATTGACTGGCTGAGTGTTGGAACAAACAGGTGTTTTAAAGCATGTTTGTTAGCTTAGTGGTTGTGTTTGTAAATGATGACTGGTTGAAGTTCAACCGTTGATTTGGTGATGCAACACCTTGTCATGTTACCATGCTGAAATTAATCTAAAGCAGATTATAAACAGAAAGATTGTATTAATCTGTTTTGTAATATGGTTCAGTTTTGGTGAAAATGCATCGTGTGCAGAATTTGCATCAGATTTGAGAGATGTTTTATCTTCTGTGACAGCAGCCAACCTCTGTGTCACTGCATTGTTGCCCCCTTCTCCATCATATTATTAAGCCATCAAGTTTATATTGTACTAATTAATCGTTCAAAAACTTCAACGTTAGTTTTTTCCCGCTCATCCAGTTATCCGGTTATCATAATTTCACATTGATTTTCTGATTCTTGATGTTAACACTCTCAACGTATGGTGCGATCTAGAAATATTTAACAGCAGTTGTATTGCAGTGTCATAAGATTGAATGGAAGCCACTGCACCAATTCAGTTTTTGGTGAGAGTCCTGGAACTCAGGCAACAAATCCTCTTTGCTTCAAGAAGAGTTGAGTCATCAAAAAAGGAATTTCTACAAACTGTAATCCCTGATCTCCGTGAGGATTCCATTTGAACAGACATAAGACATACTCACAAGATCCAAGAATTAAAGATGAGATTCTTTTTGAAACAAGAACGGATGCATACAACCTAAAAATGGAAAGAAAGAATAATTTGTCAACCACATCAAAAGTGAGAATGTTGAAAGTTGCAGTGGTTTCAAAAAAATGTGGAAAGTAAAACTTCAGTATTTGCACAAAACAAAAAGCCCAGTGAGATACAAAAACGTGATAAGCAGATAGAAAGGGTTGACCACAGCAGGAAAGCCATGCGTGAAGCTATTCAGGATGTCACTACTCAAAATGCAAGCCCCAAAGGTCTCAAACAAAGAGAGTGAATGAACTGGAAACATCGACCACCGCTTGGGGCAACTAACCTCAAATGATGACAGCAGACTCTGTTATACAACGTCAAGCGAAGGTGTGTTTTTAGTGTGACAATGCAGAGCAGCAATCAATAGGTAATATTACTAAAGACGTCCAGGCCACGACAAATAGAGCTGAAATCAAGATAAATCTTGCATAAAAGGAGGACAAATCAGACATGTTGGACTTGAATCCCTCCTTGGCCTGGACACTACAATTCTCTGGGACACTGGTTAACAGATGCCGAATGAGGGAACCAACTGGAAAACAAATGCCAGATGTTGAGGCAAGACCAGTTCAGGAGATTCATGTTGATTACACGTGTTTGTCAGATTACAGGTTAAAAAAGATTTTTTAACATTTGTTTTAAAAATTTGTATTTGATCATGAAAAATGTGTTATGTAGTTAAAGCATTGAATTATGACTTGTTTAAAAAAATCTCTCCATCTTTCCAACAGAAAGTGAAGGTGTCCCTTCTTATACTGTGAGTTCACCTGCTTTGTGGGAAAATATAATAGAAAAAATGAAGAGCTGGAGAGAATAATGATGACAAAAAACACTTTTACACCTTTCTGGTGTACCATGCAACATATGCTATCTTTAATCGAGTAATTGGTTAGGACAGAGAGATTTTTTTTTTTAAACATGTCTTATGTCTTATAATGAAATAAAACATGCGGAAGAAGACAATTAAATTGTTAATCGCAAGTAGTAGAAATGTCTTCGTCTGCTAAAGATATCACGATGATGACAGACTTTGAAATGTCGATGCAAATTGAATTCCCCAAAATTCTATCAAACAAGCGAGAGTGAAGATGGGGGACCTTGTAGCGCCAGCTATTGGCCTGGGGGGGCAGCTGCTTCCTCTGAAATTATTTCAGCATCATGTATCCATTTCGTATGTGGTAGTTTATTTTGCTCTGAAAATAAATATGCTCTACACGTGAGGTGTGCATGGTGCTTGTTTTAATGCAGTGTTACAACATGGAGTAGGTCAGATTTAAAAAAACAAAACATACATGGCAGCGCACACATTGTGTAATGTATCACGTAAAACAGAGTTTTATATACATTTGATAATAACAACTGAAGAGCATAGTTCTTTTTCCCAATCAGCTGACTTTTATTCATTAAAAACTTTAAACCCCAGATATTGTTAACAAGCAGAACTTTTGAAAACCTGGTTATGTTCTCCCAGCAGCATGTTGTCTGCGTTCTGCAAGATATTGGCAGTACTTGTGTTATTTTTGCATTAACATAATTAGTTTAAACTGTCGTGCAGATGCAAAATGAAAAGAAAAAACAGCCGACATAAAAATTTTTTTGTAACAACCACGATACAGAAGTAGAGAACAAACATTGTTGTAACAGGACCACCACCCTGAATCACTGGCAAGATCGTCATCTGGACTTTGTTCTTGTAGATTCCTACAGGGGAAAGTGAGGAACTTGGTAAATGTTTCAAATGTTTGAATAGTACTTTAATATTGTTTTAAGTTGATTCTTTGGTGAATTCCATCCTCACCACCATCAAATGACCATTCTTGGCCCTGTAGATCATGGACTCTTGACCACTCTTGAAGTCAACAAACCCCTCTCTTCCGGGCTGGATGTCAAATCTCACGCTGAATGTGACAGGTATATCATTTAGCCATTTAGATGTATAGCTTTGAGATGAGCAATACTGCATACATTTCAGTTTGTTTACCTGCCCTGGACCACTTTAATGTAGTTCTGCTTGTTGGCAATAACACACAACTTGGTCAGGGCCTCAAACAGGTAGTCACACTGCAAAACCAGGTCCCCCTATACGAACAAAATGTTTTAGCAATTTATATGTTCGATATAAAGATTATCTGCTCCCTAAATGGATATGCAATGTTTCTGATCTGATCTGGAGTCTGCTGTCAGGGTTGCTCCAGGAAAGCAACCGATTACAGGTTTGAGTTTATAGTCCCAGTAGATGTAGATAACTCCTGACAAAGAGAACTTTGCCAGAAAATGGTCCAAACTGATTTTAACTATTACCCCAGTAGTTTAGTATTTTGGCCAACTGCGCAAATTAAGCAGTTGAGGAACTGAGGAAGCCTGAGGGATGAGAAGTGGATCATACTCAAATCTAAACTGAAGTCCAGTTGCTTCAGAATCAACTTTGGAGAATAACCAAGAATGAGAATCTACACAAACATATTCAATGATTTCATCTTTAGTTTAATAACCTTGTTTGATGACCTCTTAACACAGTTTAAAAAGACAATTCAAATATTGTTACATTCTTGTATATATGTATAGGCTTGTTATAACCTATTAATTAGCTCACCTTTTGTTTGTTGTCATCACATGTAACATGTAGGATCAAGAAGTTGTCACTCAGGTTGCTGACTGAGACACCTAAACAAATTAAAAAAACATCAACAAACACAAGTTAAGGGTTTGTGTAGTTTTTTCTAAATGGATAGTAATTCTTTTTGGAAATAGTCTCACAAGTTACCTTTCAGAGAGTTGTAATCTATCCGCTGCTTGATCTTGGCCTCTTCCACCAGGTAGGCAGCTTCCTGGGTAAAGATGAGTTGCCTGAGACGAGGCCTGAACCCGTTCCTGTCATACTTCACCACCGGTACACTGTACTGTATGGAAACACAAACACAAGGTCACGTTGTTTACAAAGTGAGATTTTGAAGAGAACGTAAATTTCAGTACGTATTTACCTTTATGTGCTCGTGCTGAATCATCTGAAGCACTTTGATGTTTATGTCTTCTGCCCCTTAAAGAAATATCAGAAACTATTGTGACCCGCACTAAGTTCAAATCAATGATGGTCAAAAAGTATTTCAGTAACACATCTTATAATTTAATTTGAAAATGAAAATGCACTGTTACTGATTTTTTACAACCTGGAAAATATCTTATTCCACATTCATCAAGCAAAATCATATATCTCTCATAAAGATGAACACAACAAGGAAATCTGGAACTAGAATCTATCACGTTACAGTACTTGTACTTAACAAATTATAAAAGTAAGGAAAAATAATAACGTACATAGCAGTCCAATAGCAGTCTTACCTATCCTGGTGTCCATGAAGGGCCTACACACACTGAAGGGGTAGTTTTCTTTCTTTCCTTTGAACATGGTGCTGGTCCGTGCTTTTAAGATAAGCTGTAAACACCATGAAATGAAGACATGATCTAATATGTTATATTTCCTGAAGTAACCCATGTCAAATGTAGAAAGCTTTTCTGTGCTGTACCTGCACTTTCCTTTGTGGGGTGATTGCCTGTGCATACTGCTGCACCATTTGGCGAATGTAGAGCTTCTTGAGGAGCTGGGAAGCCTGGGAAAATGCAAAAGCTATACTTTTACAGGATATAGATGGATCCAAATGTACCTTTATCTGTAACCTCCATACATCTCCTCTCACGACTAGTAAAAGTTGGTTAAAGCAGGGCTTCTCATAGCTTTTGGGGCAGGGGACCCCTTCAAGGGGGATATCCTTTAATTGTAACCCAGATTAATTTATAATCTTAGGCTTCTATTATAGTGACAAAAAGTAACACATTTTAATCATGTTGGTACCGCTTATATACTTTAAAAAAAAAAAGGGTACTTTTATTAAAACTGAATTTGGAATCCACTTGACAACATTTTAAAGTTTCAAGTAAATAGATCTTAAAAGCTTTCTGTCAGGATTATGTAGTGAGTGCACCTCCGTGTTTGTTTCTCTTCACTCAGGAGAGTGACAGGTTTACTCAGCCATTTGTTCTCCACAGGATTTAAGAAACAAGAGGATTCTGTTTTTCATACAGGAATCAATTAACGATGGAGACTTTCTTTCTGACTTGAGAATCCCCAGTGTCAGGAACCGAGGTGCATTAAAACGCTTATGCCTGACACCTCCCTGTGTCTCCCATCACTGCTATCACTTTGCAGACCACATTGGAATGTCCAGAAAAACACCAAGGAAAGAAAGTGCCACTTTGACTCATCAACAACAAAAATGTGGAAAAGGTTGCTTATTTCATTTTACAACTTACACAGTTGGACTGTTAAATATGCTTTCCAATGATATAAAATATGTTATCTTCAGTTGTTCGATAAGTAAACTGAGTTTTTCACATTATCCATCTTGAATGGTTGTAAAGTACCACACTGCCATCTAGTGGTCATTCATAGGAACCACACTTCAGAAAATGGCTTTTGACATACTATTGTTGTAATACGTGAATATGTCTTTCTTACTAAATCCAAGTTAAGTAATATGGGTGAATAACTTTTGGTAAAAATATATTCTTACATTTTTTTTTTATCTTTGAGTTACAAATAAGCAAAATGTTAGCTACCACTGTGAAAGTGCTATTAATCAGTAAATATAGTCCTTAAGTTGATTCATTTGAATGTGCTGTCTGTTACAACAATGAGAGATTTGCCTTATTAATGCAGGTATCATTTTAGTTGATCTGGATTTGATTTTATATATATGTATATATATATATACATATATATAAATATATATATATTTCTTAGTACTGTTTTGCATGTCAACGTTGTTATATTATTATTATGTCCTTTATGCTTATTTCCCCCTTTGTCCCATTAATTGGCATTATACAAGAGCAGCAGAAAATCTGCTCATCCCTTCATGCAAATCAGTTACAAGGACATCCGGAAGGATATATTAAAAGGGACGACATCCTGCGTTCTCCACTTTTACTTTTTCGCCTTTGGCTTTTTCCCCTTTTCTCTTTTACTTTTGCTTTTGTCTTCTTCTCACATTATGCTATTGCCTTTTTGTTAGCTTTCGTTATTCTTTTGTTCAGTTACACTTTACTTTCTGAACTGGTTGTTTATGAGCATCATAACCCTGAGCTCAATAAGGCACGCAAATTGTCCCTTTTTGTCTGAACCAACTCCAAAGAGTCACCTTTAATCCCTTTTCATTCCAGGACTGCTAGCCCTGCAGAAGTCAATTTTCCTTAAGAAGTTTCGTGAGGCTAGCGACTTTTCTGGGAAAGTAATTTTTGCGTGCGAGTTAACGGGACACAGAGACCATGGAGACTAAGAGATTAAGAGATTAAGATCATTCTATCACTCATTCAAGATCAGGGGTTGATGTATACAAATGATCTCCCTGTAAATATTATTTTGCACGCAAGTGATATTTAAGTTCCAGGCAATTCAAAGTCGTCAATAACTGCTCTCGATCACCATTGCCTATTTCTGAAACTCTCATCTGTTGAACCATCATTCCACACACACAAATTCCGTTATAATTTATCCATATTTATCCTGTTTTGTTTAGTGTGTAGTTGAATAAACTTATTATATTTAAACATAACAGGGGTGCAGTCTTTTCCTTATTGAAGAGAACTGAGAATACTTTGTACGAGAATTTGTGACTTCCAGAGACGTGATTCTTAAATCCAGTCAAATTAAGAATTGATTTATTCTAAGTTTTATAATTTGCCAAGTTGACTTTGGGTGGTGCATGGAAGCCAACTTTTTTTCGAAGTCAGAGTAGTATAACCTGCTACAACAATTTGCTGTTAATTTATCCCCTGGAGTTATATCTTGATTTAATTTTTGGTTACTTACATATTATTTTGAAGGCTTTTTTAATTGCTCTGATCTGATGTTTTTCCTGTATCATTTTGAAAGTGTGATATCCATATTGTTATGGTCACTTTGCACTTCCTGCATTGTTTCTTTCTGTTTTACCCCTATATTCCCTCTGTTTAGTTTGTTTTATTTCTTATCTCCCCTGTCTATGTGTAGTCTTTGTGGTTTTTTTTGTGTTTGTCACTTGTGTTCCTTCACCCTCTCTCTCTGTCTCCCCTGTGATTCGTCTGATTGTTCATCATGTTCTCCAACAGTGTCTCATAGTCTGGTAAACCCCAGTGTATTTAAATGTGTTCACCTGTGTCTCAATGTCCGTCATTCATATCTCGTTGTCACACGCTCCAGCCATTATGTTTCCCAGTGTTTTCTAGTAAGTTTTCTCCTAGTGGTCATCTTAGGTTTTTCCTGTTTTTACCCACCTTGCTCATTGTGCATTTGTATTAGTCGGATTGTCGGATTTCCTGGTCATGTTTATGACCCCAGCATGTCTTCTGGACTTTGTTTTTTGGAATTTAGACTTTGGTTCTCCAAACTGCACCTGCCGTGCCTTTAATTATCATGCAGTTAATTAGATTGTGAAATGAAGATTATGGCGGAGATTAGTGAGAGCACACACAGACAGGAAATGGCCCAATTACGTAACACACTCATGGGAGCACGTAGAGCAATGGCCTCACCGCATTGCGTTCAATATTCAAGGTTGTGTTCATGTTCTCAGTGCTGAGTCCTCCACCACTGTGTAGTGTATTTTTAATAACCTGGCACAATTTTATGGTTTATAGTAATTTCATGAACCCCATGGCTATTGCTCATGGACCCACAGGGGTCACAGTCCCCACTTTGAGAAAAATACATCTCTCACCTCCTGCATTATGGGTGGAGGGGTGAGCCAGGAGTCTTTCTCCAGGATTGATTTGGGAAGGTTTTGCCTCAGTCGTGTGAGATAACTCTGCCTCACATATGCCAGGTACTCGCTGTTCTCGAGCGAGGATGGCTGATTTCTAGTTATGAAGCCTTTAATGAATCTAGAAGAAAAATGTATTGACAGATAGCTTCACAGAATTCTCACCGAATGTAATGTTCATATTTATGTGATTGGGTTAACTTAGGGCTACCTCTTGATGACCTTGACGGCCCATGCTCTCCTTTCACGCTCCTTTCTTGCCATCAGACCTCGCCAGCAGTTCTCAATCTTGGTGGCTATTTACATCAGGCAATGTCACAAAAAGTCAAATGTCATCAAGCACAACATTGAGTCAAGCTTTTGCTCATGCAGTACACAAAGTAGTCAAATCCACGGGCATTTTAACACTTACCAGCCTGTCTCTGTTTCAGATAATCTTCTTTCACTCTGTAACCTTTGTACTTGGCCTGAATCCTCGTTGCTGCAACAATGACATTTGGAGCATCATCATCAAGAAAGTTATGATGCTTAATTTAGAACTACTTCTTAACTTTTCTCACCTAGCTTATGTTTGCAGATCTGAAAGGCATCCTCTGTTGAAAACAAAGTTCTTGGGTGTCGAATGAAAATTTTTGTCCTTGAGAGTAGGAGAAAGCGGACAGTTATTTTCCTGTATCTCATTACAGACTGTCTATGGCACCCATTCAAGAACTTCTGCCTACCGGCCCATCTTGTACTCATCAGGTTTGTAGCCCAGGTGTTTGATCAGGCGCTTCACACCCTCTGCTGCGGTTCCTTTCCAGTTTGGCCAGGTGTCCGGACACAGAGCCTTGTATCTGAGCACAGAAGAAGACCATACGGAACTTTATCCTTGCATACCAAAAGCAAAGTTTGTGTTCATGGAATAATGAGAATGTACTAAATATCTTTTGCAAAAAAATAGTAACTTCATGTGCATTTTAATCAAAAGAGGATAAGTAAGGCCTGAAAGCGTGCTTAGGTACCTTTGGAGAAAAATTTCATATTTGCGGCGGTAAGCAAACCCAGCACGTCTGACCCTTAGATGCTCCATCAGCCCCAGGTACTTCACCTGATGTCTCGCCAACACATTGTCAAAGCGCCCTGGCAGGATACACAAAACGTCATCTATAGAATGCAAGCGTGTAAACTGTTTGGGCTGACTTATGTGCACTGATTGATTGCGTTAGCTTGGCTAGGGCTACAAAGTGTTTTCAGAACTCCAGATCTTCACCTGGCTGCTTGGCTTCATTGGGTTTAATGCAGCGGACATACCAGGGCTCTTTGGTCATTAAGATCTCAGTCAAGCCAACCAAACTGCTCTTAAACTGAGTCACCACCTGATGGGTCAGATAAAATGAGTGTTGATGGTTTGTTTGTGATATTTTTGAAAGAGGCATTATGATTATCTTAATTGTTCCGTACTGTTTCAGGTCTCCTCTTGCTGTCCGGTTCAGTGGAAGGAAAACAGTTTTTGATAATAGCGTTCTTGGACTGTCGCATGACCTTCAAGAAGATAGGAAAAACCGTCTTATCTTGCACCAAGTTAGACATAAAAGTTAAGATATACTGCTTTTGGTATTTACTGGGAGCAGTATAATAAGTAATAAGTCATCTAGTAATCGAACAATCTGATTTTGTCTTTTTTCAACTTATTTGATTTTATAATCAATCATCATCAACAGATAATAAAAGCAGTATCTGGTTTGATTACACAGAAGCAAAATTAAATTACCTCTTTCCCATTTCGATACAACAGGTCATTGTTTTTGTCCAAGAATCCTAAAAGTTTGAAGAACAAAGAGAAACTATATTTATATTTTTTGCAAACTTCCGTTAGTTAGAAAATCCCAACAGAGTAAAAAATATATAGTTTTCTCCAAGACTGAGCCGAAGCCACCCTGCGGAGAAAACTATATATGTATATACACATACATATATATATGATATATATATATATATATATCATATATATATCATATATATATATATATCAAATATATATATCATATGATATATATGATATATATATATATCATATGATATATATATATCATATATATATATGATATATATATATATTATGAATATATATAATACATACGTAATACATACATACATAATACATCTTATGAATAATATAGAGAAAAACTCTTTGTGGTATAAAGTACAGTCTATACTGAAACAATGTCTTTGTCTTGCACTTTTAAGCAGAACTCTAGACATGATAATCTGCAGCAGCTTTGTTTCATGGTGTTGTAAGGCGTTATGTACTGTAAAGATGCATTTCATCTCTTACCAACAACACAATATGTAACCTCTCCAGCGTAATGCAAGAGTCGAAAGTCTCCTCTTTTCAGAGTTTTCCTCGTCTTTTGGTCTCCAAGTTTATGTCTGCAGAAAGGAGAAATAACCATTTATTTTTGCTGTGTGCTTGTCTGACAGCACACTCACATCCAAAGAAAAGCTGCACTTTCTGCAAAACTAAAATGTAGAGCTCACGTGACAAAATGGGGGTGACCCCCAATCTTTTCTTCCATCTTTTCCAGTAAGGTGAGATCTGTGGCCTCTCCCGGACGTAAACATTCCTCGTCCTACATGAGAGGAGAAAAATCAATAATTCAGCCATGTTTCACCTTTGCAAGAGAGTACATTGTTTTTCTTTCTGTGGGACCTGAACTCAATGTCTTCACCAATAAAGAGATTATTCCTCTGTGTTTCTCCTCCACAAGATCACAGATTATCTTGTTGTTGAAGTATGGCACTGGCTCCCACTGTGCATGAAAAAAATAAACGTTTATTTACACAGTTGTATCGTTGAACCACAGATGTCAAGAAAATATGGGGTATATTATTGCAATTACCTCAATCCCTTCCATCTCGTACTCCTCCTGCTCTGATTTGAGGGTCAGCTGGATAAATAACTGCTGAAGCTTCTCATTGCAGTAGTTGATGCAGAACTGCTCAAAGCTAAAGTAAATCTGTCAGTGTCAGATTTTTCAAAGTGACACATTTTCTATTTTCGAATGAGCTCTACTGTGTATTGGCAGAATGCAGTGCAAATGTTTTACTATGTTGTACTGTGTACTGCTGTGTGTGATTAAAAAAGTATATATTATTATTACTATTACCTTACCTGTTAACATTGAAAACCTCAAAACCATAGATGTCCAGCAGACCAATCACTGTTTTCCTGGAGGAATCCTACAGAATAATTGAGCCAGATATAATTTCAGCTTTTGAACAGTAGACACACAAAATCTACTTTGCAAATATGTCGTGAAGTCATAACTGCAACTGGAGCTCAAATGTTGATTTTATGACCATGCCAAAGGAGGTTAATTGATCTGTTGCAGACATTTGCAACAACTGCTTGACTGATTTTCATGAAAGTCGCTAGTAGGGCTTGGGATGTTGGGAAGTACACGTTCTATTATGTTGAGAGAATCTGGTTAAGGAATGGACTCCAAAGTATTTTTCATTTTTGAACATTGCAAGATTAGTTTTTTTGATTGTATTTGACAATCATGCTTAGAATACCAGAATACAGTGACTGTCTTCTTCAAATTAGGGGTGAGTTGCTGCCTCAGGCGAATGAGTCCGATTATCTCGATGTCTTGTTCTTGGAGGTAGGAAATAATGGACTGTGAGATGGACAGGTGATATTTTTCAGCATCAGCAGTAATGCAGGTGTTGTATTGGTTCATTGTGGTGAAGAGAGCGCTGAGTCATATAGTAAAGCTCTCAATTTACCGGTCCATCTACATTCAGACCCTCATCTAAAGTCATGAGCTCTGGGTGGTGACTAAAAGAATAAGGTCAAGGATATTAGCAGCTGAAATGAGCTTCCTTTGTAGGCTGGCTGGGTTTAGCTTTAGAGATAAGGTGTGTAATTCAGATATCTGAAGGGAGCGCGGAGTGAAGCCACTGATCTCTCACAAACAAAAAGAGCCAGTTGATGGGCGGGCATTCAGGGGCCACCAGCAGTGTGAGCATTGCCTACCAACCCTGTAGTCTGGGCCAACCCTCAAAGCGGATTTGCACCCCCCTTTGTCACAACTCTTAGAGGTGGATAACTTGGCTCGCACGTCAATGAAGAATGCAGCTAGCTGTGAGAGCAAATTATAACTGCGTAAAAATCGGGGATATTATGGAATCGTCCTTGCCGTCGCCCTATCTGCTGCCACTTCTGCTCCTTCGTGTTAACGCAATAACTCCAAAAATATTTAAAGTATCATTTTTAGACTTTATATCCCATAGACCATAGTCTGAGCAAGAACTGGATTGAATGTGAGAAAGGTCGGTTTTATATTTCTGACACTAGGGGGAGCTTCATCTGAAATATTTACAAACATAATTTCTCAAACGTCTGTCCAATTTAGTCCAAATTTGGTGCATATGAATCAAGTCAAAGAGATGAATCTTGTATACAATGTGTTTAATCGTTCATATTTTACTCCCTTTGGGGAATCTCTTAAGGACATGTTTTATGGAGAAAACTTTCTAATCATTCAACTGAAGGAGACCTATCCTGTATCATATACTACTCTAAAAGCTCACATTTTACTCATTTTTTACAAAAAAACCAAAACTTTTCATCTATTTTTTCACAATTACATGGATTATTTCAAACTTTAAACCCACATGGACTTGGGAGGAATAACTGGAATGATTTTAGGGAAATTTTTTACAGTCTTTGTACTGACTTTTTCTTTAAACTAAAAATACTTGGGAATTCGGTTCAAATTTAATTTTAATTACTTTACAAATTAGAGGCATGGCGCAGTCACGAGGGATTAACATCACAGACATCCTGCGCAAATATGGCAAACTGCAACATGTCTGAAGGTTATACCAGGCCAATGTGAATAGCGTGTAAGTGTTTATTTTGCAGGTGAATGTCCCTGCCTTTAGAATGTTTGTGCCTTTGTGCCTGTCTGCTTCAGGTTTCAAAAATCTTGTGTAGTCTACTTCTTGTGTAGACTGGATAGGTGAGTCACAGGTGTAAAAAGAAGAGTCGTTTCTCCCACCTTGTTAGCTAAGGATTCATTGACCTTGTTGACGAGCCAGTTGAAAGTGCGGCCATAGATGGCTTTGGCAAGGGCATCCCTGGCATACATTGCATGGTCCACTGAGAAAGGACTGAATACCTTTAAAATCAGAATTTTGTTAGTTAAAGATATTCATTGTAAACAAGTGAAACGTAGTTAATATTTTTGAATTAAACAAATGTTACCTCCTCTGATTTGGCTTCAATTTTCCTGTGGGTTAAGCCCTGCTGTAGGACCTCAGCAGGCATCCCCAACAACTGCACGGTAAAAACAAAGTATACGGTATAGCACAATTTTTCTGTAATCATTATAACATTGCATAGAGACATGCAAAGTTTTAAACTATCATCAGCTCTTTGTTTGGGGATCACCTTTGACACCCAGTGCATTTCCTCGCTGCTGCTGATAGAGGCATATCCTTGGGCATCAACCTCAAATTTGATATTTCCCAGATGGAGCACACTGGCAATTATTCCCAACAGTTGCTGCATTGAAAAAAGGGAATACTTGTTGAACAGCCTGCAATATACAAATTTAAATAAAAATAGAAATTTAACTTAAGGTTTGTATAGTTTCAGTGTGTAAAAATGTATTGCATACATTACCTGAATATCACCCTCATTGAACTCTATGACAGAAAGGGCTTTGAGTACGGTCTTCCAGTCACTTATATCGTTGATTGAGCTAACTTTGGCACAACCACCCTGGGAAAGACAAAAAATAAAAGAGTATGAGTCAAGAGATTCTTTCCCCCAAGATAAGTTAAGCATAGGTTTGTTTTTTCCTCTGACCTGCACCAGGTAACGGTAATGCTGGCAGTTTCGTTCCAGGCCGAGCCAGCGGAGTAGATCTTCCTCCCCCCCACCCACCAGCTGATAGAAAATGTGGAAGTTTCTCTCACCGTGGTTCTGGTGAGCCACACGGGACTTCTCAAGCAAGTAGCTCAAGATGTGACCACCAACGGCACAACCCTGAGGGAGAAAGATACTCTTTAATCACAAAAGTGTGAACCTTGAGGTCAGGAAATTACTGCGTTACAGTTATGTTTGCATGGTAACCGATAGTGTAATGGAGTTATTGAAGTCCACCTGTTGATCGAACTGGATGTCCATATATTTCCCAAAACGGCTTGAGTTGTCATTCTTTAAGGTTTTGGCATTTCCGAAAGCCTGAATTGTATTTTTTTAAAACAAAAGACATACAGTATACATTCCAAATAAAATACATTGCTCCTCCAAAAACTGTTTCCTGCAGCAGAGATTAGGCACACATAGCCAGGTCACTGACCTCAAGCACTGGGTTGCAGAGAAGCAGCCTATCTCGGACATTGTTCAGGAGTTTGGTACTTGGACAACTTATAGCATAGAATTGTAGGATTTTCTTGGAAGCCTCGGTCTTTCCAGCACCGCTCTCCCCTGAGATCAGGATGAAGTGGTTGTTGAACTCTGACTGCATAGTGCGGAAGACGTTGTCTGCCAGTGCATAACTGAATGGATAGTAACAAGTCAAAGTCAGTCCATTATTTTCTTAGATTTTCATGGTTTTAAAGTTTTATGCCTTCAATAGGTACCAAGTGGAATGGAAATGTGGGGAAATAGATGCAAAAATCTGTTAAATATAAGTTTTGTGGTTGATGGTTACTGCCTGGGCTGACATGGGGACCAACATTTATGATTTAAGATTATCTCTTACGTAAAGTTGACATACTGTGAGAAGGTTTCATTCACGTGAAAGATGAATGGATAAATAACATCTACAAAGTCTTAAGTCATACTACTACAGTCTAACACTCTTAGGATTGAAACATGGATGTTGTTTGAATAAACATGCTTTTTTTTTTTTTTTGAAAGAAACGAATAAGAACATCTTTGACAATAACAACAAGAAAATTGTCATAAAGACAACATAACTATGTTTAGAATAATTCAAAATAACTGTCTTTAATGTCATCAACATAATTGTGTTCAGTAAGTGAAACATTGGTGTTGTTTGCATTACATTTCTTTTTTCTGTTGAAAGAACTAAATAGTTCCATATTTGAATTAATTTAAAAATGATTGTTTGAATGGAAATACATAATCCTGTTTGGTAAATTCAATATAACTATGTTTAGAAAATGCAACATCATTGTGTCACTAAATGATTCATAGCTCATACCTATTTATCAAATACATTGTAACTGTTCTATTGGTGATATTTGAGTTCAAGGCTGTACTTTACATTTGATAATACCTTATTGTGAGCATGCTAGAAATGAGAGTGAAAAATATTGCCGGCTGATTTTTCTTTTTTTGTAAGTAAAATCTTGGTTTGACGTTTATCATCATCAGTAAACACAAAATAATTTAGATAATTTAATAAATAAATTTTACATGATATTGTATGGTTCAGTCAGGACCAAAATGGCTGAGTTTGCTACATTATTGTGAGTAAAAATTAAAGTTTCTCTTATTTAACCCTAAGGACACAGGCCCATTTTTCCTTATCTAAAAAAGTAAAGGGGAATAAAAAAATCCGAATATACCACATAGAGGGCATTTCTGAAACAAAATCCCTAGTCAGATACCTGTGATTGTACCATATATACACAGTAACATATAAAGTGTTACTCAAGGCTTTTATGGCACTACTTTTCCTCACTTGAAAATGAATTAATTTCACTTACCTCCAGCTTTTCTATTTGTATTTGCAACATATATAGTAGCTTCTACAGTCCAAAAAGCACCCTTTACATGCCAACACACAGTATACATTTATTCAGAATAAAAAATATCTTACATATGAGGTGGCAGCTCAAAAAAGTTCACACCCATGTAGGTATCCATTTGCTCCTTATTGTAGATATCTAACTCCTTGTATGGGTTAACAGACACCAGCAGGGTTCCAATATAAGTCTGCAGAGAAAGACAAGGTAAGAAAATTCCTGTTCTGCACTTGCATAATACAGACTGCCCTGAAACATTGTTTCTAGCAATGTTGTATCGATGTATCAAATGGCAGCTTCAGCTTGTATGGCACCCTGGGTGAACCCCCCCTCCACATCGCTGCTTTGAATTAAGAGTCTATACCATCCCCATACACACCCCTCCCCACCACCCACTTCTGAGTGAAGGATCACTCTCTGCCGGTAGGAAACTGTTTCTCACAAACTAAAAGCTGGGCACCCACTCAGACAAGCTTGACCCATGCGTTGAAATTATGATTGACATGGTGATACGGCCCTGGTGGTTGTTTTTTGGTGTATGTGTCTCCCTTCCCTTGCAGGTAAGGCTTTCCCTGCTTCTCATGTTGCAGAGTGGCTGAAGTTTACCATGATTTTGGGGATTGTGCCTGTATTTAAAAGCCCTATCTTACTCCACTGAGAGAGGACCAGTGGGTCAGAGGACAGCATTGCTGTGGTGAGACTTGTCGAGAAGACTTAGTACTTTCATGGTGGAAAAAGCGATTGTTTCAGTTCTATTTAAGTGATCTTGAGTTTAACCTTGTGTTTTGTTTTATTGCAGAGTGACTTCTTTTTGGAGACCTGTTTTTGAGTCAATAGTTAAATTTGGTTTTAATAAATTATTGAATTGTTTATGGGGAACCGTCTCAAGTCTCACTCTTTTTTAAAGATCTGTTAAAACACATATATATATATATATATATATATATATATATATATATATATATATATATATATATATATATATATATTTGTATTAATGAGGCTGCCAGATTCAGCAAAAAGAGAATGCAGCATCAGATTTTGTTGGGTGAAGGTCAAGAGTTGGAAGTTTCATTAGAGAAAGAAAAACAACGAGGTTATCCAGCATTATACGTCACAGAAAGACTCACGTAAATTAGATTCTCATGGAAGCGTTTCCTAAGGTTGTCCAGGAAGGCACCTTCACTCGTGTAGGCGTCAAGGAGAACAAAATCCTGGAGGCCCACGCGATCCCGGGCTGTAAGAGAAGCCTCCATGTTCCTCAGGATTTGGTTACACCTATCCTCCAGGCTCTGTCTCCAAACAGGAACAATAAGTTACAAAGTGTCACAGTAGAAATAACTAAAAAGTGACCAAAAAAAAGCCCTGCTTTTTTTTTCTTGTGTCCAGTCCTACTCAAAATGCATCTGGCTTTTCTGAAAATAAACCCAAAGATACACACATACACACAGATGCTTATGATCGACAAAAGGATGTATATTTGTCAGCGGGTGACTCCTTTCCTGCCTGTTTGTCCCCATGTGTGTTACCTCCAGTCAGCGGCCTTGGCTACATCCTCAATGCTCCGGATTAATCTATCTCTAGCCTCCATTATCTAATCTACTTCTTTGTTGACTAATGAGCTATCGGTCTTGTTCAGGGTGAGGACAGACAAACAAAAAATACTCCACATACCACTGTAGCCTCAGATTGCTTAATATGACAAACAATAATTTAATCCAGATTTAGCCATTTTTTCATTTTGTTTCATTAACCTACTTGACATTGTCATACAGTAGCTAACATTGGTTTTGCCACATTTAACCATGCACCGGGCCCAAATGCATTGCCCTGGGGGTTAATAGCAAAATGCTCATTTACAACGCCTTTTCACCGGAGGCCTTTAAAGGTTAAAGTTGGAAATAAGAAAAGAAAAGAGAAAAAGAAGAGTAAGAATATAAATACAATAATGTTAGAAGTACGCTGAAGTTATAAATGCAATACAGATGAAATACAAGTACAAAATTAGACAATTATATAAGAATTCTCCAGATATGTGTGTGCAAACGTTTCAGCAGTGAGAACAGTGTTTTTTTCTGTTTTAGCCATGGTCTAATACTTTCATTGAAAAAGTTGTGTTGCATTTTAAGCTTGGTAAATAGTTCCAAAGAATGACACCAATAAAAGCAATTTATTATAACACGAATAAAACCCAGGAAGTCCTCTGCTACATAAATCACCGTTAAAGTAATCAGCAAACATTACTGAGAACTCTGCTCTGTCATCACTACCAAATAGACCTGTAAACCAAACAAAGTAACGGACACCCCTGGTTCATTCTTCAGGTAAAAAAGTGATCTACTCTATTCTTCTGCAGCTCTACTCAGCCTGCGCAAAAGCATGCGTAGGTTAGATGTCCCAAGGAAACATGTCTTAAAATCGCCCTGAGGTCATTAAAATGTTTAACAAAGTGCCAGAAAGTTAATGTACCTACCCTGAAGGTCCCTGGTGTTTGTGCATGTACCTCTGTACATTCACTGAACTGAACATCTGCTTTTATTGAAGGGAAAAACAGCAATATCTCTGACAGGAAACACTGATGGATTACAGTGTCCACTTCCTTCAATAGGAAACCATCAATAATGTAGTGGGGATGCAACAACAGAAGCATATCTCATTCTAAAAATGAAAGTGTGTATGTGCATGCATGTGCGTGTGTGTGGGAAGACGAGGTGCAGATTAAAGCCACCTTTTGTTTTTACAATCTAAACCCATTTTTCTCAACCGGAGTTGGCTCATAGAAGATGCTGCAAAAGACCAACGCATGGAGCAGAGCATGGAGGAGACAGTAGAAAAGTAACAACCAAGCAGCAGGACTGCTATTATCTCCTTCGTGTGAGGACGAACACTGCCATATTCCTACAAAACTACCTCCAGTGGGCTACTGGTGTGATGTTTCTGACCCAACTGTCAGAAACATACTCCATGAGGGTGCCATGAGGGCCCAGTGTCCTCTTATGGGATCTGTGCTCACAGACCAGCACCATGCAGCTGGATTTATGTTAACCGGAGAACACCAGAATGGGCAGGCTCACCATTGGTGTCCCGTTCTCTTGACAGATGAGAAAAGGTTCCCACTGAACTCTGAGAGACATGAAATAGTCTGGAGTTGCCGTGGTGAACATGATGCTGCTTGAAACTTCATCCACCGTGACCTGTTTGGGTAAGTGATGGTCTGGGGAGGCATATCTTTGGAGGGTCTTTCAGACCTCCATATGCAAACTAATTGTACCCTGAATACCAGTGGTACCAGGATGAAATCCTCAGACCCACTGTCAGACCTCAAGCTCCCCAGACCCGAATCCACTGGAGAACGTTTGGATGTTATTTATCGGTGCATCAGATTCCACCAAGTAGCACCGCAAAGTGTCCAAGAGCTTACAGATGCCCTCATCCAGGTCTGGGAGGACATCCCCCAGGAAACCATCCTCTGTCTCATCAGGAGCATGCCCAGATGTTGTCAGGATTCCTTTTGACTCAAACACACTCCTGAGCCACATTATGAGTTTCTATGATTTTGATATTACACCTCTGTAATTTAAATTTTTCAGACTGTTCTACTTTAAGTCAATTAAGAGTCCAAAGTTTGAGAAGGGGTCTGAACCCTTGAAAACATTCTGATCACTAAGGTTATGAAGTACCAGTCGCTCCAAAATATAATTTCTGAGCAGGTTATAAGTGTAGAAAAACTTGTTTTAATAATCAGCAGCCAAGGATAAGCTATATTTTTCAACCACTTGTGATATCCAAAATGGGAGCTATCCACCTTCCAAAATATTGTTCTGCTTCTTCTATTATTGGCATTTGTCAGCCCTCATGTGTGACTACCTATGCAACTGATTACTGCTGTATATCATGTCTCTGTGACTGAACAGAATCTTCACTATATGTCCTTGCGTTTATCTCTTTTAGATTAACCTGATCTACCGATCAATGGAGATTTAAGTGCCTTGTTAATCACTCTTCACGATTCCCTACAGGAAACATTGGTCACATGTTTTCACAGCCTCAATGACAATAAGCCAAACTATAATAAAAAAAATATATGCATTATATTTCCGTATTTGTGAGTTTACAAAGGCGATTTTTTACAGCCAAGGTTTTTTCCCTTTTCTTAACCCACCACTATTGTCTTCTGTTAGTGTGTGAGTTTGTTTCTGTGTCTCGGGTGTTGCTTTACGCTTTCCTTTATTGCTTCCTCATTACCTGATTATTGACAAAACCTACTCCCCTACTGCACACCTGAACCTCTTCATCAATCAACACTGCGACGCTTGCCCTGATTCCTCATCTGCTCTTCGTAACGTCATCGGATCACTCGCAGTAGTAGCTTATTTTTTCGCTTTTTATTGTCTATAAAAGTTCCTGATTCTTTGTGAGTTAAATGTGTGGTTCTCGTCATCATTCCTTTTGCGTACCTGCCTGTTACAGCCTGTACAACGTTTCAGTAGGTGAGTTTCCATGGGACTCTTTTCTCCTATCCAAATTAAGCATTTCCGAATTACGATGCCGGTCGCCTTTTTACATGACCTGTGATCTTTTCCGGCCCGGTGTTAACATGCATCGACTCATCTAATCAGAAACAGCTTTCAGACATACGCTGACGATCCAAACTTTTCGTCCATCTAACCGTCCAACTATGTTGAACTCTTTAAAGTTGCAATGAGTAAATTAATCTCTGATGAAGCCAAGTACCTGCGCAGATACAATTCGAACAGAGAGCTTTACTGAAACAGTGTTCACATGCAGCGAATGGCTATCGGAGAGGCTTTCTGAAAGGACTTAGACTACTTCCTTGCAAAGGAATGAAATCTCTTTCGGAAGGGCAGTTTCTTTCGTAGATGTCTTTTCGGAATCTATTCGGAATTTGGCTGTCCATTTAAACCCACCAATTGTTTGCTCTCTTAAAACTGTTTCCCTTGTGTTGTGTGTTGTATTTGATTTGTCTAGTCTGACCAAGTCTGGCAGGGACCTTTCAATACAAACTTGAAACAAAAGGAGAATAAATTAACTGATAACAGAACTAAATTATGAATCTTTTAAAACATGCTACAGACTAAGTAATATTTACTTAATTACTGGTTTACAGTACAATGTTAACAAATTAAGACCAATTGCAAATAAAACTAGATACCAAACTGTTTTTAATTTGATCATACACCAATTATCCATAAAATTATTAGCACTGACATTTGATGTCAACGTAACATTGACTACCTCGTGAAAATAAGGATTTGAGAAATTTCATAAGGGCTGTGATGGTTAGACAACTGAGTCGGTCAAACTCCAGAACTGCAGGTCTTGTTGTGTGTTCAGCGTCTGCCGTGGTTAGTGCCTACCAAGTGGTCAAAGGGAGAATCAGTGGTTAACACTAGGGACATGGATGTCCAAGACTCAAGGCTGAAGTGTGGCGTTATCGATGGCTAGCCAGTGCTGGCTATGCTAATTATGGTTTAAGATTATGGCTAATCTGTCAAGGTGGTCTCTTTCAATTTCAGACGTGTGCGGAAAAACATGATGAAAACCTTGAGACATGCTAACTTCTTTATAATAGTTTGGTTTGGGTGTTGTTGTCAAGACTCTCAAGTCGTGTATCAGCAAAAAAAAAGATGAAACGCAGCAAGCAGCTACTTCTTCCCCACATTCTGCCTACTTGGTACTTCATCGGTCTGGTACTGAGTGCAGAGATTTGTTAATTTTTTTTTGCCTTTAATAGGAAATGTAACCTCTGCTGAACCCGTGGTTGATGGGAGCAGCAGCTCCACCCCTAGCTCCCCCAGATGTCTTCACCTTATGTCTTACACTGAGTCCAACCACCTCACAAAGGAAGCTCATTTCAGCCGCTTGTATCCTTGACCTCACCAAATTTTCCATAAGCACGATCCATCAGGCGAGATCAAGGATGCAATTGACTGATTGATCGTGGAAAATTGGTCTGCAGTGAAAAAATAAGCGTAATAATTCTTACAAAAAACTGTAATAGTGAGGATCTTCGAGATTTTAAGGCAACAATATATGCACTGTCACATATTTAAGGTAAAGCACAAAGAAGTGCTTGAATACTTCAAATTTTAATATTGATACTGTCACACTACAGCGGAACAGGAAAGTGTATCTGACCTGGAGATCATCATCTGAGATGGTTCTCCATTGTTCCTGTCTATCCAATATGTTGCTGGATCCTGTTACGCTGACACAAAGTGGCAGTTAGGCTCCTGAAAGAGATAGCACTCCTCGTGGGCCATTGATTGACACAACACATCACTCAGGGCAACACTCATTTAAGGGGCTTCAGGTGTCTAGAAAAACCAGACCATCACTGGCCTCCTTCACACCTGTCAAGTATCTCCTCTGTTGCTACAGTATCAACTGGATGAAGATCCTGCTGGCAAATTCATCACTGGATTTACAATATAATCACTAACTTTGTTTGCTGATCAATGTTGGGCCAAAAGTATTGTGGACAAAGGGCAAACAAATAAAAGAAAAATATCTTCATTAATTTTACAACACACAGTGCAAATGCCAAAACACAACGGAAGAGTTTACGAAGGAACTTAACCACCATTACACATACTGACTTCAGTTGTCGCCATGGCAACGCTTACACATCAGTCATATGTCACATCCATTTTAGCTATTTAAGCTACTTTAAAACAAAATAGCTTGTGAAGAGTTTTCTTTAGCAGGTACAATACACCTTGTTTACTGTAGCTTTGGGTGCTGTTTATGTTTGTGTCCTTATCAATGTATTTGTTTTTTTCACGATGTTGATTAAAGTTTTATTCTAAGTCACATAACTGCATGACCCGGAAGTTAAACAAAGCTACTACGGCTAATAAAAATATCATGAAATGTTTTGAAACACTTTCATTGTCTTGTGGCTTTGCAGATCGTTTTTCTCAATGGGTTGTGGCTTTTGCAGCATGTATGCGTTGTGAAATTTTTGAAGGTGCTTTCTTTATATGCTGCATGCATGTGGTGTCAAACTGATGAAGTTGTTTGCGCATGTTGTCAAATTGAGCGTTGCAGTGCATTTACCCTTGTCAGCCATCCCGCAGAAGGGTACCATAGACTTCCTCTATTGCAGAGGAAAATAAGGTTGAGTTCGTGTTGTAGTGAAAGTGAACCAAAACAGTTTTATCATCTGTAGTTTGAGTTATTAACAAAATAAATTTAAGTTATAACTTTCATCGTGGATTTATTTTGCATCATAATATATCTTCATAGCTTTCATAGATAAATGAAATGCATTTGTGTACATCTGCATTATCTCATATACATATTGGTGACAGGGCCACGTGCCACATGCAAACCAATATATATAGATCCACTGCAGATACATACTTTCATGTCCCAGATCCGATTAAGATCCGGACATTAGAGACATCATGAGGTGTTCATGCTTGTATAATCTTATTTTGATTAGCTCATTATCTTTTTTTTAATGATATTGTTAAAATGTATAAAATGTTACTTACTGTAGTGTGAAACGTGAAGTTTCCCTTGTCAACGTGAAACAAAGTTTCCCTTGTCAACTTTTGCTGACAAGGGAAATCAGAAACTAGAATGGAGCATGCATTGGAGAATGTACCTCCACCATGTTTCAACAACCTCATTAAAATCAAACAAGCATCATCCACAACTCATAGGACCTAGTTAAACTCATAGCCCTGTCCTCATAATAATCATAATATTTACATATGGATTTTTATTTGGATCTGCACCAAAATCCAATAGACTCATAGATGCCAACCCCCTAAATATGCCATAATTCTTCCATCAAGATTTGCACATTTTTGCCAGAAATGTTGAAAATCGCCTTGCCTTGAAATGTTAAAGAAACAAATCCTGGATAATCCAGACGCACACCAAAATTTAATGGTTATCTCACAACTTTTCTTGGACATTGCAGCCAAACAGCTTTTCTCGAGTTCTCCTCTTAGCCAAATTAAAAAACAAACAAATCATCCTTGGTGAAGGAAATACTGGCCCTGCAACTGAAAAATCATTAGCTATGTTAATGTAATTACCTGTTTTACTTCCAAAACCATGTGTGTCATGGTTGAATCAGTCTTGTGTGATGAACCTGATCAATCCAAAACTACTACCAGGAACTTCAGTCCTCAGCCTCACAACTCAGACAATCACGGCTTATGATGGCGGTATCAGTAGCCGATTAATTCTTCCATTGTGAAGATCAGCATTGATATTTCTCCAAGCAGCTACTTAAACCGCTATCTGCGAGGTTGATTCAAATGTCAACTCAGCCCAGTACTACAGCCTGGAACACAGGAGGAGAAGGAGGAGTTTAGAACTTCTTCTTTCTACTGGCCTGATGTACCTGCATTGTTGTTAATGAAGTGGCAATGAGCCTCCTGGCAATGGAACCACTGAGCTGGTTAAACATTCATGGAGCCCGGGTACCAAACATTCATTCAGTAGACTGCCTGAGTACATCTACACCATGTGTTTAAGGAATTGTTTGTATATGTGTGTGTGTGTGTGTGTGTGTGTGCGTGTGTGTGTGTGTGTGTGTGTTTGCATGTAAGTATGTAATACAAGTCAACAAGTTAACTTAATACTACCGGAGACCCTTCCTTGCCCTCCTCCCCACAAAATTACTGCACAGGTATTGGATTACTGATCTTTGATTAGGCAGATGCATTTCAAACCAATTACCAGCTGCTCATTACAGTACCAATGATCGGATCACACCAACTGTCAATATAAATTCAGACCTATAGTAACATGCATCTATAATTTTGGTTGTACCATCATGTATTTTCAAAATATTGAATTACTTAAACAAAAATCTTTATTTGTATACAAGTGATTATGCAACGATGCGTTACTGGTTTTAACGAATTACATTTAATACCAGCTACTTCAACAAATCAATAAATTGACCAGAACTTTGCAAATATTTCCAACACTTTGGAAGACATTATGAGCATTTTTCAAAAGAAAAGAGACAGCCAACAAGAACGGAGAAGAACAAGATGAAGATGTACTACATCGTGCTACTTGTTCAAATTACACAATAATGTGACATGGTGGTGGTGGTGGTGGTGTATTGTATAACGTTTCCTTCGTATTCCATCTGTTTAAATTTTAACATTTGTTTTTTCCTGTAAGCAACCACTAAAGCATCTAACATTACTGAGGATTTGCCAAAACACAGAGTTACATAAGAGAACCAATTGGAAAAATCCTCATTAGCATATTGTAATCCATTATTTAAAGCAGAAGAGATCCTGGGGATCTAGCCAGTCTTTAAAGAAGTCCACCATTCCCTTCATAATGTCCAGTCAAACACCAGACAACAATAGCTAAAGGTCCACATTCTATTTCACAAATAGATCCATATTACGGTGTCGGAGGTTAGTATGCATGGCACAAGCTGCTCATCTGGAGTTCTAACCAAGAACAAATTTAACAATCACTCCTACACCACTAAACAGCCATCAGGAATAATTTGTGGTTCACTGTTTTTCCCAAGGACACTTTGATGGGTAAGCTCGAGGGTCTCAAATTGAACCAGAGACCATCCAATTACTGGTTCTGGTTGTAGATTACTGTTCTACCTCCTGAAAATACACTACCATTGAGGTGTACTGCTCAGGTATTATTACCATTACAACACTACATATGACATATTAGCAAATGTTTGCCAATCTTTGGGAGACACAACCACGGTCAAAACACGCTTTGAAGGTTTGAGGTAAAATGCACCTCCACAGCTATTTCTAGGTGGATCCAAGGAATTATAGTGGAATTATCCAGCTGGCCGACAGGGACAAACACACTGGAACTGAAGAAAAACACTTGCAAACACCCACACAAGCAAATTAAGAAAACATCTACATCAAATTTGACAACACATGTGAAGCATTTGGAGAACTACAAAAGCCGCAACACATTAAGAATGGAAGTGGGGTTTTTTTTGAGGAGACTTAAAAGTGAAATATTATACTCCTTTTACACAAGTTAATACAATTGAATTTATCTTAATTAAATATCTGTTTCGGCAGTTGGTTAAAATTACCAATTTAATCAAGCTACACTGGATCCCTTCAACTTCGCTCAAATAGGATTATCTAGAACAGCATGTTTGAGTTGAGCCCTTCCCTTCCTGAAGCAGAGGGCGTTCTCATGAATAGGCTAGGACATGTAAGACAAACATGGCTTCTATGGAAATTCCCGTTACCTAATGTTAGCTGGAGCCTGCTGAGGATAAAGAGAACCCTGGACACAGCACGATTTTTGTTTCAACTACGTTAGTTATCAAGCTTATATGTACATGTAATTCTCTGTGACTGTTCACTAACTACATCTATTACTACTGGTGAGATGAACTACTACTGTAATACTACTGATATATATATAGAACATATATAGAGAACAAGATATATATAGATATATATCTATACAGATATATACAGATGTATATATAGAGAGATTTGTATGTATAGAGTGCGAGAGAGAGAGAGAGAGAGAGAGAGAGAGAGAGAGAGAGAGAGAGGTAATATGACACAGTGTCCTGGTTTAACCCCACACTCTTCACTTCTTGTTGAAATGTGCTATGGGTGTAACACTGGAATCAAAAAAACTACCCATGCCGGTTTGACCAAATCACCTTTGTGCTGTCTGGTAACAGTACTCTCAAAATTAACATTAAAATGGATCCCAGGAGCAGTCCGGACACAATTCTTTACAAAAGGTGGAGAAATCCTGACAAGAGGTAAAACAACATTATGATCTGATTATATTATTTTTACTGTTTATATTTCCTCATTCTTTCAACATTCAAATGGGAGAACATTGAGGAAAAACCTGCTCTACAACCAGTAAATAGAGTAATGTCCTTTCGGAGTAATGTCCGAAAGGAAAACTTTCTATATGAAAGACATCTTCGAAGTATAGATAGATAGACATTAATCAATATTGTTTTATAAAAAGATAATAATAGTTGGTGAAACTTCATGACTTCTAATCGGTATGAGTTCAGTTTTGTTAAGTGCAAATTAATCAAATAACCAAGGTTGGGCTGAACTTCCTCCCATAATTTCAACCCTGAGTTCCATACTACTGAAACTGTGGTATATAAGACAATGACTGAGACACCCTCAAGTGTGTTGAAGGGCACAGTCCACATATGGATATTTAGATCAGTCCAACTTACATTCTGCAAACATAGAATGAGAGGCATAGCCTTCAGCTATCAGGCTTCCTTCCTACGGAACCATCTCCCACTCTGGGTACGGAGGGGAGGACCCCCTCTCTGTATTTAAGAGTAAGCTTAAGACTTCCATTTTCGATAAAGCTTATAATTAAGGCTGGTCAAATCTAAATAATGGTGGATTTCCTATGATGCACTGAGATCTCTGTTCCTCTCTCCCTCTGTATTCATATGTATATATTTCATATTACATCTTATTAACTTGACTTTTTCCATGGACCCTTTGTGCTTTTTTCATCCTGCAGGGATGAATAAAATTTGATTTAAGTAAGGCAAGGCAAGGAAACTTTTTTCCTATGACAAATTTCAGCAACAGGGCAATTCAAAGTGCTTTGCACAAATAATCGAGAACATTGTGACAAAGTGCAAGAGAACATTTAGGCATTTAAAACAGTTATTAAAACATTATGAAAGATTAAAAACGAAAAACAAGCTAAGTAGGTACTATATAGGAAAGACAGAAATAAGAATCATTTAAAAATTTTATAAAAGGCAGCAGCAAATAAATAACGGAATCCATTAAATGAATAATTTCATTCCATAGAATTACTCCACAATACCTGAAAATGGACCGCAGGATATTTAAACTTTCTCAGACTGTCTGGTTTGGGAACAGTGAAATTGTGAATTAGTAACAAAATAATGTCGAAAGCTAGATGATAAATATGTATTTTTACATATAACTTTAAAGATAAATGTAAATATTTGGAGAACATTGATATAAATATCAATCAAATAGACAATAACCATAACTAAAGAGAGGAACAGTTGGTGCATTATATTTTCCAAAAGTAACCTCATAAGCCTCGTCGTTTTTTCAGCAGAAATATTTTGCCGAGATAAGTTGAAAAGGTACTTGCCCAGACAATATTACAGTAAATTGAGTATACTCTTTTAGTGTTGCGGTGCAATGAGTATGGGATCACCACTGTTTTGTGCATCTAATGAAGCACCTAGTACCACCTGCCTTCCAAGTGGTACTTTAGATACCCTATCTCATTCCGTCCAACTGCAGAAGACAAGCCTGCCACTGTAACTCCAGCACAGTTGCCACTCTGTGAACATGCTACGCCAACATGCCAACATGACATCATCCACAGTGGGCTGCAAAGTTTGTGCATCCAAGCAACGTTCTCAAGGTCAATAGCTACATGTGACGAGCGACCAACGATTCCACAGAAGAGCTACAGCAGCACAAATGCCGAAAAAGCCAGCACCTGGTAGACAGCCATCAGAACACACTGAATTATGGTCATGAAGATAATTGCCTTTAGACCAAAAGGTTATTGTTTGATAGTGACCGTCACCACGCTTCTATCCCCTATGCAACAAAAGCCTGTATCGACTCGGAAGTCACCCTGATTGAAGCAGATCAGAAAAAAAAATCCTGGTAAAGTCCTGACTTGAGGTTAAATACATAATGATTTTATTATTTTTTTTACAGTTCCAGTTTCTTCATAGGTCTTGGTTGAGAAAGGGGAAGCCCCCCCTTCAAAACCTGCCTCACATAGCAGTGTTATAATAATTATAATTATAGTATTGAAATGGATATACAACCTTTGTATTTAATAAAGCCTGAGCTTCTCATTATGCTTTGCTGACATTTAGGGATGAGGAAAACTTTGTGCAGCAGAGTGATGAAGATTTGGGCACAAACCAAGAGATCTGCACCATCACCACAATGAATTCAGGAATAGAAAATTCTGTCTCCAGATCTGGTTCTGATCAAAAAGGTTCGTGGAATTCAACAGTATTAGTTGTAGGTTATACGCATTTGTGATCTCCTCTGGCTGATGGTATATACAGTATATTTTCTAACAAATCAATGCCACTAAGCCAGGTTTCTTTTTTATTCTTTCATGCCTCTACAAACATTTCTTAAGAGCGTACAGTGACTTTCAATAACTTTTTTCGTCCATTTTACAGACACCTTTACAATTGATGAGGCACTTGAAGCTGTTGGCTTTGGAAAGTTCCAGTGTAAATTATCTGTTCTGACTGGCCTGTCATGGGTAAGAATCCTGAATCAAGCAGAAATGTCTTAAATATCATTTCCAGATCATGTACATCTATGTGGTGTTCTCTCTCGGAGAGCAGATAGGAGATGCCATGGAGATGATGATTCTCAGTATTTTGAGCCCCGAGCTGCACTGTCAGTGGAGGCTGCCCGGCTATATGGTGTCTCTTATAACGTCGGTAAGGACCTCTCAGAAAGCTTTTATTGCAACTTTTTGAAGCTTGAATATATTTTCTCTTATAAAAACTTTTTTTTAGGTAGTGTTTATCGGGATGGGCATCAGTTCACCTTTATGGGGAAACTTGATTGACAACAAGGGCAGAAGAGTTGTGAGTTTATCTGTGTTTTTTTCCATTTTTATGATATAGTGAATTTGAGCATTATTTGATATTAAGCTTACATGTTCTATCTATGTGTCTGTGTACGAATGAGGGTCTGATAATCTCTATGAGCTGGATCTTGTACTTTGGCCTCTTGAGTGCCTTTGCTCCGGTTTATGGCTGGATCTTATTCCTGCGGACCCTAGTAGGCTTTGGCATAGCAGGAGCACCTCAGTCGTAAGTTAATTTCTTAATTTTAGACCAACACCTTTAACAATAAGATATGCGTTGAAACATTTAGTGCATTCAGTAACTATTCAGGCTTCTTCACTTTTTTCACTTTTTATTATGTTGCAGCTTTATGCTAAAATCCTTAAAATTTATTTTTCCCTCATCAATCGACACTCAATAGCCCATAATAACAAAAATTAAACATAGTATCAGATATTTTTGAAAAATCTATTAGAAAAAGAAAAACCGAAATATCACATTGACATAACTATTCCTACACTTTGCTATGATCATCTTTGAAATGGTGCTCCACCTAGATTGGAGTTCACCTGTGGTACATTCAATTGAGTGGACCTGATTTGGAGCCAAATACCGAGCCACGAGGTAGAAGGAGAAGCCAGGAGAGCTCATAGACAGGTATGTATTAAGGCACAGATCGGAGGAGGTTATAAAAACATTTTCTCTACTGAAAAAGTTATTAATCCATCCCTGAGGAGAAGTAGGCAGCTATCTGCAGCGCCCGGGGAGCAGATGGGTGTTCAGGATATTACTCAAGGATTCTTCAACATGTAAACTGCTGGGGCTTGAACTGGCTACCTTCCGATTGGAGACGGCCACTCCACAGCCTCTCTAGAGCTACAGCCGCCCCGTTGCCGCTGCCACCATTGAAGGTTCGCCAGCGCTCAGATTATTCAAATATTAAATGGAAGAAGTTTAGAAAAAAACAGGATTCTTCATGCAGTTGCCACCCAGCCAATCTGAGCTATTGGGGAAGAAGGGCCTTGGTAAGAGAGGTGAATAAGAGCCTGATGGCCACTCTGGCTGAGCTTCAGAGATCCTGTGTGGAGATGGGAGAAACTAACACAAGGTCAGCTATCAGGAGAGAACAGAAAGGACTCTCTGACTGTGAGAAATGAAATTATCTGGTCTAATGAGCCTAAGATTGAACTGTGTGGCCTCATATCCAAACGTAATGTCAGGTGGAAGCCAAGCATCACTCATCAACATCATCATCACCCAATACCATCCCAGCAGTGGTGCAGCAGGGAATGCGAGACTGGAATTGTTTGAAGGAAAGTTGAAAGGAGCTAAGGACAGAGATATCCTCAATAAAAAACCTGGTCCAGAGCACTCAGTACCTCAAATTGGGCCTAAGGTTCACCTTCCATGAGGACGATGACCCTAAGTATATTGCCAAGACAATGCAGGAGTGGTTTAGGAATGACTCCGTCAAGGTCCTTGAGTGACCTAGCTTTGACTTGAATACAGTTCAACATCTCTGGAGAGCTTTAAATGTCCACCGACGGTCGCAATCCAACCTGAGAGAGCCTAAGCCAATCGGCAGAGAGGAATGGCAGAACATCCGAAAATCCAGGTGTTCGAAGCTCGCCAGGTCATCCTCTGGTAGACTGGAGACAAATTGCTGCCAAAGGTTCTTAAAATAAGTACTAAGGAAAACATCTCAATACTTACGTCTGTCTGATATTTCTCTTTTTATTTTCATTGACTTGCATATCTAAAACTCTGTATTGCTTTGTAATTATGGAGTATGGAGTTCAGATTGAAAAAGGGAAAAATTTGGTCAAATTATTTTAGCATAAGGATGCTACATAATAAAATGTGGAAAGTGAAGGGGTAATGGATCAGATAATGAATAAAACAAGCGTTTCTATTTCAAGGGTGACATTGTACTCTGAGTTCCTCCCCATCAAGACGAGAGGCACCAGCATTGTGCTGATATCGGTAATATCTTTGATATTATTGCATATTTTTACTGTAGTCTAATGTTACGTATTATATGTGATTTATAATACTGTTTATTGATCCATCTTGACATTGGTGATCTTCGTCATGATGATGGGGATGTTTTTGTGTGCATCAGATGTTCTGGTCAATTGGTGCTGTGTTCGAGGTCTTACTCGCGATGTGGATTATGCCTACTCTTGGCTGGAGGTGGCTGCTTGGTTTATCCACTGTACCTATGGCAATATTTATTTGCTTCTCTTCGGTAAGTACATTTTTGATATATAATGATTAGAGCTGGGAAATTAATTGTATAAAAAAAAAAGAAGACTGTTCTTGATTCAGATGTAAAGGCGATTTCATGTCTGATGTACAACAATTCAGCAGCATTTGAATTAATGATACAAGCTGCAGCTAAGCCAGCATGGTTTGTGTTCCAACTCGCGCTTATGAACCAGACCTAGCCCTGTAAATGGTTGGCCTTATGGATATGTAAGTTTGACGCGATTTTGGGATTATCTATTCTAGAGGAATCCGGGATCAGACTCGCACTTAAGCGTGAATAGAATCAAGATCTCAATTTTAAGCAAAAGAATTTCAATTCTTATTTTAACCAGAATTTTCAAGCCGTAATAGCAATGCATGAAATCAAAACCAGCTGATGCTCATCTCTCAATTGTATTTTTTTTACACAGTGGCTTCCTGAAAGTCCTCGCTTTGACATGCTGAATGGAAACCCAGAAAAGGCCATGGCAACTTTAAAATATATTGCCGAGGAGAATGGTAAAGCCTTGCCCCAAGGGAAGATAATTGCCCCTAAACAGGTGACATTACAGGCTAATGGGCTTAAATGAATAATGGGAGTGTCTAATTTTTACTTCCAAAAACACACCTTCTATTTTTGTTGTTTTAATTTCACAGAAAGTCTGTGGACGGATGAAAGATGTCCTTTCTCCTCAGTACGGGAAGACTACTCTTCTTCTGTGGTTTATTTGGTGAGCATGAGTATTAAATGTTCAGCTTCATTTGAGCTTTTATAAATCAGAAATTCTATTTAAAAAGTAATTATTTGTGTAGGAGTTTTTTGAGTGTTATTCCAGATTCATCCAATAGGTGTCACTATTATGCTGTGGTAACATGCAATAAGGGAAGGAACTTTCCTTCTGTTGTTGCAAGACAAAAGTGAGCTCTCAGTTTTTTGGCTACAGTTTTTTGACAGTAGTTACAGATCGTTATATATTGTATTTTGAAGTATTTTGTATATGATGGTAGCATAAGGTGGATGGAATCAAACACAATATGCAGAGTACAACTACAAATAAATAATTCATTATAAGGTGAGAAGCTGAACTTTCTACACCACTCGGCGATGTGACAGCAGGCACATTTATCTATCGTTTTTTCTTTTTTTCTTTTTATTAACCTTAATCTGTCCCTTACAGCTGCTTCGGCGTGCAGAATTTGGTTCTGACTGCCTTACAGTGCGAGACAGATTTTAGTCTGCAAAGGAAGAGTCTGTCATACTCCTACAGTTGTGTAAACTAAATTGTGTGTATATATGTGCAATAACATCAACATTAGATCCATAACTGTACAAATATGTGTTCATTTTATTTTATTGTACGTATTTAAGTTAAGGCTTTGCCTCTACAATTTGATTTAGACTGTAATGACATCTTGGAAAAGCTGACAACTGTTTGGAGAGCTCCAGATGTGTGGGCATGCACTTAATGGAACGTACAGACCAAACTGAAAACATGACAGCCCCAAGTCAGAACACACATTAGTGGATTGTTATTTCAGTTGGTATGGTTCAATTGTAAATATATATGCTCAGTCAAGTAATGTCAAAATAACATAGAACATTGCAAAGATGGGACCAGGAAGTGTTACAGGGATAGAGGGTTTCCTCTCAGGATATCGAGATAACTAAAGCCGAGATTGGACTGAGATTCCACCATTGACATTACTGGATAATGATTTATCCATGGCTGGATAAATCATTATCCAGCCATGTACTCAACGCTTTATTTGTAAATGCAAGCTTGCCGAATAATGATTTTTATTTCATCCACAGGTTTGCAAATGCCTTCTCCTATTATGGTTTAGTTCTGTTAACAACTGAGCTGTTCCAGTCTGGAGTTGCATGTGGTAGTAAGTAACTCTCACTCCGTGTTGATGTGTTGTCAGTATTTGCTTTATATTTGAATAAAAATACCAAAAATATCTCCTTTATTTCCATAGCGACCCAAGGAGCCAAGGCTGAACCAAGTTGCAGTCTAGACTGCAAATATTTGACATCAGCTGACTACAAAGACCTTTTATGGACAACTTTAGCTGAATTCCCAGGTAAAAGACATCTTTTTGGCGAGCACATTTATTCAGAGATGTTGTATGTATTTGAAGTTTGGACATGAGAACCATCACAATACTGTTGCTAAGCTATACCCTCATGTAAAGCTTTCCTCGAACATCGGCTGTTGTTAAAACTCAAAACTAAATTGTTAAAAAAAAATTCCATAGCCATATTCAGCTTTGTCTGAAGTTCATTTCAAACTTGATAAATGAAACACAACAAAGATTTCTCTAATGCCACAATATTTCGTGCACAAATTCCCCATATTTTATTAATTTTGCCTTTCACGTAGAAAAAGACGCAAAGTCTTGTTGAAATAAGCTCACTGTTGTCACCACGTAGAAAGCTGTACTTAGGTGAGAGAATGGGCATCCAGGCCTAGTTTGAGAGTGGCCTCTAGCTGTAATATTCTAATTCGTAAAATTGTGTCTGTGCGATGTTTATTGCAACTGTATGTGTGCTATTTCATGTGTGTTTCAGGTCTCTTATTTGTCCTTGTGATTATTGAGCTCATTGGCAGAAAGAAGAGCATGGCATTGTGTTTCTTCATGTTTGCTTTGTTCGTTCTGCCCTTATATGCTTGTATTGGGAGGTAAGTTTGTCTTTGTTTTGTTTAATAATGGAAAAATAACTCACAAATACGTTAAAACATCAAGGCTGACCTCAAATTCTCATCCTCTATTTTTATGTTCATGCAGGACAGCTCTTACAATCTTCATCTTTATTAGCAGAGCCTTCATCTCTGGAGGTTTTCAAGTTGCTTATGTTTACACACCAGAGGTGACGCTTCTTATTTTAATGAATTTGGAATTTGATTTGCTTTATATCAGTTGAACTGAACAAACTGCTCTCTCTTTTCACACATTAGGTGTACCCTACAGAAATAAGAGCTTTAGCATTGGGAACTTGCAGCGCAATGGCAAGGATTGGTGCCCTGATCACTCCTTTTGTGGCGCAGGTATGTCTTTGTGAAGCAACACATGCTGATTTTAACAGCAACTTTTGGTCTCATTTAGCTCCAAACAACAAAGCAGTGTCAAACTTTTAAAGTCAATTTATTTGATCACATTTACAGTACAATTTATGATCTGAGTCATATTTACCTTCCTAGGAAATATGTGTTTAATAAAATGTTTAAATATTAAACATAAATACAAATGCTACATCTCAATCCTAGATACAAATGTACATTTTTAATCTAAAAGTTAAAGTTAAGTCTAAATGTTGAACCTAAATATTTAGAATAAAACTTAATATTTCTAGCTTAATAAATATTATCTTATATTTAGAATAGCTTAATATTTAGAATATTAAGCTAAAATGTTAATTCACACTGACGTTAGCGGAAGTACCAAAAAAAAAAGCACATTGAAGAAAACTATTTCTATTTCTATATAAAGAACTACTCACCCCAGTAACTTCAACAGGATCCCTCCATTCTACCCACTCATACCACCTCCTCCCCCAGACTAATCTCAGCACCCTGGGTGATCGGGCCTTCTGTTCTGCTGCGCCTCTTCTGTGAAATGCCCTCCCTGACCATTTAAAGGCCCCACAGACGACTGAGACTTTTAAAAAAGGACTTAAAATTTTACTTTTTAGCAGAACATTTCATAAACATTGCTGCCTTTTTGCAAATATTTCTTTACAATTATTATTATATTTTTCTTATTGATGCTTTTATCTGCTTTTAACTTGTAGCACATTGAGATTTCATCCAACTTAAAGTAAAAATAAAATGTATATTTATTATTATTATATTTATATGTAATATAAAGCATTTTATGTAACATAGTTCCTAGGAAGGTAAATAAGACAAACTTAATAAATATTGCTGAACTTATGTTCATATTTGCACTACATCCATAGTTTCTCAGGGCCTATACAAAAATTGTTGCTAAACTGAACGGAGAGTGGATACATTTTGTCCTTTTGAACATACTTATATATTTTATACGTTTATACCTTTAGTTTTAGTATATATTTTTAGTCTATTCTATCGTATTTTCCATTTCTATCGTATTTTCCATTTATGTGAAGGGAAACTCCAAAATAACAATTTCATTGCTCAGTGTGAACTATGTTCCTACTGTATGTGTGACAATAAAAAATCTTGAATCTTTGCTCTGCTTTTGAAACGCTGTTTGGGGCTAAATGTGGCAAAAAGTTGCTGTTTCAATGTGTGCTACTTAAAGAAATTGCGACCCATACTGCTATTCAGAATTGACAGTCTCTTTTGGTACTTCAAAAAATAAATCTATTCAAAACAAGTTCCAGCATAAATCCAATATCAGAATTTTCAAATTAGGCTGTATTTTCACTGTCTGACTCCTCCATCCTTGTTTCTAGGTCTTGCTCAGGAAATCAGTGTATCTGACCCTGTCAATGTACTGTGGCTGCTGTCTGCTGGCTGGAATTACATGCTTGATCCTGCCCATCGAGACATTGGGCAGGGGTCTGCAGGAGTCTAATATTGATCAGGAGTCGGGAGTGCAGTCAACAACAACAACAAGCCAGCCTTGTGGTGCAAAACTCTCCTAAGATAAGGGGTGAATCAGCTAATTGAAAACAATGGGAAAGTTTTATAGTATCATCTATCGCCCTAGTATCACACCCAACATGTACTTGAACATACACTGGACACAGTGGCTGATGAGTTGGGGAGGATGGAGATATTTTTTTATTAAGTCAGAAATTAAATATTTCTGTAACTACTCTAGGCATTTATTCATGATATTCATGATCAAATACATGTTTTTACAAAAAAAACTGTAACCTGTAACCTGATTTGTAATAGATGTCTTATAAATTTTATGCTTTTGGCCTCAGCAAATGCACCTAGTGATCTTACATCTCCATTTACCTACCAGTTTTGTGGTTTATGTTATTTGCTCTTATTTTGAAGGAGCAGAGAAAAAAAGAATGACCGGTTCTCCTAATGTTACATTACATCAGATGAATGCTTTATCAATTCATAGTATAAACGCGTTTCAAAAAGCCTCGGCTACACACATGCAATAAAAACCTAAAATAAGACACTGTTTTAAATCCGTCTTTGCTAATAAGCTTCTCGGGGTTTCTACCTATATGCTGAGCTTACAAGCTAACTGCTAAAAATTAGGGTTTTCTTTTTTTGGTTCATTTGAATGTAGCTTTTTAATCAGACAATGAATCACTCTCTCTTTCACCACCAATACATCACACTCATGTGCCATACAGTGGTCCAGAATTGACTAAGAAATGCGGGAACACTCCTTGGACCATGAAACTGCCGATACTCTAATCTGGTTGTTGATTGTTTAGGGAGGATATCCTCCTTTGGAGCATCCTTACCGTGTTTTGGCCAAAAGAAAAAAAGTACTTTGAAATTAAATTGCAAAGATGCAGCCACCCAGGGGCTCCTCAGTTAGTGGCAAAACAAAGGCTTATACTGGAACTGAGAACCTGCGACTCAAAGGCTTGTTCCATCCCTATGGGGATCACCCAGTCAGCAGGGTGCACAGTGACTTTAGGGATGATGGAGAGGCGGCAATGGCGGCGACACGAAGGGAAGCAGAACCGAGGAGAGCGGGCAGGGTTCCAGTCCAGGCTAGGAGCGGCCCTGTATAAACTTACCGTGCCCAGTCTCTTTCTCGGCAACTTTCACTCTTTCACCAACAAGCTGGCTGACATCAGAATGCAGATGCACCAACCACATAGCTGCGTTATGGTGATAACAGAGACCTGGCTGCACGAGAACATCCCGGACCTAGCTGTGGAGTTTGCAGGCTAAACCCATCACCGAGTGGACTACACAGCTTGATCTTGTAAGATCAGAGGAGGGGGTGTGTGCGTATACGTCAGTAACAGCGGGTTTACAGATACCATTGTTCTACAGAGACATTGTTGCCCGGACTTGGAGTTTTTATCGATGAAGTGCAGACCCTTTTATCTACCGAGGGTAATCCCAAAAGCTTTGATAAGATCCGTTTATGTTCACAGTCGAGCAGTCTGTCTATGTGCAAACTACATGATGCTATTAACAAAGAACTAAAAAAACATCCAAGAGTGTGCAGGAAAATGATCAGAGACTTCAAGAAAAATAAAAAGACACATTACACTGAGTATTTCATCAATGGGAAGGAGATAGAGAGGGCCTCCAGCTTCAAATTCATGGGAGTCAACATATCTGAGGACCTGACCTGGAGCCTTAACATCTCCAGCCTTATCAAGAATGTCCAGAAGCGTCTCTTCCTCCTCAGGACGTTAGAACTCAATCGTCTCCCAAGGAAGCTGCTTATTACTCTCTATAGATGTGCCATCAAGAGGATGCAGACATACAGCGGAACGATCTGGTGCTCAAGCTGCATTACATACGATAGGAAAGACCTTCAGTAGATAGTCAAAACGGCAGCGTGGATTGATGGCCCTACGCTTCCATACCTGAGTGACAACCACTTGAGCTGTCGCCACAGACGAGCCACCAAGACGAGAGACCCTGTTCACCACCCTACCATCAGGCAGACTGAGAACAATAAGAGCCAGAACCAACAGACTGAAGAACAGTTTTTAAGTGTTGTAATATTTGATATGTATGGTTGTCTCACTGGCCATTTGTCATTTCTCGAGACCTCAACTCCAGACTTGCGGAAGTTTTGATTTTGGGAGTTCGTAGTAAAATCGGAACAGCAGCTAACCTGTTGATGTAGTCATGACATAAGAGCTCAGTGGCCAATTGCGGGTCAGCACATCTCAGGAGGTCGATCCAGGAGAGGGGAGCCTGGATGCGGAGGAAGAGGGAGAGAATGAGCCTGCTGGCATGTTTTTCCTACTTGGTACATCTCTCTAAACCCTCACTGACTGTTGACTGATTGTTTGAATAATAAATTATCCTTCTACCTCTCAATATACTGAATTGAATATTGCTTGAATTAATTAATCTTGCCAATTTCAATACCTTCCTATTACCGAGTCCAACTACAAACAACTTTGATAATAAAAAGCTCCTAGCGCTTAGGTCAGGGGTGTCAAATTCAAAGCACACTTCAGGTCGCGTGCCGAACAGGATAAACATTTATTGAACACAATGAAACTACGTGTTTGAACATAAATATGAATGAAACAGACAGGAATATTATTTCAGAATAAATAAACCTAAACTTTAAATAAAATAAAGTATTTCTGCTCAGGCTTACATTTGCAAACATCTGCTTTTTTTCTGGACACAAGACATTGCACACCTTCATCATCAGCTCTTCAGAAACTCTCCCTCGGTAAATGGACGGGCTGATTTGGCTATCTCCTCTGCCACAATAACACTTGCTTTCACAGCAGCTTCACTTTCCGATTTTGCTCTCGTGAAAGACGTCTGCTGAAATCTCAGAGTCTTCTTTAACTCTTCTACTCTCTATTCAGGTTTTGCAGCTCCTGATGTTTTGTCTCGTAGTGCCGTCGTAGTTTAAATTCCTTAATTACAGCCACATTAGCTCCACAAATGAGCTAATGGATATAATTGCACGCCGGGCCGGATGTGGCTGGATGATGATGTTTTCTGTAATTGTGTTGACAAGATCCTGAGCTCAGTGCAGGGGCAGTTCTCGAAACTTTGGTGGGGAAAGTTGGGGTGAGCGTTTAAACACAGAGGTGGCCACAATATGCAATTAATATTTGTGCACAGCCTGCAACATATTTATTATGTATTGAGTGTGTGTTCATTGTAAATTAAAACAAAATAATAAGCTACTTTGAAATGTCTGTTAAAGGTAAGGTGTCTTATTTTTTCAGAACTTTTATAGTCAAGTCAGCTAATATTAACAATTACAAAGAAATAGGACCCTGTAGTTACTATTTTTTCATTGAATGCTATTAAATAGTCAGATATTGTAAGCAAACTATTCAACTTAAATAAATAAATATGTTTTAATGTACTGTTTTGTAAATGTGTTGTACAAACCTTGGGATTTATCTTCTTATAGATTAACTTAGAAAGATTCATCTGAATTATGTAATACCCTTATATTATATAATGGTATAGACTCTTCATTTAATGCACTGAGCTTAAGTACATTAAAATATGATCTGATCTGCAACTATACCAGTGCTTACATTTGAAGAAATGTATTCTTAACAAGCCCTTCCAAGATCTGATAAGGCGATGAAACCAAATACATGGACTATTCGAAATAATACTAAGTTGACCTCATGAAAGCAATACTTGTTCGACACACCTCTGCTAAAATGGAATAAACTTAACTGTTGTTTAGCCCGTTGCCCGTTACATTAAACGTTAATGGGATGCAGGGTTCCTTGAAGTCCCCTAGAGCCAAGCTGAATCGGAGGCAGAGCCTTCAGTTATCTTCTCCTCTCCTGTGGCACCATCTCCCAGTCTCTTTTCGGGGGGCAGACACCCGCTCTACCTTTTAAGCGTAGGCTGCTAACTTTCCTTTTTGATAAAACTTATAATTAAAGCTGGTCTAAGCTAGTTCTAATTTATTCTGCTATAGGTCTGCTAGGGGATTTCCCATGATACACTGAGCTTCTCTCTCTTCCCTTCTCTCTCCCTCTTTATACAGCCCTCTCTCATGAATTTGTGTTATGAATTTAATAAAGCCTTATTCCCTAGAGTATTTATTTCTTTTGAATCTGTCTGCACTTGGTGCGTGTCAAAATTGGTATAAACCATTTCTGGTAAATACCTGCATTTTGATCTTGTAGCCAAATCGTTTTTTCCTTGCTGGTGTAGGCTTGTGACCTACACAAACTCTCTTTGAGAGACTATCCTATTATATTTGATTTGGAACAAATACATTTTAAAAAGGGCAGGATACACTTTTATGTGAAACAAGGACACAAGACGAGACAAACAAGGAGGTGAGCACATGCAGCTAATTGGTTGGTCATGCAGTGACACAAGAGAATTATTATGTTTGAGTAACAAATGAATTACCATGTACAACAGCACTTTCCAGCTCGTGGAACTGGTACAGCTGCCCCCCTGGGCCTGGAAAAGAAACTGGGGCCTTAAGTGAGTAACTGACAGCTCTTGCTCTCTTTGAGGTAGGGTTGATTAATTTCACTCTTGCAATGCTGCCTCCTGCAGAACAAATTATGAGCTAAAGCTATACGAGCAAGGAGGTATTGCAAATGGTTGTCAAACAGTTATGCCAGCTGAATGGCCCTAGTGAGAGAGCATGTTATAGGCCTGACAACATACAAAGCATTTCATTAAGTATAATCTTAGTTTCCTGTTTTAATTAAGTAATAAGTAAAATAAGAACATAGACCAACAGGGCTTCTACTCAGTTTTGGCATTTCTTTTTTATTGGGCACTATGTTTAACTTAAGCAATACAGTTTAATATGAACTGTATTGGCTAAGCCAAGCTCAAAACCCCTGAGGGGCTGCATAAATGGAACTTTTTAGTTGACACACTTTCCCTTGTGAGATGAAAATTAGGAGGCCAGCTTCTGTTTCTTGTCTTCGTGAATTATTTATTTCTTGTGTAAATCCAACAAATGGACTTGAATCAATCCACCTTGGGCTGATCAACATATAAACAAATTCTTCACCACACACTTAGAAGCAATCCTTCACTTCAGTCAAAAATATATTTGCTACTTCCGTCTAGCAACACCTGGCACCTTACGGAAGGTACCAGTACCAGACACCTACTGGAAAAATCTATTACAACATGTGAAATGGCTCCTACATAAACATTGATTTGAGTCACAAGCAAAGGATTAGTATGTGTCTAGGGGACATTGGTGGTATCCTGCTGCCGATCACCTTTTTATGGCACATATTGTGTACAGTGGCTATCCAACTGTGCCAAATGGAGAGGGCTCCTGGTCCTTTCACACTGAAACTGTGCAAGAGAACAGGCACTTTGTCGTATATCAAATTTTACAGCAGTTATCAAAGACTTTGATTGGTTTAATGACGTTACTGTGATTTGAAGTTAAAGCCCATTTATTTTCAAAAAATTTCCGACCAGTTTAGAAATATTTTTAATTTTTGTGTTTAATCGCATTCTACTAAATGTAACTGACACTGAAAATAAATGAATCCATAAATTTAAAGTCTTACCTAGACACCAAGGTTATGTAAATACACCTGCTAATTGTGGAGCTATTCTAAGTTAATAAAAATTATTATTATATAGCTTATAGATCTACATAGCGCCTTTCATGAGACCCAAGGACGCTTTACATAAAAGGTAAACAAATAAGACGAAAATGTAACTAAAAGGGGCATGTTTGTCAGATGGCAGGGTTAGGTGATGTTGTAGCCCAGTGGCCCTCAATAGGCGGCCTGTGGTCTGCATCCAGCCCGCGAGCTGCCTATCTGCGGACCCTGAGTTGAACGTGTGACAGGTGGTTTTACTTGGACAGCCTAAGTCCGTTTAGATTCGGAAAAGACGTCTAATCGGAAAGAAAATGCTGCATGTAAACACCCCTTTCCGAATGGAAAGAACATTTCCGAACTAGATTTCATTCCTTTGCAAGGAGGTAGTTAAAATCCTTTCGTAAAGCCTTTCCAGTAGCCAGTCGCTGCATATAAACGCTGTATCGGAAAGCTTTCTGTTTGAGTTGTATCTGCGCATGCCCAGCGACGTGACGTAATGAACCGCTAAATTTTTTCAGCACAGCAACGCATTTTAGATACAGCGACTACAAAACAGTACAGTACAGTTTATTAATTTCAACTTTTAAATATTTTAACATATTTAGAAAGTTTAAATGGGCGAAAACGAATGCCCTCTTAGTCGTATTCTTCTTCTGGGCGCCTGTTGGCAGTCTGTGTCCAACTCACTGAAGCATTATCGCCACCTTATGTACGGGAGTATGGATCGGCTGCGCATGCATGAAGGTAAACAGGCGACCGACATTGCAATTTAGTAAGGAGAAAAGTGTCCCATGTTTGGTCAGCACGTGTAAATGGGCTGTCATCTCCATGCCAATGATAAGCTGATGGGCTGTTACTGAGTCACTGACACAACAACACAAGTAAGAGAGTGTTCAGTCAGAGTGGTGTGGGTGTTGGGTAAAAACAAGATGCCTTTTCTCCCATTAAGCAGCAGTGTTTGACACTGCTGGGTGGGAATCTGACAGCTTCAGCTAATGAGGGTTAATTATTATAAATTTTACACACTACAACTTTAAGTATATGAACGTATTATTTTTTTTATTGCCATTAACTTAAGATAACAAGTTAGTTATCGTGAGAAATCTGGTGACTGATTTTTTTTTAGATAGTTTATAAGAACAAGATGAAGCCTTTATGTGTCACATACAATCATATCGGTAGTACAACGTAGGGAAATAGTTTTTCTGCATTTACCTTAATTATCTTGTGAAAAAAAAGACCTTTATTATCTTATCAAAATAGAAAACGGTCTTTCTTTTCTAAAATAAGGTAATTGTCAAATTATGACAAGATAATTTTATAAAACGAAGTTTATCAGGGATCAGTAGTCTTATAGTTGCATTCATAGATGGCATCTTACTAACATTATTGCCAGTGATTCATCGGATGGAATATGATTGGATGGATGGATGGACGGACGGATTCAAGAGGTTTATTGTCATGTACACAGTTTAAAAAACACCAACAGGGTGCAGCAGGAGCAAGGGGCAAAACGTGGTGGTCACATAGTCTCAAAAAAACGACCAATAGCACCAGACTGGTGCTATACATTTATTGTTGTATTTCTGCAAAGTAGTAAAAATATTTATTTTTTAGTCAGTTTATTGCTACACCGCCTTCTGTGATTTCTTCCTGATTTCTACAAACTATCATTGTCTGCCTAATTCAGAATCAACAGTAGCAAAATAAACCATGAAAACAGAAATTGTCTGATATGCATGAACAATAAATGTCCCATCTAGACTCTCAGATGGGTTTATATGTCTCATATTCCCTACGACTAATATTTGCTCAGTACACACACACACACACACACACACACACACAATTTTCATAGTTAGCAGCTACACAAAAATAACCAACATGAGCGATGGGGCCTCCTTCATGTAAGGGCTCATGATCAAGGCCACTACCCTGCACGGGCAAATACTAGTGCTGTAATGGTGACTAGTTAGCTAAACTTTTTCACCATTCAGTTACTTACATAAACTTACCGAACTGAACAAAGTGCATAGAAGTAGTAGGCTTAACACCTGCATGCCTGACACACCACTACATATAGAAGTGAAATGGGGAGGACTAAATCTGATCACAATTTCAACAATGTGATCTCAGAAGTGTATGATATATTTTCTGTGTCCAAATTGATGATAAGCTCCATTAAATGCGCCACGGTGGAGATTCACCTAAATGCTAGAAATTCAGTTGGCAGGTTTGGCAGACCCCGGTCTTCAAAATGGTGTGCCGTAGCCGTGATTTAACAACAGGAGGCGCCATATTGAATCATGTGACCATTTCTGTTAATTCCACACCTTATCAAGGATGTTGCTGCTACAGACTTAAACTGTTTGACACACAATTTCAACAATATGATATCAATGCTATATAACATAGTCTCCACACCTGTATATTCTATATCAGCCATAACATTACAACCACTGACTGCTTATGCATGGACATACACAGACTAGCAATAACTTTTATGACCTACAAGCACACTGTAGGCAAAACATAATGACCACTGACGGGTGACCTGCACACGGTTATCAGTCAGATTATAACCATTTTAAATCACTTTTATACATTTTATTCAACTATGTGATGCTATTCATATTCATGTGACTCTTCAACCATCTCCATCTTTTTCTTCATCTTTTTCATACTAATTTAGATTCTTCAAATTAACGTCAACATTGCAGACTGTGTTCAGCTTTTAATGCAAAAAATTCAGATATTGTACATCTTTCATGCATTATCATTGTCATTCAACTTTTTATTCTAATTCTTTACCGTTCAAAACCTTCCAAATTCTTCATCTTATTCATAGTTTCTCAGAATCTTTGATTAGAATTTCAAATCAACTCTTCAACATCTAGCATTCACACCCAAAATTTCTTCAGAAATTGCATTTTCTAGTTAACCTCAGTGCTTTCCCCACCACAGGTAAGATTGTGATTTGTGGCAAATATACAGCAACTCCCTATTTCTTCTCCTGAAAAATAATTTGCGTGGGGGAGGTCAATTACTGAAACATTAAGATAAATATTATTTTACATGTTATTCAGTGTGCAGGAATTCCTTTTCTGCAAGTGCTCAGGCTATAGTTATCAGCTTTGAGCTAAAACTTTATTTTAACATCCTTAGTGGCTCAGAGAGTTATTTGTTAAAGTTAATTAGCCACTTTTTCAAAAATTAATGGCATTAAGTCCTGCCTATCTTGGTTCTTTTGGAACTCTACACACACATCTTCGGAGGGCACAGTGACTTTCAATTAATGTTCTGTCATTTTTATAGAAACCTTGACACTAGATGATGTACTCGAAGCCATGGGTATTGGAAAGTTCCAGAAGAAATTAACTGTTCTCCCCAGCCTATCATGGGTAAGAATCCTAAAAAAAAATGCAGAAATGTCCTCAGTCTCATATCCAGATACTGCACATCTCTCATGTAGTTCTCTTCCTCCTGGAAAGCAGACAGGAGACTCCATGGAAATGATCATCCTCAGTATCCTGGGCCCCCAGCTGCGCTGTGAATGGAGGCTGCCCAGCAGGGTAGCTCTCATATCGTCGATAAGATCGTCCAAAAAGTCTTAATGCTTGTTTGAAGGTAATTGCTCTGAAAGATCCTTTTTCTCCAGGTTGTGTTCATCGGTATGGATATCGGTTCGCCAGTTTGGGGAAATTTATCCAACAAATATGGCAGAATTATTGTGAGTTGAGCTCTGATTTAGTCATTTTTGAGCATGATTTAATATGCAGCTCACCTTCTTTCTCTGAGGCACTTTGCCTGTTGAGTGCCTTTTCTCCACTATTTGGCTGGATCTTAGTCCTGCGGGGCCTTGTAGGTTTTGGCATTGGAGGAACACCTCAGGCATAAGTTAATTTCTTTACAAGTAATAAACCTACATTGACAAACCAACATTTCTTATAATCATGAAATAATTTACAAAAAAAAATAATTTAAGGGTAACATTGTACTCAGCGCTCCTCCCAATCCAGATGAAAGGTGCCTGCATCATGCTGATTTAGGTACTGTAATGCTTTTGTCATTAATGCATTATTATTATTATTTTTGCTGCAATCAGATGCTCTACTTTAATATTACTGCTTATACTGTATATTGATTCGGTACTGATTGATATGTTTGACTAAATCAGGTATTCTGGGCAATTGGTGCAGTTTTAGAGGGCCTGCTGGCATTGTGGATTATGTCCACACTTGGCTGGAGATGGCTTGCTTGGTGTGTCCAGTCTACCAATAGCAATATTCATTTGCTTCTAATTTGCAAGTATATTGGCAATTGATAGAGAGGCATAAAATAAAAACAAGCTGATGCTCATCTCTCAAGTGTACTTTCTTTGTTACACAGTGTCTTCCTGAAAGTCCCCGCTTTGACATGCTGACTGCAAAAACAGAAAGAGCAGCGGCAACTATAAAACAAATTGCCAAAGAGAATGGTAAGGCCTTGCCTCAAGGAAAGATGATCGTCCATGAACAGGTGAGGTTGTAAAACATTAGTCGGATGGACAGGAGGTGTCACGCCTCTGTGTTCCTTTCTCCCTCTGTGTCTGTCTTGTGATTGGTCGTCATGCTCACCTGTGTTTCCCCTTCAGCTGTGTCTCATTGTCTCGTTATGTCTGTGTATAAAGTCTGTCCTTACGTTCCCTTCTGTTGCATGATGTCCTTGTGTTGTCACGCGTCCCTACCCCTCCCAGTATATCGTGAGTAACCTGTAGTGTTTCAGTTCCTGTTTTTCCTCGTGTCTGGTAGTGAAATAAATATATTTTGTACTAGCGCTACGTTGTATGCGTCTGCTTTTGGCTCCGGGCAAAACCCCACAAAAGTGCACAACAGGAGGTCTCCAATATTATCCTTAACTGCTGAAGAAGTTCCCTTTATTTTTGTTCTTTTAATTTGGTAGAAAGACCATGGGCGGCTGACAGATGTCCCTTCTCCTCAGTACTGGAGGACCACTCTTCTTTTATGGTTTATTTGGTGGGGTTATGTGTTACATTTTATACTTTGCCTATTCTGTGAATTTATTTTATTCAAGAATTTGTATATTAGTACAGAATGTGCTGAAATGATGAGAGCTCCATGTCTAAACACAGTATAGACCTTTTGTTGTTATGGGTCCTTGGTGTGGTCAACAGGTAACAATAGAAGATGCATGGCTGCAGTTTGGTGCATCAGGCAAATAACACTGAGACTACATTGTGTACTCCTCTGTACTCTGAACGTAGTCGGCCCACTATTTTATTCAATTATTTAGTTTATGTTTTTATGAACTGTGTACATAATTTAGCTTGTACATAATGTATTAGACAATAATGTATTGATATTTCATCCAAAGGTTTGCAAATGCTTTCTCCTACTATGGCATGATCTTGTTGACAACTGAGCTGGGCCAATCTGGTGCTTCATGTGGTAGTAAGTAACAGTTACGTCATTCTAATCAGCTTATACAGTTTGTCTCAAAATTCAAAAAACCTCCAAAGAAAAATCTTCCTACTTTTTTGGCGACCAAAGGAACTGACACTGAACAGGATTGCGGTCTAGAGAGCAACTGTTTGACATCAGCTGACCACAAGTACCTTTTATGGACAACTCTGGCTGAATTCCCAGGTAAAATACTTCCACTTACCTGTTTAGTTCTGGTCATGGTTTATGTTCACGCAAAATACGTTGACCCAAAACGTTGAGCTAAGTTAGCTCAGCTAGTTCCTGTTCTTTTCCTTGATATAATCAGTTACTATGGGCTATTACGTTTTAGTAGCGCCTCCTCCTCAGACCTTTGGCTTTAAGTTGTATATTAAATCAATTTACAGAGGGAACAAACTTTAAAATGTTTAATGTAAATTTGTTGGGCAAAAATAATAATGCCACACCACAATAAACAAAAGAGATTGAATAAAGTTTCTAAGTTGTTCTGAGCAGTGTGAGCTCAGTCAATTTGGCTTAAGTGGACCACCTACCTTTTTTTTCTTTTTTTAAATCCTTGGCCTGATTGGATACTGGTGGAAGGCATGGCAGGAATGGCATTGCAGGCAGCTTGGTTGAAGATATATGGAATGATGGCTGTGTGGCAGGAAAAGACCCAGACATTGTGAAGTAAAAAGTAACAAACAACTATAGCTCAACTCATCTCTGTGCACAGAACTGGTACTAGAACCAAAGTCCTGGAGACAGTCTGGAGTTACAGATGTCAGGTGGCTCTGGGAGTATTTACAAATCCCCGGAAGCTTACCTCTGTTTTAAGAGTTCTCCCCAGGGAGCAAGAGGGCAGAGAAAAGTCAATCAACTGTTGTCTGTGATTGCTCAGAGTATCTGGCCTTCTATGAATCTTTGTGTAGTACTCTAGAGGGGGCTGAAGAGGTAGACCTTGTGGGTACAGTTAAGCTAGGCATGGCAAGGGATGTGTACAGCTGAGGAAGAGTACTTCAGCTCTGTAGTGAAGATAATGTTGGATGGTGGGAGAGGTGCTTCTGAACCTGACAATCATGGCTTCTTATGGAGGAAGCGATGTCCCAAGACTCGGGAGATGGCTCATCCATATGTGGTGTGGTGAGATTATGCCTGAGATCCTGAAGGCTTTGGGCATTGTTGAGCTGCCTTTGTGGCTTTGTCTATTTTATGTTGCATGGTGGACAGGAAGTGGCAAACTGGTATTGTGGATCCACACTTTTTTTCCCCTTTTTTTTCAAGGGCCCGGAGGTGGTGCTCCATATGGGAATCAAACTTCTCAGCCTTTCGGTAAAAGATTACAGTGTGCAATGGAGGAGGCTGCAGACAGTTGTTGAACCTTGGATTCTGAAGGAACAATGTGGAGTTCCTCCTGGTTGTAGAATGGTGAATAAACGCATTAACCCCTTGCAGGCTTCTTCTAGGTGTTATGGGAATTTGTCCATCCAGTCCACATTTGTTTCCTGGAGTTGCAGAAGGCCTAGGTCTGTCGCCGGGGGAGTCCTTTGGGAACAGTATCATAGGATTGTGGGACACTAAGGCCATTACTACAATCCAACCAGTCGCTGTATAACCAAAGTGAGAGTTGTGTCCATATCCTCGGGAGAAAGTAAGACATGTTTTCAGTGAAGTTTGTCCCTTGTCTTCGATTCTGTTCTTTATATTCATGGACAGCATCTCAAGGCGCAGTCGATGTGAGGAGAGTTTGATTTGGGGAGGTACAAGCCATGACAATGGGGAAACGGGTGATCCGCTCTGGCAACCCTGAAAGGAAAAAGGAAAAAAACGAAGAAGATAACAAATCTTTACCGCTCTTACAGAAGATGTGGTTCTGGTAGCTCCATCAGTCTGTGATCTCCTGCATTACTGGAGGGGTTTGCAGCTGAGTCTAGAGCTGCTAACATGAGAATCAACTACTCCAAAGACGAGGCCATGGTAGAACAGTGGATTACGTCCTCCTCTTTTGCGGTTGAATACCTACTTGAAATAAAGGAATTTAAGTATCTCAGAAACTTGTTCTTGGGGGATTAGAAAATGGACTATGAGACGGACAGGCATTTTTGTGCGACTTTCATGGCAATGTGGGTGTATCAGTCAGTCACAGTGATGAGAGAGAGCTAAGTCGCAAGGCAAAGTCGCTGGGCTCAGCCTTAGAGATAAAGTAAGGAGCTTGGACCTCAAGCCGAAGCTGGGAGTTGAGCTCTTCTTATCTATCTTATCTGTCCTGGGAACACCTCGGGGAAAAAAAAATTGTGTTGTTATGCAGAACATGAGTCCAAAAATATTTCTGGTCCTCACAGTGAGATCCAGAAATATTTTGGGAGAGGCTTATGTTGTAGAATTCTAATTTATTCCATTTTGTCTGCATAAAGTTTGCCTGCAGTTTGTCAACCATATGTTGGCTATTTAATTTTAATTTCTTTCCTTTGTGCAGGTATTTTAGTATTCGTTCTGTTAATTGACCGTATTGCCAGGAAGAAGAACATGGCGTTGGGTTTCTTCGTGTTTTCATTGTTTATTTTTGCCTTAATATGCTTGCATTGGGCGGTAGGTTTTTCTGTTTTTATTATCATGCATTAAATAAATTGTATTGAAAGATCAGGCCTGACCTCAAATGATCTATATCTGTATTTTGTGTTCATGCAGGTTATCTCTTACAATTGTAATATTTATTGCCAGAGCCTTCATCACTGGAAGATTGCAAGCTGTGTATTATGTATACACACCAGAAGTAAGTATATTTGTTATTACAGTATAAAATTAAACATATTTGTTTTAAATCAGTTGAATTGAATAAACTGCTCTCTCCTCTCAAAACTGAGGTGTTCCCTACAGAAAACAGAGTCTTAGCAATGGGGACTTGCAGTGCAATGACCAGGCTGGGCTCCTTGATTGCTCCTTTTGTATCAGAGGTATGCAGAATTTACAAACACCAGGCAGGGCACCAGGATTCCCAGGCACCAGGGGTCCCACATACTTTTTGGTGGGCCTTTAATTCCATAAGTTAATAGGGTCAACTATTATACTTCCTCCAACAGAAAGTACTGATATCATAAGACGTTTACAAACATATCCAAAGCATTACGCATTTAGCAGGTATTATATACATGCTTTATGCTTATGTGCAGGCATGTATTTAGAGCTCCACACACAGGAATATAGCTGAAGTCATACAACGATGAATGTGCATATACTATCAAATCTATTCTTGCTGTGGGTTGTGTAGACCAACAAACCCAGAGCCACTTTCGATCAAAATGGACGTTTTCAAAGTTTTTCAGCATTAGTCTATCATGGCTTCTGCCATTTTTTTCTTGGACGTGTTTGTTCATTATTTCTTACTTACCCACTTAGTTCTTTGAGAGTTTGCATGGCAACGCAGTCACCATAGTGAGGCGGATAACCAAAACAAATGTGCACTTTGTGATAAAAGCATGAAATTTGGTCAAAGGCATTCTGAAAATAATAGGATATGAAGCAATCTTGAATTTTCAATATGGCAGCCATGTCAGCCATTTTTCAAAATGGCCACCAGCAACAACTGTTTTCTTACGTGGAATGGATATATTTGATATTGAGGCCATTATTAGTATCATTTATTTCCTATACCATTGAGAGTTGCTTTTGCATAGCAAAATCCGGCATCCGGTAGGCATGTCCAAAAGGGTTCATAATATCCCTCAGATGTCTTTGACCAGCCCCATTTACATGGCAAAGGTAGTTGTGGTGTGGACCCCAGCATCCCACACATGGCTTCCTTGGAACACGGCTCTCTTCACATGGTCCGTAAGGGCAGCCTTTGTTTGGGGGATAGACTCCACATTGTGCCTCTTTGGAAATAACTTCCGCCTTGCCGTGTCTATGTCTGTGCATGTGCTGGTTCGGTCATAGAGTAGTATAAGGAACCTCTCTATTGTGGCCATTACCTCCTGTGGTATGTCATTTGGGGCAGAGGCGATTTTAACAGAGCATGTGTAAGCTCTGGAAACAGCCCATACAGCCCATGCAATCTTTTTCCCATGGCCAAGAAAGCTTGATACAGTGTCACATCCCGTCAATGAATGGAACAATGGTAGTGCACTTGTCTTCTCAGGCCCTAGCCCTGCTGCAATTTCATGGGCTGCAAGGTATCAGAAGTTCTTTACAGTTCCAAATGCCAACCAAAGCTTATGTTCTGGCTGTAAAGTCTGAGCCACTGCAAGAGCCAGCACCAAAACGTCAGTATCAACATGTAATAACATGCAACTATCGGCTTCCTCATGCGTAAGAAGGGCAATGGAAGACACATCCAGGAGTGATGGCTTGCTGAGGACTTCCCTGTCATCTGTGAAAACAAGCTGTTTATCCTTCTCCATTTACCATTTCAACAGATCATCTGAAAGGGAGGCAAACAACTCAGTCTTATTGCTGTAATCTCTTAGACAGTTTTTCCAGTTCCTGGGAATGGGTGCTGCACCTAACACACGTCTTTGCATCCCTGTACCACGCTTTGCTCTTGTAGCAGCTTTCAGAGACGCAGGAAAGTACCGGTCCCACACCAGATCAAGCCTAGACACACTTTCCAGTTTTCTGGCTAAATATGGAATGAAGATCTCTTGGGCGAGACATGGATGGTCTTCACAGAAGTTGGTTTCAGCATCTAAATGATGGCTGCCCTATCTTCAATAGTGCAGGTGCTCTTGGGATTCTCACGCTATGCACTATGAACATTCCAGGCATGGAAGAAGATCACTCTTCAGCCCAAAATGAAGACCTCCCCCATCAGACTGCTGGCTGGCATGAAAGGTTCTCATGTTAAAAGAACTCATGAAGGTTTCCATCTCTTTCTAGCAATGTACAATCTTGAAAAGAGCTCCATCTCTTGTTTGAGAGAGACCAATTTCTGCTTGTTCTTGGATGCTCCCCTCACAGTTGAAGTACCAAACACCATCAGCTTATTTCTTAGTATGGTATCGTCCACTGCCTTAGTTCTCTGAACACTCCCTAACACTCAGTTAGGGAGTGTTCATATTACACTCCCTAACTGAGTGTAATATGAACAATAATATCACAATATTGGACTCAATCAGCTCAATGGTCGAGAAATTAATGCCGAAAAACTTTTTATCATCCTTTCCCAAACTCAATCCGGGTGTCCCACTAAAGTGTATGAGGGTGTGAAGTTTGAAAATGATCCATGAAATTGTTTTTGAGGTATCTCTAAAAAGAAAAATGTTTTTTTTCATGAAAAAGCTCCCCCTAGTGAATAAAGTACGAACTACTAGAGTAAAATATAAAAATTACAGGATAGGTCTCCTTTATTCAATACATATGCACTGAATTTGGACTACATTGGACTGACGGTTACGAAGAAATGTCTAAATAAATGTTTTTTTAAGGTAAAAAGCTCCACCAGTGAGTAAAATATGAACTATTAAAGTAAAACAGTTGATGCCCTAACTGCTCCCAATTTTAATACATGGGCAGGTCTCGGCCAGGTGGGTTCTTGGTGCTGTGGTTTCTGCTCCGATTTTGGGGGTGCTGGGGTCCTCTTTCTCCTGTCCTTCAGGGGGGCCTGCTCTTAACCAGGCTGCTTCCTACGGGCCCCTGGCTGGCTTTCCCTTGGGGTTGGCGTGCGGTTCGCCTGGGGGCACTGTCAGCACCACTTGGCTCTAGCCCCCCTAGTGGTAGAGACCAGTACCTGCAGCCCACTGATGCTGCACAGGTAGTCCAGCTCCTGGCTTTTCCCTGCGTGCAGTTGCAAGTCGGTTAGCTGTGTCTCCCAGCACACTCACAAGAGCAAGGAGGAGATGCCAGGAGATGGGCCCTCACACGAGGAGAGCTGGGCAGGTCAGTACAAGGACAACAACCCAGCAGCCAGACTGGTATCTGCTCCTCAGTGTGAGGGGGAATAGGAGGAGCACCGCCAGATCCCTACAAAATGACCTCATTGGGCTATTGGTGTGACGTTCCTGAAAAAACTGGCGACAGACTGCATGAGGGTGGCATGAAGGCCCAACGTTTTCTACTGGGACATATGCTCACCGAACAGTCAAGTGGAGCTGAATTTGTGATCACCAGAGAACAGCAGAATTGGCAGGTTCTCCATTGGTGCTCCATTCTCTTCACAGATGAGAGCAGGTTCAAACAGAGGTCATGTCGCAGGCCTGACAGAGTCTGGAAACGCTATGGAGAACTAAATGCTGCTGTTACCATCTGCGTTGAAGCGGATTGGACCCAAGAGCAGGATACTGACAAAGGCGATGGTTTAAACCGGTTTAATGAATTCAACCAAAAGGAAAATACAACAGTTTATATGTGGCCGATTCTTGTGAGATGACTGCATGGAGATCAGGAAAAACTTGAATAGCGGTGGAAGGCAAGCTGAGATTCGAGGCTTTAACGAATGGAATAGTGGTAGAGAGAGGGATGAAGTGGTGTATCCGGAGCTGCGCAGACATGAGCAGGCTGGCAGTTGGTGTTTTCCCCGAAGCAAAGGAAATGTCAAACTCACCATGGATTATGATCTTTGACAGAATATATCACTTAGTCAGACTAAATATATCCCTCGGGAGACTGAACGATCTGACAAGGAGTGGACGTTTGCATTTACGGGGTTAAATACTTCTGTACTTGATGAACCGGAGTCAGGTGTGTAAATGGACTGGATCGAACTGGTTTTAACTGAGAAAAGTGAAGATTGAGTGAGTGAGATACATCACTTCGTCTTTGATTTGCTCACTTCATACGTGAAAAAACTCACTACGTAGAGCAGATTAATTACAACAGGACTCGGCAGCAAGAGTCCGGAATTTGATGGAGTAGTTAGCCACGCCCCTCAGCTAAGATATCCGTCTAGCGGTTTCATTCAAAAGGGAAGGATGATCAAAAACTCTCTTCAGCTCCTCAACAAAAGTAACGTAGGGGATATTGATATCAGCACCACCAACAAGCCTGGCCTCTGCCCACTCAAGCGCTCTGCCTCTCAATAATCCCACCAGGTATAATACCTTGGCTTTGTCGTCGGAGAACGTCTGGAGTCTTCGGTTGAACACCGTGGAACACTGAATTAGAAAACCCCGGCATCGTTCCAGGTCTCCCGAATATGGTTCCAGAGACGTAATGGGAGTTTTGGGTTGTTCAGTGGCAGGAGTTAGTGGAGATGGATCCGGAAGGGGTGGTTGAGGAGACTGATGGAGTTGAACAATCTGTGTGGTGAGTGACTGCAAGATATTTCCCATATTAGCTAACTGTTGGTTATTTGTTTTTTGAGTTTCCCGGAGTGATTGGAGGGCTTGTTCATGTCTACCTAAAACTGTTCCTCGGTTGGTGAAACCTTTGCGCACCGTCTCAATATCTGTTGGGTCCATATTCGATCCTCGGATGGTCTCACAGACCTCCAAGGGCTAGCCAACAGTACCATGACTGTTATGTACCAGGATGAAACTGAGACCCACTATCAGACCTTACACTGGTAAAGTGGACCCTGGGTTCCTCCTGGTCCAGGAAAATGCCCAGCCTCATGTGGTTGGAGGTTATAGGCTGTTCCTGGAGGATGACGGTATTGATGCCATTGACCGGTCCTCACGTTCCCCGAACCTGAATCCACCTGAGATCCTCTGAGACATAATGTATCGCAGCATCAGATCCCACCACCACTGACCACAGACATTCCAGGGGCCCTGATCAAGGTCTGGGAGGATATCCCCCAGGACACCATCCTCCATCTCATCAGAAGCATGCCCAGACGTTTGCTTACGTACTACCTGTACATATAATTACTTAATAAATGGTCATTCTAGAATCCAAAATTTTGGCTTTTTAGAGACGTTTGTGAGCCAGAATATTAAGGGTATGGGGAGTCCTATCAAAAGATCTAAAGCACTGGTACTCAAACCTTTTACACCGCATACCACCTCAGAATATATCCGGCTCTCCAAGTACGACCATTATGACCCATGTAAAAATATATTAGAAGAAGTAGGTAACCCTATTCAGTTAAACGTAGTTCAAACAGGAAGTTTATAATCACATAATTATAATGCGAAGGGGCAGCCCCTCACACAAATTCAGTACACACACATACAGTACGCACACAGAGGAGGTGACAATATTAACAATAACAACTGTAAGTCCCTGTAAATGTACATTTCAAATGTAATCTAACCAGAGTCATATCTTCTTAATGTTTTTTGCTGGTTGATGATGTTGATTCAGGGATGCTGCTGTGTTCACTGTCTTCTACTGCAGTTTCTACAACGCTGCTAATAATTATCTCCTCCTGATGCACACTTCTCTTTTTAAAAGTTCCCGTTTGAAGCCACGATTGCATTGTTATTAAAGCCCTCATAATTTTAGCTTCCTCCGCATACTGTCTTCTTGTCCTCATAGTTCAGCTTGTAACGGCTTGGCGCACGCGCCACAACCCGACTACGTAGCAGGCTGATGGACGTCTGAACAAAAAAACTACAGGAAGGCTGAACTTATTTTAAATCCCATTTCATTTATTTCATGGTTACAATATTTTGATTTCATTCATCATAGTATTTTAATAGTATTATACGTGTTAGCCTTTTCTTGTTTGGGTTCCAGACTGTGGTTGGGGAACAGGGGATATGTTTGTTTATTTACTCCAGGGCCGAAGGTTATCCTTCGGGACTAACCCCTTTACTCTTGACCAGCGGCAGTAATACACCACACCAGAGAATCCACGTGCTCTCGGAAGCTATAGTGTATAATTATTTCAGATCACTGTGTCCTGCTGTACAAATACAAAATCACTTAGTTGCTCCAAACTCTTTACTAACACTGTCTTTTTCCTGCCGCACTCTAACTCATGCTTCAGCATGACTGACCCTGTCAAATAACTCAATTCACCATTATCTGTTGAGGAAGTTACCCTTGCAATGACAAGCATGCAAAATAATAAAGCTCCCGGCCCAGATGGATTCCCTGTTGAAATTTTTGAAAAGTTTTCAAGCTGAATTGCCCTTTTGCTGCATCAGACCTTAAGGCAGGCCTCCAAAGTTTTCTCCAAAAAAAGACAAAAATCCTGACCTCTGCAGCTCTTACAGACCTATTTCATTAATAAATGTTGATGCTGAAATTCTTGGTAAAGCTTAGGCTTGGAAAATATTCTCCTGTCTACTATTTCAGGTGAGCAGACTGGTTTCATAGAAGGGGGTCGGTTGGTACAAAAACAGTACAAAAACAAAAGCATTCTCATCAACACCCGAAGTAGTGATCTCGATCGAGGCTGAAAAAGCATTTGACCGGGTCAAATGGGATTACTTGTTTACAGTGTTGAGTAAGTTCGGTATGGGTAATACATTCATTTCATGGATAAGTCTCCTATATACCTCACCACAGGCCCGTATCTCCATTAACGGCATTCAATCGAGCTATATCACTTTATCTCGTGGAACCCGACAGGGATGTCCCTATCCCTTCTATTGTTTGCTTTAGCAATAAAGTCTTTGTCAATACTTCTCCTGTTTTTACTGGGGAATCTCTTTTTGGAATAAAGTTCAAGCTATCACAGAAGAGGAACAGATGGAACCAGTTTGCTGAGGAAGAGCATTTAAGGGGAAAAGCGTAGTGCTACACTGCACAACAAACATGAAGACTCATGAAACGTTTAGAAGAAAATGATGGTGGGACCAACAGTCTGCCAGGGGGATTCAACTTGTAATCCTCCAAAAAGTTGAACTTTATACCGAACTTTTTTAAAGTCTTATTGAGATAAGTTGTCTCACTGTTATGTTTGTTTTATATATCTAAATATTTAAAAGTATACTACTTCATTTCTTTGTGGCACAATGGATAAGCATAGTTATCTCACAGACAAAGTTCCAGGTTCGAATCATCCGTCCATTGGTCATCCAGCTCCGTCCCAATCCCCAAAAATAAAGAATTATTAGCAACATAGACTCCATTCATGTCAAAAAAAATTAAGTAAAGACTAATGTTTTAAACTTAAATATACCTTCTGCATCCATTTAAGCTTTCAGGTTGATACAGTTTAACCTGTTTAGTATTTAAACAAGGTGTAAGCAATTTGGCTTAAGGCAAAATGTTTCCAAACGATTTTCTAGTATAGTCAAAACGGGATAAGAATTCAGATCAGGTTTTTATTTTATGTTAATGAATCACGCCCTTCAGAAGAATATTTACTCAATGAGCCCTTCACAGAAAGCGCAACTCCACCAATGCTTCTGTCAATCCAAATCAAGAAACCAGGAAATCATCCCAAAAGAATTACCACAACAAAAGGTTTGAATATTTTTCACATTTCATCAATTTCTTTTTAAAACAATATAACACTGCTATAAACAATAATATTCTAATAAAAAGAATAGAATGCTATGAAAGAAATGTGAAAAAAGTATCCATACAAAAAGTAGCAAAGTCAATTTGATAGAACAGTAATTCAACTTAACTTTAATACAATTAAATGTCTTAATTTATACTCAAAAGAGCTTTTATAATAGACATGAGTAAAATGAATATGGGATATTATTCATTGAAACCTAAAGCCAATAGTTTTCTTTTTTCATAGAAAATCTCTAACTTAGTCAATCTAGCAATGTTAACAGAAATTGTGTGTGTGTTTTCACACACAGCCCTGTTTGGTTCCACTCCTCCCTGATCTCCTCCCAGATATGTTTTCTGATGGCTCTCACAAACCTTACATGCAAAAGCACCTTTATACAGTTTAGGAAAGGCTTTGGCTCTCAAACAGCAACATTAAAATGTACAACCGGAGCAGACCAGAAAAGATTGTTTACAAGCGGTGGAGAAATCCTGACCTGAGGTAAAACAAAAGGGATGACCTGTATTCTTTTAATTTATTGCTTCGGCATTTCCATAGTCCAAAATGTGGGAAAACATGCTGTACAGAGTATTTTTATCATAGGGATATGCAATATACCGGATATAAGATTCAATACTTGTGTTCTTCTTTGCTGTACTGACATTTAGGCGGGAGGAGAATTTTGTGCAACAGAGCAATGAGGACAAGGGTACAGACCCTGATATCTGCAGCATTACCTCGAAAAGAGTGGACACAGGGGAAGGAAATTCTGCATCCATTTCTACAGATGATAAAACAATAGGTTTGTATAACTCTAATAGCTGTTGTATTCACCGTTTGATCTCTGTTTAAATTACAAAACAAATCATCAAGGTAGCCTTTCAAAATGAATATTTAAAAGTGTGCTTCTTTTGTGTGGAAAGGGTGGAGGACAATTAACATAACAGTTAAGGGTGAGATGATTTTTTTTATAACTCATAATCTATTTTATGGGTCATTTTCATTTTACTTCCACATAGCTCCTGGTGTGAAGAAGAACAGGAGTGATTCTGGGAAAGGGAAAGTTGCGTTGTATGTATCTGACACTAGGGGGAGTTTAATCTGCCATGTTGTTAGGCATGTTGTTATTTCTCAGTCATCTGTCCGATTTAGTCCAAACTTGGTGTATATGAATCGATTCAAGAAGACCCATCTTGTATTTATTATATTTTAGTCTAAAAGCTGACATTTTGCTGACGAAGGGGAGCCATTTTACAAAAACACAATTTGTTGAATATTTATGACACTAGGGGGAGCTTTATCTCCAAAGGTTTTCCAGACTTAATTTTTCAACCTCTGGTACGATATAGTTCAAATTTGGTGCATTTGAATTTACTCATGCTTGCATCATATTTTACCCATATTTTGATCTAATAGTTCATAATAGACTCTTCGCAAGCTTTTTGGTCTTTCACAAAATATACTGGTGAAATAACTTCACATTTATTTCCGTAGTTCAATCAGGAGGATTGCTTGTACAACGAAGGGGATTGGGGACTTTTCGGGGATATACCCTTGCTGTCGGGGGACGACAGCGTACATTGAGTTTTAAATCATAACACGTGGCTAAGAGAGATGCGACTGTCGTTTGAATGTGTTTTAAGTTGATGGCAATACAACATGTTGATTTTGGTTAGTTCATGACTGTACACATTTATCATCGGAGGATACAGGGACTTTCAGTGAATGTTCTGTCCTTTTTACAGAAGACCTTACAGTAGACGATGTACTTGATGTCATTGGCTTTGGAAAGTTCCAGTGGAAATTGTCCTTGCTCACTGGACTATCATGGGTAAGAGTTATAAAACATGCAGTAATGTCTTCAGTCTCATCTCTAGATACTGTATGTCTCTCATGTAGTGATCTTCCTCTCGGAGAGCAGACAGCAGATGCCATGGAAATGATGCTCCTCAGTATCCTGGGCCCCCAGCTTCGCTGTGAGTGGAGGCTGCCCAGCTATAAGAAGGCTCTCATGACGTCGGTAAGATCCTCTTAGAAATGTTTAACTACTTTATTATGAATTTATTTATTTTGAAATGAATGAGCGAAAATGTGTGCTTTAAAACATTTTGTCAGGTGGTATTTCTTGGGACAGGAATCAGTTCACCATTGTGGGGAAACTTCTTTGACAAGAATGGCAGACGAATGGTGAGGCGTAACTGAGATTCATTCGCTTTTTTTGATAATTTGATGTCAAGCTCACATCGTTTTCTCCGTGCGTCTCTGTCAGGGTCTGAGGTTTGCTATGTGCTTGACGGCGTATTTTGGCCTGTTGAGTGCCTTTGCCCCATCTTATGGCTGGCTTTTAGTCCTGCGGGTCTTTGTAGGTTTTGGCATTGGAGGAACAACTCAGGCGTAAGTTCATTTCTTACTATGTATGTGCATTGATAGGCCAACACCTTTTAATAATCAGTAATTGATTTACAACAAAAATTTGTCAATTACAAGGGTTACATTGTACTCAGAGTTCCTCCCCACCAAGATGAGAGGCACCTGTGTCATGGCGATCTCGGTACTGTAATACTTTAATGATTAACTTTTTTATTTTATGTGATCAAGTGCTATGTCTTTGAACAGAGTGATTGTCCTATTTATTGATTCCATCTGGATGATGATGATATGTTTATGTGCATCAGATATTCTGGGCAATTGGTGCTGTGTTTGAGGTCCTACTGGCATTATTGGTTATGCCCACACTTGGCTGGAGGTGGCTGCTTGGTTTGTCCACTTCACCAGTAGTAATAGTTCTTCTTTTTTTTTCTGTAAGTATACTGGCGATTGATATAGATGCTTAAAATAAAAAGTAGCTGATGCTCATCTCTCAAGTGTACTGTCTTTGTTACACAGTGGCTTCCTGAAAGTCCTCGCTTTGACATGCTGAGTGGAAACACAGAAAAGGCCATGGCAACTTTAAAACGCATTGCCAAAGAGAATGGTAAGGCCTTCCCTCAAGGGATGATGATAACCCCTAAACAGGTAAGATAACACGAATATGAGTAAGAAAAAGAAGATGAGGTGTGTGTTTAATAAAATCTGCAAACTATTTTTGCTTTTCTAATTTCAGAGAGACCGTGGACGGATGAAAGGTGTCTTTTCTCCTCCATATTGCAAGACTGCATATCTTCTCTGTTTTATTTGGTTAGCATGAGTCGTCTTTTCATTGAACTTTTCCTAATCAAGATGAAAGCCAATTATTTGTTCAAGGCCGGAATAGCGGCTGGAAAAAGTTGACAACAGCTTGAGAAATACTCAAATTCATTGTATGTTGGTGAAATGTGGTAATTTCACCGGGCTGGGTACACCCTTGACTTATTGTCAGTTCATCACAGGGCCAAAATATAGAGCCTATCAAAGATTCCCAACCGTGGGTAATGTTTGAAATTGCATGTTTTTTTCATACTGTGGGAGGCCTCCACGGTACGCAGAGGGAATCCATGCAAATGTAGGGAGAACATTCAGATTTTGCAAGAGAAGCCAAAGCGCCAAAGGAGGGTTAGAACGTTGAACCTTTTTGCCTGGAGGCCTGAAAAATGTTTGTACATTGCTAAGATTGACCATGAAGTGTTACAGAGTTGGATGGCCTCTTGTATGGTCTGCTGTATGCTCTTTATATATAGAATGCTGCTTAAAATAAAACATAGGAAAACTTAAATCACAGATCGGATCTCGATGAATAAAACATTGAAGTTGAAAATTGTATTGATATATATTGTGTAATTCATGAGAACAAAATGAGGTGACAACGTTCAATGTAAACTAAAGTCATGAACTCGTTGGAGGCTGGATTCTAATTCACATAACACTAAATACATAACATCCCAGCAGCTTTCAGTTGGATTCAGGTCTAGAGAATGTGAGGGCCTGTAAATGGCATCAGTACCATGTCATCCACCTACACACTCTGATCACATGAGGCAGGGCAGTGTCCTGCACCAGAAGGATGGTGGTTAACCTGCCCATCCTGGCGTCTTCTGGAGAACACCAATCAAGCCGCATGTTAATGGGCCTGGTACTAGCGTCCACCAGTAGGCCACTGCAGGTTTTATTCGGATCCTCCTTTTCCTCCACACACCGAGGAACAGATAGTGCTCCTGCTCTGGGTTGTTGTCTAGGGGTTGTCTCACTATTGCCTCTTCTGTTCATCTGTTGTTGCTTTCACTTGCACCAAAGCAGCTGAAACTGACTCACAGTCTTATATGCTGCTTCACTGGACAAAATTATATCCCAGAAGTTTAAGTGACTCCGTGTTATACTGTGATGATTGAGTGTTCCCTTCATTTTTTTTGAGCTAAAGTCCAGCTATGTAGTGAATGCTTTATTTGCAACTAGTGAAAAATACTTTGGCTTGCAGAATAATTAATTTTCATTTAATCCAAAGGTTTGTAAATGCCTTCTCCTATTATGGCATAGTCCTGTTGACTACTGAGCTGTTACAAACTGCAGATACCTGTGATCGTAAGTATCAGTTACTCCATGTTCATCAGCTATTAACATTGTTCTTTAAATTTAACAAAGACCAAAAAATGTATCTTTCTTTCCATTAGATGCCAATGGAGGAGCCAACAATGCTCTGAATTGTAATCTAGAGTGCAAATTTTTGACATCAGCTGATTACAGAGACCTTTTATGGACAACTTTGGCTGAAATTCCAGGTAAAACACTTCTAGCACATTGTGTAACAGACAGACTTTTACATTGCCATGCTATTTAGTCCGCAAATAAAGCTGTATCGAAGATTTCGTTTTCTATTTACACAAATAGGTTGGCATTTCTTTTTGAAACAGGTTTGAAGCCTTGTTGATATAAGCTCACTCTATTCTTGTCACCATATGAACACGCAATTACTTCGCCTGTGGGGAGAAAGATGCGTTCGAATTGGCTTAAAGTCTATAATTATAAATTGTTTCATTGTGCCTGTACAATGCTTTCCCGCAGAATTTCAACTGTATATTTGTTATTTCACGTTTGTTTCAGGTGTTTTATTTGTCCTTCTCTTGGTTGACCGTATCGGCAGGAGGAGGAGCATAGCGTTGGGTTTCTTCATGTTTTCTTTGTTTGTTTTGCCTTTATATGCTTGCATCGGGAGGTAAGTTTAACTAAGTTCCTAATTTTTTCAGTATTAAATAACCAAAATATATGAAAATATCAGGGCTGACCTCATATTATCTGTGACTATATATTCTCCTCATCCAGGACAGCTCTTACGATCTTCATCTTTATTGCCAGAGCCTTCATCACTGGAGGTTATCAAGCTGTGTTTGTTTACACACCAGAGGTAGGTCTACTAATGTTTATCAGTGTAAAATTAAACATTTTTGTTTTACATCACTTAAACTGAATAAACGTCTCTCTTCTCTCACACATTAGGCGTTCCCTACAGAAAACAGAGCCCTAGCACTGGGGACTTGCAGTGCAATGGCCAGATTGGGTTCATTAGTCACTCCTTTTGTATCACAGGTATACCGAATTTACTATCTTTATTACTACTTTGCTCAGGAATCTGTTCAAAATGCATTTAAGCACAAGTCTGGCATCAGACTCCTTCAAATTAGGCTGTATTTTTCACAGTCGGACTCCTCTGTTCTTGTTTCTAGGTCATGCTCAAGCACTCAATGTACTTGGCCCTGTCAATATACTGTGGCTGCTGTCTGCTTGCTGGCTTCGCAAGCTTGATCCTGCCCATCGAGACATTGGGCAGGGGTCTGCAGGAGTCTAATCAGGACCAGGAGTCTGGAGTGCAGTCACCCACAACAATAAGCCAGCCAAGACGTGGAGAATCAACCTAAGAACAAGAAGGCTAGAAAAGCCTGTAGAAAAGGGAGGGCAATTTGCCAACGCCCAGTCACCTGTTTATCTGTGGATTGAATCCTCTGTTGGGTGAAGAACAACATAAGTCAATCTTAGCACAACCTTGGCGGGTGGGCCACCTCCATTATTCTCCTGCGGGGAAAGGACATTTTATGTAAATGCGTAGCTACACATCTTGAACTTCATCCTATGCATAATGAAATATTTATAATGATTGGGACAACCAAGGAGACAGAAAAAATTCTCATGATTTGGACTCTATTTTATGTTTCATTACATTTTTACTATTACTTATCTTATAAGTAATAGTAAAACTAACTTAACTTATAAAGAATGTTTTTTTGTATGTATTCTATACACCTCAGTTTAAAATACAACAAAAGTAAAAAAATATTAAATTTCATGAAATATAAATATTAAAGATTTTTATTCCCCCAGATTTTTTGATGTAGACGGTGTCCTTGATCAAGATTCAATTTTCTAAATGTATGGCTTTTGGACACATGCTAAGTCCTTCAGACTAAAATGTGAACCTGGATTTAAAAAATCTTGGCTATCAACAAAATAACAATTTTCATAATCTATGTTTCCGCCTACTATTTACATTTTAAATATATGAAATTTCCATGTCACTAGGTCCGGGGCATAATTGCAGAAACAAAAATGCCAGTATCATATCTCTACTCTTCTCCATTACAACACTGTGACTCAACACATAGCGACTGTCTCCAAGTATATACTTTAACCTCCCAGATTCCAATTATGAGCTGGATCGGATATTCAAACGAGCATGGTGATGGAACATCATAGGTTGTCCGTGCCATGCATGGATGTTTTTCTTCGGACTGGGCAATTATCATTATAATTCCTAATATTGTGAAAAAAGTTACATAAAAGGCCAAATCTGCTATGTTGCCAAGATTCCACCCACAGATCTGCTTCAAAATGTAATCAATCTTCTTTGACCTATGAGCGGCCACCATATGGAATTTTTAAAAATCTATTGACAACTTTTCAAGCTATCTAGGGCCAGATGAAGTAACAAGCAAACAAATGTAGGTAATCACATGATGTCTTCCAGCTCTTAATGACAGACATAATAATCTATTACTTAATTCATAAGTGGACAATTCATCCTCTTTACAACAATCAATAGCTTTCCATCTAACATTTACTGAATTGCATTGTGAAGTTTATAAAAAAAAACACGGAGACACCTTATCTCGTAATTCCGAGAAAATCTCTCATAAGTATGAGATCAGCATCTCATAATTACGCACGTCTCAATCATCCCTGATGTGACCACATGATGAAACAGCGAGCATGGCACTGTCTCGTGTAATCTGCTTTTCCTTCTATCTTGGTGATTTTAAGAAATATTGTAGCTGATGTACACCCAAAGAAACAGGGATACTGGTAGACGGATACAACTTATCATGGTTTCTGACAGCTGGCCATCATTGCACAGGCCCTGAGTGACATAGTAGAAAATTGAAACCCAGAAAGTGGTTTCTAAATTCTGGAGAAATGGGGAAACTGAGGTTTGACTTTCAGTGATGAAATTAATAATTATATGTTTGGAATGAGCATCCAACAACTGACCAGTTCAAGTTATAGTAAGTTAATAGCAAAAAGCTTCCTGACACTGGTTTCCCAAAATAACAAGTGGAGTAAGTCTGCTCACAATAGAAAACACAAATGAAACATCACTAGGCCTATATACATGGCCAAACACATCTTTCGCAGCCAGTGAAAGGACAGATACAGCAACACATGCATGATAAAAATTACAGGGCATGCAAATAAAAAACTGATCTCGTTATTATAAGATACTTATCTCAAAATTTTAAAATCTTTTCTGTAATGAGGAGTTTCTGATCCCACAAATTTGAGATCTTATTGCAAGATAAGGTGCCTATATTCTTTTATTAGCTGAACGCAATGCTCATCCGTATATTTTAAATAAAGCTGCCAAAAATGACAAATGTCAAGTAAACATGCGCAAACAGACTGATCTCATAAGGAAATACTACCAGCTACCTCACAGGTCGACCACAATATGTGAGGCTGCAGAACAACAGAGTGACAGACTCTATAGTAAGCAGCAGAGGGGCATCCTAGGCGATGGTCCTGTTCACTCTCTTCACCTCAGACTTCAGACACTACTCTCAGTCCTGCCACCTGCACAAGTTCTCAGACGACTCTGCTATTGTGGGTTTCATCAGCAAGGATCAGGAGACTGAATACAGGAGTCTGGTGGACATGTTTGTGGATTGATGTGGAATAAACACCTGCAACCCAATTTCACTAAGACTAAGGAGTCTTAGTGGACTTAAGGAAGCGGAGGACCAATCTGAACCCAATGAGCATCGGAGGAACACAGGTGGACATTTTGGAGGATAACAGGTACCTGGGTGTCCACTTAGACAATAAGTTGGACTGGACCAAAAATGCAGATGCTCTTTACAAGAAAGGTCAGAACCGTCTATATTTTCTGAAAAGACTCAGATTCTTCAATATCTGCAGAACCATGCGGTAGATGTTCTTTTACTCGGTGGTTTCCAGCATCATCCTCTTCGCTGTAGTGTGCTGGGGCAGCAGGGTGAAGGCAGCTGATGCCAACAGACTCAATAAGCTCATCAGGCAAGATTTTTCCTGGGAGTGGAACTTTAGTAGTCAGAGGGAGGATGCTGAAGAAACTCCTCAGTATTATGAACAATACCTCTCAACCCCTACACTGGAATCCATCAGAGCACCTTTACGGGATGGCCCAGTCACCATGAACCACCAGAGAATGCTACAGGAAGTCTTTCATAACAATGGCCATTAAACTATATAACTCCTCCCCTTTTGCAGGACCGACACATGAAAAATCTGACACTAATGCCATTACAACAATAATACAATATTATGTGCAATATTACAAAGGCATTGTGTTTTTTCCGGCCTTATGTTACATTGAATATAATTCATTTTTAGGTGCAATACTACATTTCAGTAGAAATATCATGTACAACACTACATGTGTTACCATTTGTAATATTACCTTACTGTATTGTAATGTGCTATACTTCTATTACTGAAAAGCATCCCTATCATATTCAGTAAAACGTTCATTATCATCCTGTTATTCGTAGGTACAGGTTTGCATTTAAGTCTTATACACTTTAATATTGTATTTCCACTTATATGTATATTCTAATTTCTTACTAACTTACTTTATTTTAGTGTAACCATAATTTGTAAAGCAATCTTTGGCACCAGGATATTCTTCGGGATCAAATAAAGTTTTAGCACATCTTGTCCCATAATAACAAGACATTTTCTCATATATACGAAGGGGTGTTGTTGTTTTTTCGGTGAACGTAAATGCGCTCAACATATTTGATTAATGGAGAGTAGATCGAGTCATCTGGTGATGAGGGGATTCAGAAACACTTTGAACTGTTTCCTTGTGTAAGCTTTTAGCCAAACCTAATAATTAGTTGGATTGGATTCATTTGTCATGAAAAACCTGCATTATTTGTGCCCTACTCAACATTATGTCAGCCTTGTTACGTTTCATAAGACCAGCAGAATATTCTTTCCCCAGCATGCTCGTGTATTCGAGCTCAGAGTCTGGCCAGTCACCTTGACAACATTGGCCCAATGGCAGCGCGCACGCGAGACCGGCCAGCCAATCACAGGCATCTGCTAAATCTGGGTGTCATTTCTGCACCGCTCCCAACCTGCACCGTGGGTTGTTTGTCTGTCTGCGCAGCAGCGAGAAGATATTACTGTTTTGGGTTGGTATTTTAAAAAAGGGAGGAATTTTCTCCTAACGTCCTGCTCATGAGGACTCCGGTAACGGCAGAGGACGCACGGAGCCGGACTGAAAGGGAGCACTGCCACGGTTTAGGAGTCAGGTGCTGCTGGATGAGAGCCTAAAGAGGCATTTTCTCCCCGGTGACTGAGACAATCTCGGCAGTGCATCTTCCCATATCCTCCTCTCCTCCTCCTCCACCACATTCCATCTGATCATGGCCCTAGTGACTCTGCAACGCTCCCACACTCCCAGTGCAGCATCCTCGGCGAGTACGACCAACAGCAGTGCTGGTGAGGTAGGTGGAGGAGCCGGGGCTCAGTCTTTGAGTGAGGATGAGAATGGATACTACTACAGGAGCATCTATACAGGCTTTTTTGTAACAGTGCATGAAGGGCTGAGCCCCACTTCATCATTGCTGTGTGTGTTATAAACGTTATATACTGTTTAATAATTAGCATTATTGTGTGTGAGATTTGTAAACATGCAGAGGGGGGAGGGGGGGGTTAGAACAAAGTGCTCATTTTGCTGCTGCACAACAATCAAGATGCTGCACTCCAGTTCTCCTCCTCGAGTTTGAAGTAATGTAATCCAGTGATGGAGAGTGGATTTCAAACTTCCAGACATCAGAGTGAAAACAAAATAAAAGAGATTGGATTCCACTGAGGAGGGATGATGTCACGTTTGAGGAGTAACATGAGGGTCCTTGCTTGAACGTAAACATCTCCTCTCACACCGCAGTCAAAAGTCACATGTTAATTTCATATTTTTATGTGCTTGGGTTATGATGGTTCCCATTCATAATTAAAAATAAATAATTTCCTCTTGCTCTAATGAGTACATATGAAGTGTTTCCCTTGAATTTCTTTACATCTGGTGGCAAGAGCTGATAAGAGAGTGAACGTGCATATGCACCCATTTTTGGTTATTTATTTCTAACACTTTAAACAAAGACATCAGAAGTAGAAGACAGGTCAAGCAACACAACAAAGATTATTTGGGAAAATAGGCCTACGCTGTTGTCCCCAACAGCAGGGGCATATCCATGAAAAGCCCCAAATCTCTTGCGTTGTAAAAGCAATCCCCTTGATTGAACCCCTCAATTTAAATGTAAAATGATGTCCAAAAAAATGTTTTTCATTAAAAAAAACTTCCCGTACTGAGTATAATATGAACTCTTTGACTGATGATAAAAACGAGATAGCTCTCCTCAAGCCCATTCATATACACCAATCAAACTAATGGTTGAGAAATTATGGCCCGAAAACTTTTGGAGATAAAGCTCCTCCTAGTGTTAGACATATGCAACGAATCTGAAAATTAGCCATCAGATATTTTTGGAGTTATTGCTTTAACACCAAGGATCTGCAGAGGTGGCCATTGCGATTCCATAAGCAGTGTATATGAAGTGCTCTTATTTCGAAGTCGTCGAGTGGAAGTAATGATAGCCAGCGTTGTGTATGTATTCTGGCTTGATGAGGGTGAAGTACGAGCGGTCCTACTCATTTGACAATATAGAGTCTTCACGTTTAATATATTGTAGTTTTCAAAGTGTAGGCATGTTTCTGAAATTCAGGAAATGATTACGCAGGAATGACACACAAATAGAGCGCTATAGAAAAATGGGCGGGCAAAAGGATCTTAGCAACATTGACAGGGTACAAATTAGAAATTGGGAATTAATTGTAAAAAAAGATCGGATCTCAAGCTCGATTCCAAAGTATATGATCTAATTGCTGAAGTGCAACAATTCCACTGCCTTTTTATTCATAACATAAAAGGCAGCAAAGCCAGCCAGCTGTATTCCAGCTAGGGCTGCAACCAACAACTATTTTGATACTCAACTAATCGTTTCAGTAATCGACCGATTAATCAATTAATTGGTTAATTTTTTTTTCCTGGTTAAATAAAGGTTAAGAAAAATAAAGATAAATACAGAATTACTAAATGTCTCTTATCCATTTCACCTTTTGAAATTAATTTTGGTTCTTCTAGGCACATCCAAACTAACAATAAAAACAATAAAGATGAATTCTTCTTTCCTAAATGTCTTTTAATAAACTTTACTTCTTTTATAACAGACTGTTAAACCAAACAGGTTGCTATACCAGCAGTGTTTCTACTGAACTGTAATTTAGGCCGTTCATGTTGCATCAAATCACTGCTGATACAAAAGGTAAATAAAATGTATAAATAAATATTATACATTTTAAAAAATATTAAATATTCCTATTAAAAAATATTTATAAAAATTGCAGCAGTTTCTCTGGAATCCATTAAACATCAATGTAAATTTAGGAAAATAAACAAGGGTAGAAAAGAAAACAGTCCTTGTTTTCAGCATTCTGTAGTCAACAACTACATTAGGCTAAATCGTTTATAAGTTGGATGTAGCCCACATTGGACACAGACACACGCAGAGGTGTGGACTAGACATGCAGCTACACTTTCAGCAGTAATGTGAAACGTCTCCGTGAGCAATGCAACGTGTATGATTTTAACGTAGGGGCACATTTGTTTCGAGAAGAGTATCATCGTGATTTAATAATCGTTATTTGGTACTCTCGATGTCATTAACAATTCACTACGTTTGAAAAGTCCTGTTAATCCCAACCGAAGCGTTAAGTATGTGCCTTTAACATTGAGCTAGCTAGCTAACTAGCTTACAGAGACGAGTCTTCATTGTCTACAGAGCCAACGTGCCTCCGCTTCAAATGCTCCAGCATTACTGACGTGCTCAAAGCCAGAACAGGTTAGGTTTGCAAATCTTACAGTTTACAACATTTTTTGGTCGTGTTGAGGGAGAAACGCTCCCACACCGTGGATGTTTTCTGTCGCGATAGTGTTGCCAGGCCGCCAATGTTTACTCTCTTCTTATTACGCAGTGTCAGATGACTTCACCGACTAATGGACTATTATATTTGTCTACAACTAATTTCATAATCAATCTTTGTCAATTACGTTGATTATTCGTTGCAGCCTTAGTTCGAGCTCGCTGTTATCGGCTCCTTCAGGAAGGTGTGGTTTGTTGTTATATGCCTAACCATGGTAGATTGCTGGAGAATTTCCATCGTGTTAGCAGTGTATTTTCTTTGCCACTCAGTAACAGGCTGTGTGTTTATCCTGACGATTAAAAATAAAGTGCCCGTTCTCCGCTTCAGAGTTGGTGCAGATGCTAGCTCGCTTACCTTAGCCAGAGCTAGTTTAGTTCTATCACTTAATTTCTACGTTGGTCGTAAAGGCTACTCATTTCTGTCTCACAGTCGGAGATACGCAGTAGAGCTTCTGAGAGCTAACCCTTTAGTGTTCACCTGCTTCTATCTGGGTTATACTGACAGTATGTGGCGCTTTTAAATTTTTCATGTTTATGACAAAGTGTAATATGATGTAAACGCAATAATAAAATCATGGAGAGAATAATGACTTAAATTACAAACAAAGAAAGCTGGCAATTCTCTCTTATCCAGAATAGGCAAGCCCTAGTGCAAATTGTAATGGCGTGGTGAACCGGCAACAGGATCATGGGGAGCGAAAGGCTAGTCTGTAGCCCAGAGTTGCTGTAGTCCAGATAGAAATGTGTCAGAATACACGGTACATAGCAGAGCTGGAAAACCCACACTATATTAGGCAAGTGGTTATAATGTCATGGCTAACAGTGTTTCCCACAGGATTTTGAGAAACCATGGGGGGTGAACCTCAGATGTTCCAGTGGGGTCCGGGGGCATACACCCCTGGAGGAAATTTTTTGTAACTTTTAATCTTAAATGCATTAATCCGTTGCACTTTGAGCGAAAAATTAAGAAGCTAAAGCTAAAACAATCAAATCTAATCAACCAACACATTTTTTGTATTGATAGGAATAGTGACATGACAAAACGTCACACTCACAATTTATGATAAACCAAAATTTATCGCAGCTCAAAAGGGATTAATACATATATTAAAAAAATAAATAATGAATAATAATAATTATAATTGACTGCAGTAGGGTATACATTTAAGCCATCGTAAAGATGAAGCAAAGGTGGTTACTTATGTTAAACTTTTTTATTTATTAAAAAAGTAAATTGACCAATATTTCACCACCATGCCACCATCCAACTGCTTTTGATTTAAGAAGATAATTGTTACCTCAGCCAAGGAGGTTAGATTTTTAACTTGGTTTGTCTGTAAATTGACTTAAATGAAATTTTACCCTGGTGTTACGTCATGACCTGAATACGTGACGACATGATAACATTTTCTTAACCATTGTGTTCTTAACCACTTCTCAGTCCAACTGTGGGAACATATCACAGTGGAAAATTTACATTAGCCTTTATCCTCTAAATTGTGCATAATGAAAAAAAAGAGTCCACAAACAACAGTCAGGTTCAACTCCTGACACTGAAAAATTAGTATAAAAAAATGTACTTTTTGTGTCTATGACAACAAAGCAGAAACATTAAATCGTAATGTGAACATGGCCTGAAACATTGCCAAGTATTCAAGCAAAACCATGACGTCGGGGTTTGTGCTCCAGTTATTAGTTTTGAGACAGGGGAATACATGCTCGGACGTACTAAACGAAATAAGCATCTTCCTTGGACGATAAGTTGGGTTATGAATATCACTTTCTAAGTTACACCCAGCTGAAAGGGAAAGTTGACGGGAGTAAAGTCTTGGAAGTGTATCCACTGAACACATCGTCAAAAGTTTGTACCGAGTTGTGTCCTAAAACTTTTCAAATCTTTATCAGTCAACTCTCTTCCACATCAGGTCACAGCAATGACGAGGAGAACCAGCAGTCAGTGCTGGTACGCTTTAGTCCAGTTAGATCATTCTCAATATCCAATGGCACTATTTTCCCATCCCATTTTTTAACGAATTTCCACATGTTTTAACTGCCACGATCTCTGTTCGCTAAACCGAATTTAACAAGAATAATTCTTTCGGTCTGTGGGTCTACTGCGGGAGATATGTAGATTCAGATGTTTGTAACACCAGTAAAAAAGTCTAAAATCCTCTTTTTCCTCAAATTCCTGTGACACAGGGGGTCCATTGCTGCCATAATGCAACTGTTGCAGTCCTTGTACTCTCTGCCTTGTGTTTGTTTTTCAGGATTTTGGAAGTGATGAGGACCCGAAGAATAATAAGAGGTATGTGCTTCTTCTTACAGTTAGGTATTTGTAGATACGGGTAAGCAGGAGACGATTTACCGGGTACTGTGTGCTGTGTTTTTGTCTTGGCTTCACCCTTAAACAGCAACTTTCAGTCTGTGATTGCTTTTGCGATTGTAACATAACTCCAAAGAAACATCTCTGTAACATTTCAATAGAACTAATTAAAAGCTGAAATGCTCAAATACATTTCTTTATAATTGTGGTATTCATTCTTCATTTCTCTTGCACATTGACCTAATTTTTAGTCAGTGGGTGTTAGTAAGCGTAAAATATGGGGACGACGGAGAGATTTTTTAAAAATAAGTCAGAAATGAATAATTTCTTTAACTGGCAACAATGGCAACATTGTATTCTGGTTGTTGATTGGTTAGGGTTGACGTCTTCCCTAGGAGCATCATTTCCCTTCTTTTGGCCAATAGCAGATGAGCATGAAGAAAAGAAGGACATTGAAATTCATCAAATTGATCTAGTAGATCCTGCCAGAGGAGGATAGCTAAGTCTGTCCTCCTCTGCTCTCCACTTTACACATATTGCCCCTCAGCTTGCCTACTCTGTAGGTGTCGCATAACCCATTATCTGAATTTAAATAATATATATATTCCAAAGAAGATATTAAAATGATTTTACAAATTAAAATTTGATTTGGTGATGGTTTGTTTCAACCAATTATCTTTTATATTTTGTTCTCCGTCTGGCCTCACAAAAACAGAGTAAGACCATTCTCCTCTGCCTCTATGAACAGCCTTCTCTGTTTTGATCATTAGTAAAACATTCTGAGAGGCCTTTCAAAAGTGTGAACCAAATAAAAATGTCATTGAATGTGAAAAGCTAGAGTATCTAATACAAAAATATGAAATAAGAAGACATTCTGATTCCAGTACTTTAAATTTTCTGAATTTCATTATTAGATTTTCAGCTTATAGGCATCTGCTTGTCGTACATTTTATTTAGTTTCTGCCTTCTGCAGAATATAGTGGATGTAAGGGGAACTGTCAAATGGAATCTATTGTTGCAGGGACACACTGCTTGTCTTGTTGTCAGACCTGATGTTTCTGTGATGTAAGATAATGTGGCACTTGTACAGTATCAGTTTGGCAGTTTGTCTTCAAAAATTCTCCTCAATATTCTTCTATTGTCATGGAGAAAATGATTTGCCTACTCCGTAACATAACAGGAAGTACACAAACTTCCTGTGCGTGTGTGTGTGTTTGTGTTTGTGTGTGTGTGTTTGTGTTTGTGTGTGCGTGTGTGTATGTATACGCGTGTGTGCGTGTGAGAGAGAGAAACATTCAAGTCATGGTCTTTCAGGACTCTCTAAATGACTAACATATTTTGTGCCTCAGAAATTCATCAGAATTTGGTCTTAATTTAGGATTCTGCTTCACCAACTGGTGATTGATGCCAGTTTCCCCCACGTACCAGTGCTGGCATGAATGCCAGTATTGTTGCCGAGCGTAGCCTAGTAATGACCTATTGCGCCTGAGGATAAGAGACAGGGACCAGAGGACGAGAAGAAGGACTTGTCGGAAGAGACGAGTTAAATAAGGTTGATATGTTTAAGACTGATGGAAGTAGGTTAAGAAGAGGAGAACATTGATTGGATGAGATAGTAAATGGACAATGTTGTAGTTGTCCTCTAAATGCTCTGGTTGTAAAACCCTCACAAAAGGCCATGATCATTTTTCTGCCTCATTTTGTGGAAGAAGCTCCTCGGATTCAGAAGGAGATATGTCGCGTGTACGTAAGTTCTCACTGCAGCAAAAAGTTGACTTGATGGTAGACAGTAGAGTTGATCTTAAATGAATTAAACATTTGTATGCTCATGCTCATGCACTGTTCCTGTAAGTTGAGTGGTCAAGCTGTCCTTACATATATATGTTGCTCCAGCCCATACTGATAATTTTGCTACACATTTGACAGCAGGTTCGCTGATCTGCACATTTAATTTGAAAAATCAATTCTCTAATGTTGTGTTAATCTAGAGGAGAGTCTTGTGGATACATTCTGTGTTTTGGGGATTTAAATCATGACCCAAAAGGGAATTTTCATTTTTCTATATACTACGATATTTGTTGTGTATTGCGATACGTATTCCATTTTATTGAAAATTTTCTGCTTTGACGTTACATGCACAGAAAATGGAGTAAACAGATTCTTTATTTACCATATATACTATTTAACCATGCTTTGTTATTCACTTGTCAAAAATAACAATGATGATCTTTTTTATCTGATTTTTGATTTATATCGGTCTTATTGACATTCCTCTCATTCGCATATGCACACATGTATATTTACAATTGAACAACAAACCGATGTTCATTTACACATATATACATACACATACAATTTCATCCAGGCTTTTTGTATTTGGACCGAAAAAGTGTAGGCTGAAGCTAAAGCTTATAATGCCTACCCTTCTTACATATCAGATTTTGTTTTAAACGTTCTCCCACAAAAACCAAAAGCAAAGACTGTTCAAGAGTTCAGTAAAAAATAAAGAGTGAAAGAGAGTCTAACTCTCTAGATGAAGTTCTGGTTTCGTGGAGGGTTTTAGTCATATTAACCATCAAGACTGAAACCGCTACCAAGCGTTATCATTTTTAACCCTTGACTTGACTTGCTGTGCTGTTACTCTCAGCTGACTATGGCTAACTTGGGTTTTCTGACAATTTAGACTTGTGGTACATAAGCTGCGACAAATTTGACTCTAAAAAAAAGTATTTTTTTGTAAAAACGCTCCCCCTATAAGTGAAATATGAACTATTAGAGTCAAATATAAAATATACGATATATATATCAGTTTTCCTTTAGTTGATTCATATGTACCAAATCTGGATTTAATTGGACTAATGGTAAGAAAATAATGTCCGGAAAACTTTTTTTTTTTGTTTTCATAAAAAGCTCCCCCTATTGAGTAAAATGTGAACTTTTAGAGTAAAATATAATATTTATAAGATAGAGCTCCTTGAATTGAATCATATGCATAATGCTTTTACTTAATCGGCCAATGGTTAAGAAGTTATGTCTGCAAAACAGTATTTTTGTGAAATACCTACCCCTAGTCAGTAAAATATATTCTACCGGAGTAAAACACAATGTAAAACAGATTTTCCTCAAGTTAATTCATAAGCACCAAATTTGGACTAAATTGAGATATTATGGTCCAAAAACTTTTGGACCTTTCCCAGGTTATTGCGTTAACTGCGGGGGACGCAATCATGATTCCATAATATCCCCGACTTCTCAGGGATATAAATACTAATGGAGCCTGTCACAGATTTAAAAGTGATTTCTATAAATTACCAAACTCAAGTGTGGTACAAGTTTATTTCAGGAGTAACTTCACATGAAGCATTGTTTCAAAATGTATGTCTTCTAAAATTTGAAAATAAGTTATGATACAGAATAGCAGTGGAAATGTAACAGAAGGCATAGTGGTGGTCCCACTGGGTCATTCTAGCCTCGGTGTGTGTGTTGGTTTATCAGGGGAAGAAATGTGGTTAAACAAAGACGCTTTCTATTCTGCCAGAGAAAAGTATTGTATTGTATGACATTTCAAAGTGAAAATAAAACTTTTAAAGCTTGGTTCAGTCCCTTAAATGTTAAACTTTGGCTTTGTTCAGGGACTTCTGGGCTTGCGGCTGGCTTGGCGCTCCTGCTAGCTTTAGCAGCTCTGCTAGGGTTAGCTTATTTAAAAGTACTATATTCCTCGGGGTGATTAATTTTGAAGTGTGCGATTAAGTTTGTCGTCCCGAACGTTTTTGGTGTTAATCCGCCGCAGCTTACTTTGTCCTTACTTTAATTGTGAGCTTTGTGTTTTCTGGTTTACTTGTGAGATATTTGCATGCATGGTAACTCATGCTTGGTGTGCATGTACTGCACATGTGTGTATACGGCAGCCAATCGGCCTCATTAATGCTACCTGGCGGATAGTCAATGTAATCAAAGTAGGCCTCCCTACGCCGATCGGTTGGCCGGCTGATGGATCAGTCCACCGCTACAATTTTTGGTTCTTCAAGTATGGCTGTTTTTGCAGTGTGAGATCATAACCAGCCAACGATGACTGTAGCTGGTCATTGTACAAACACCATTCTTACTGCAACGGTTTCCAATCCCTGCCTCAACTTTGTTCATAACATTTCAGACTCTTAAATTAGATGATTTAATGGATCAGTTCATTCTAAAATGAATGATCTATACATCTAGATTGTTTGATATGAGTTTATTCCCACTAGTGAACAGAGCAGCATTCATGATCCATGACTGTTTGTGATTCATGATCATGATCCACTTGCTCAACACTATGCAGATAGTTCAACTGATGAGAAACTGACATTTGCCCCAAATGAAAGAATTTCTTCCATAGTACTTGTGTGGGTTTACTTTGAAATAGTGGAGTCTTGGCATGAATTAAACAGTGTTTGAGCTTTTGAGTCAAGTCTTTTCCAGAAAGGGTCCAGGGGTGTAAGGCGGAAATGGATGAATGAAACTAGGTGTGTGAGCCAAGTTTGAAGTGGAATATGGGTTTGAAAGAAAGCACTGTCTTTTTCCATGATAGGTGAAACCATTGTTAATAATTTTTCCCTTGGTGAATATGGATACTCATTATTGTAGGAATAAATTCTCTTTTACCTCAATGCTCCTGTTGTTTCTCAAAGGGTTGGCATTAAACATAACAAAGGCCGGCAGAGCTAGTTAATCCTGATGTGATGGATTGGAGCAGAGTCCAACACTACTTTGTCAAAAATGCCACAAAAGTTATTTTATGGCTTTCCTTTGTCCTATTTAATTTACACTTCTGCTTTTCCAGCCTCAGCGAGAGCTTCTTCATGGTCAAAGGAGCTGCGCTATTTCTCCAGCAAGGTGGCAGTGCGCAGGGGCCAAAAACACCAACACACCACAAACATGCAGGTAGAAAAACACACACGGAAGAAGAAGCTTTGTTTCTTATTATTCATGCTGTTATTCTCTGAACAAATAGGTTCCAGATAAAAGGAAAACATTTATATGAAGCTTAATTATCTGCTTTTGATCAAAACTTACTCATTTGTATCCGACCGTTTATTTATATATTAAACTCCTAAGTAGATTTACTCACATATTCTACTTTAAGCGTGACTTTATTTTAACCATTACTTAACCGTGGATCACTTTGCTCATGTGTTGATAAACAACGCAGTTAGGTGTGGGGGGTAATGTGAATTGCAGGACACATTGATCAACACTTTGAAAACACAGTTCAAAACCGTATTAAATTATATCCACCCCAGTATAATTGGATCTGCATGAGGCAGAAAAAGCAGCAGAGAACGATAAATATGAATTCCACCCCCAATAGACCGAGATGCTGATTCACACTGATCTCAAATTATCACCTGACCTCTGTGTTTTGCGAAATTTTGTAAATAATTGGCGGTTTAACCTCTACAAATTACAGGCTTCCCCTTGCATTCGCATGGGATTAATATCACAGATGTCCCTGATTATTATTACAAATTACCTCAGGTCCCCATGTAATACTAGTCCCGTGCAAATAGGGCAACGATAAAGTGCTGGACTGAATTGGAATAAAAAACATTTGGCAATTTAGAATTCTGTTTACAATGTCATAGAGAAGGAGGGTGGTAAAAGAAGATATCTGTAGCATTACGATAAACTTAAAAGGGAGAAAATTGTATACTATGGGTCTATGCAAACGCTCAAATGTAGTTAATAAACGAACTGAGTAGTTAAATGTGTGAAGATTGAGCCTGTAGATCTGAGGCGAAATAATCTTAGTGATGCTGTTCTTTAATCTTTTTTATTGTAAAAAAAGATTCTGGTTTAACAGTGTGTCCTGTTCACTTGACAGCTCATTGGGATCAGAGGATATCTAATATATATAATATGAATCTGTTATATAATATTAATCTGTTACATAACCTGAGTTGACCCACCTTCTAACAGTGAATGTTGTAAACAGCAGAAAGTACAGTAGAATAGTGTATAAACTTTATTGGTGGTAGGTGTTGTAATGAGCTGAAACAGCTTCCAAAATAGAGACAGGGGTCATGCTTTAGGTATGTAGTTAGATTACACTACACTAATTTGAAGGATGAGCAAAATGGACAACAAAAACAGAAATAGTGACAGAAGTCAAAAATACTTAGCTCGAAGATTCAGTAAGGAAGATGCACATCTGCGGTTTACTTTTGTGACGATAGACTGAAAGGTCACTCTTTCAGTCCACTTTATTTATTTTTGTCTATTTATGAATAGGTTCATGCATCCCATTCAATAATTAATTACAACAACCTCAATTAAAATATAACAACCTCAATTAGAGTATTTTTTGGCTTCAAAATACCACATGGGTCCACTAGGGTTAGCTATATGGTCATACTACATCATATAATAATAATAATAATAATAATACATTTAATTTATAACGCCCTTTACATTTAGATCAAATCTGAAAGTGCTATGACATTTGTTCTGACATAAACCTTATGATTAATCAGAATTTACTATTGTGCACGGTAAAAAAAAATTCAAAAGCTATGTAGAATGTGTAGGAAACTTGTTCTGTGAATGTTTAAAGGTGCCTTGCAGCTGGTCCGAAGAGAAAAATCCGAGAAAATGAACTCTGAACCCTGCCACTGACTGAAGTGTGCAATAGTCTCTATGTATTGTTGTATCTGATATGTATCTTTCAGCTTAATTAAAGGAAAATTGTTATGACTGCAAACCTAATCAGTCTCAATGTGTGTTTGTCTTTCAGGTGATTTACCCCAACACCTGCAGATCATGTTTAAGATCCTGCGGTCTGAGGATCGCATTAAGCTGGTCAGTATGAGACTGATACACACACTTTATCATTCAGTTTTCTTTTTCAAAGGTATTTGATGTAGTAATTTCTGTGTTTTGTTTGTAATTATGCTGTAGCAACATAGAGCCCTTTATTTTATTTAATAAAGAGAGAAAAGAATAAAAGTGTTAAGTTTCGAGTAATTCCCAATTTAAAACAATATTTAAAAATATAAAGTCTTCTTTGCTTTAAGTGAGTCTGTTGATACCAACATTTACTCTTATACATTTCGTTTGGACGAAAGTTTTCTTGCATAAACTTCTTTTCTTTCACAGGCTGTACGGTTAGAGAGCGGATGGTCAGACCGGGTGCGCTATATGGTCGTTATCTACACCAACAGCCAACAGGACACAGAGGAAAACATCGTCCTGGGAATGGACTTCCTAGATAGAGACACGTAATCCAAACTCCCTGCAGTGTTACTTGCAGCATAGTTTGACGTGATAACGAATAAATCTTACATCTGTGTGATCCCCAGTAAAGACTGCTCTATTGGAATGGTGCTGCCACTCTGGAGTGATACCAACATACATTTAGATGGAGATGGGTAAGTTTTCGGTCTGTGCATTTGTGAAAGAAGGTGTTATAAATGTTTGAATTATCAGGCTGACTATACTACACAGTTGTAAATGTGAGACAGTTCTGATGCAAGTATGTGCCCCATAAGGGAGGCCTCCAGCTTTGGGCTGGCCTTTCAGGTATTGCTGCCCACTACTGGCACAAGAGTAGGTTGTATACATTTTCTATATGTGGGAGTCGTTCTTGCTGACCTGTTAACAGTATCTCTGTCCCTCAATGCCAGAGGAATGTTCCACTGCCCAGTGTCCTGAATAGTCCCATGAACGAGCAGTGTCTAGTCTGTGTTTACATCCCTTCTGCTCCCTTGTCAACTGCATCTGGACTCAAAGCTATCTCCCTTCTCCTCCTCTTCATTTTTAGAGGCTTCAGTGTGAACACAGCAGGGCGGTCACATGTCTTCAAGCCTGTGTCTGTGCAGGCCATGTGGTGAGGGAAGCGTTTTTGTTTACCTGAGATTACAGTTGTGGGTTGGTGGAGCATGGTCAGAGGGAACACATGTAGATGTTGGATAAATGTTGTCTCATATATACATATATAGCGATGTAATATAGATCTTTAAAATGAGCTTTAGAGCATGTGTGTCAGACGTCAGGACTCATTATTCAAGTTAATTCATCTTTTGTATTGCCCGTATACCATATTCATACCTTTGTGTTTGTGTTCACTGTGAAGGCACAACATGTTGGACATAATATCCTTAATAAAACAATTGTGTCCAACATTGAGGCTTTCTTGCCATACCTTAATGTTAGTGATATCAGTTCCAGACAGCAAAAAAATGTAACTTAACTAGGAAAATTTCCAATTGTACCTTGAATCTAATAAACTGAACCAAATTAAATTAATTTAAAAAGTTAATTCTCTCTCTACAATATTTGCTTGTCTTTTAATTCTGTATTATGTGGACAAAAACGTCTGTATGGACCTCTGTCCATCACTGCTAATTCAAAGACTTCTTCAAAAAAATAAGAGGTCTGTATTTTTAATAGCACTGTAAATATAGAAACCATTAAAAAGAACAGATATCCAATTACTTATCAAGCCCTTACTTATTATTACAAATGGTTTGTTATATGTTCAGTAACTTTCTCAATGTCAATGTTTATACAAAAGTACTAAAAAAATATCCATCAGTGTATACCTAGTACTGTTATTTATTTTTTTGCGATCATATCATAAGATGTCACAGTTAAAAAAAAAGTCCCATGTTTTGACAGTAAATCCTTACCTCTGTGCCCCACCAGGTCTGCCCTGCAGGTCCTTCACAAGGCATGTGAGGTGTCACGCCGGCTCAACTACTTCCCAGGTGGCATTGCTCTCACATGGATGGCCTTTTATGAGAGCAGCATCACTTCAGAGCAAAGCTGTGTTAATGAGTGGAATACTATGACCGACCTGGAGACCAACCGGCCTGAATCACCCACAATGTTCGTCGATCGGTAGGACTGTCTCAGTTATAAGTTTAAGAGTAACATAACATGTAGGAGGAACAGGCTGGAATAATTTACAGGACCCTCCACAAATATTGGCACCATTCAAGAAATGAGCAAAATGCAATGCAAAAAATGTCTTTATTAGCTACACCGATAAATCTTTAATGCAACATGTTTGCCACAATTATTTGCATCGGCCTTTAACAATTATTTCATTTGCATTTAATCACAGCCTTGAATCTCCTTCTGAAATGTGTGATGAGATCTGAGAACACATAGGGAAGGTCTGAAACCATTCATCCATACAGAAACTCACTAACTCCTGCAGTAAACGCTTGTGGACCCTCCTCTTCAGCACATCCCGCAGATGTTCTGTGGAGTTTAGGTCAGTTGACTTGGATGGCCATGGCAAAACCTTTATTTTGTGATCTCTGAAACATCCTCAGGTTGATTTTGAATAGTGTTTCAGATCATTGTCCTGCTGGAAGGTCCAACAAGATTCCACTATACATTTGCTGACAAAGGCTTTTAGGTTTTCATCCAATATCTGCTGTTATTTGATGGAGACCATGGAACCATGTATTTAAACAAGATGTATTTCTACTCTTGTGTAGGAGTTGGCACCATCTGATGGTTGTTAGAGAGACTTTCTGACCCCAAGATTCAACTGACCTCTGCAATTCTCTAGCTGTAATCCTTAAAGAGTCTTTTACCAGTTTAACTATCCTCCTCACAGTGTGTGTGGTCCGTTTGCAGACTCATCCTCTTCCAGACTGATTTTTAACATCTTCAGTCTCTTTAAACTCTTTAATTATTGTTCTAACTGTTGAAAATGGTATTTGAACTGTTGACAATCTCTCTTCACACTTCTTTGCCGTGTTCTCTAATCCTTTCCACTGTGAAGAATGCCAAGAGAATAAGGCCTGTGCCACGTCATATTTATACACCAGTAAAACAGAAAGTCATTGTTCACCACTTCAGAGTTCCTGCTCAAACTGCTGAGCCTAAAAATATTAACCAGGACTAGAATTATACTTCTGTTACCTTTTAATCAAAGCATTTTCTAGGGGTGGCTAACATGTTTCAGAGAAAAATATAACTTTTTGAAGAGAATATAATTTGTTTATTTTATTTTGTAACTCGAAAAAAAATGTTAGATAATTGTGAATAATTTCAATTTCGGATATATGAAAAAAAAAATCTTTGAATCTCATTTTATGGATTGTGCCAATAATACTGGAGTGTAACTGTAAGGCATTCATGATACAATTGGGTCCTCATTTTTAAAAGCTGTGTACACGCAAAAAAAGGCGTTCGCCACTTTCAACAAAAAGGAAGTTTGATGGGAGTATGTGTGTTCCTCTGCACAAACTTTGATCCAAGCATATACGCAGAAACTCCAGAAATGGACAAAGACTACAACTCAAATTGGGAAAGGATGAAACAATAATCAGTGAGAAATTAATACCATTGTGTAAAATAAATAAGAAAATAAAACCACTGAAAGCCAATTTTACAAAGAATAATCAAAATGTGATTGAAATACAGTATCTTCCCTGTAGAATAAACAGAGATATGTGTCATCACAAAAGAACCCTAAGATGTTTCTGTAATCAAACAGTATTTAGATGATATTGAAATTTATATAAAAAAGAAGGCTCATATAAAAAAGGTAAACAGTAGGACAAACATCTGAAGCCATTAATGATGCCTTAGTTGGGCAGATACGAGCGAAGACTCTCGTCATGTATCATATGTTACATTTCATAATGTGTTTTTTATTATTAACATTATTATTATTACAAAAATGCCCTTAATTACAGCGTAATGACACAGAGTGGCTAATTGGTTATACAGCTGGAGGATGAAGTGAATGGGAGAAGCAACTCTTTGATTAGGTCGTGGATTAAGCCGACTGCGTCATTTAACAGGTATAAAACAGCATCGTTGAGGCTGCTGGTGGAGGGTCTGCACCACATTTCAAGTGGGTAGCTATTTATAAAGGAAAATCGATGTGGGATGTTCGTGCACAATGTTTTACAGACCAGAATATTTTAATTCACACATTCTATGTTTTTGCGTATGTTTTCTGGTGCAAATCCTACACATAATTTTATATATGAGGCCCCAGATGCTGTATGCTGGAAGAGTGACATAAAGGACAAAGAGACCTACTGTTGATGAGTTTAAAATATTTGCTGTGTGTTCACTATCAGTCACGGGATAGGCATTAATGCCTTGGACATCAGATGATCTTCTTTTGTTGCCAGCGATTGAAACTTGTTACAGTGTTTTTCAAATTTTCACTCAGAAAGGAGCGCTGATGTATTGACTGTCTTCAGCCCAACAGAACGAGAGAAAACAGAATGTCTCATTAAAACCAAGCTACGCAACATCATGACGTTTCAAGACCTGGAGAACATTACTTCAAAGGAAGTATGTGTGACATCAACACTACATGAAAAAAAGATACACATATATTGTGTAGAAGATGTACATATATTGTGTTTATGACACAATATATGTACATTTATAATCCTGTAAGCCCAGTTTCTGCTTAGTAGATCGAACAGTGTAGTTCGAGCAGTAGCTCAAATGTGTGTGTGTTTGTTTTTTTCCATCACTTGTCTTATGTTGTATCCTCGCCCTCAGATACGTAATGAGCTGGAGCAGCACATGAGCTGCAACCTCACAGAGTACAAAGAGTTCATAGACAACGAGATGCTGCTGATCCTGGGTCAGATGGACAAGGCCACACTTATCTTTGACCATGTGTACTTGGTGAGAATCTTGTTTTTTATATTTTACTCTGTTACCTTATACTCCTCGTATATTTTAATATTACAACAACAGTTTTTTTTCTTCAATTTTCTTTTCTTTCATGCCTGATCAAAACGCACTGTTTAAATAAAAAAAGGTCTACTTAACAGTAATTTTCTGCAATAATTGTAATTAAGGTTGTGTCTCATGCGTCTGTAGGGCTCTGAGTGGAACGCATCCAACCTGGAAGAACTACGTGACTGCGGGTGAGCTGATGTGTAACCTCTAATATACTCATTTAATCCAAATATGTTATTCCTTTTACACTAATGTATATTTAACCACAACATTGCTCTTATCTGAAATAAGGTATTTATCACCCGGATGATTTGTAATTTGAAGATTCTTTTAAAGCTATAATTCATCGAACACAAAATACCAAAATAAGCATTCATGAAAGCGTAAGCCTTGACCAACACGTCTTATTTCCAAAAACAAAATGCTGAATCAACATGACGACTCAATAATCTCATTTGTGTGAGCAAAAACCAAAAACAATATGATCACGGGAATATTAATTTTTTCATTATCTACAATAATCACAACATATAGATATTTTCAATAAATATATATGGATAGATAAATATAAATAAAAAAAAAAAAATTAATATTCAATAAATTCAATAAAAATAGTAAAATATTTATTTTTGGGTTTTGGTCCTTTAAATATTTAAATCATCAAAACCTTAGCTAAGTCGTTTTAACATTAAGGTTCATAAAAGGAAAAATAAAATTAAAATAAATTGAACAGAAAACATTCATGGTTACAAATTATCATTATCTAAGAAGAGGTCTACAGTCCGTCATTTTGGGATTTTCATCTCATAGTCTACGATCAAATTCCACAGTATCGTTGTCCACTACTGGTTCCTCCTGCTGATGACATCATCCATTTTATCCATTTATTGACTAAGATATCTTCTCTCAATCTGATCTGATGGGTAATTTTTTCCATTATATAAATCTTTATTATGATTCCAACCACTGTTTTATTGTAGGGAGGATCATCCATATACCATTTTCTGGTAATAACTTCTTACTGGTGATCAGGAGTTTCTTGGCTATACTATTAATCATTGTGTCTGACAGAATCTTCCATGTTACTAAGGTACAAAATTTTTAAATCCTTAGTTTCATATTCACGCATGTCTGTAATTTTATCATGTACATTTTCCCAGAAAGAGTGTAGTTTGTGACACTCCAAGCAAAAGTGGGAGTTTGTTAAGTTCTGTATTTCCACCTATCTGCCAACATGATTGTTGTAAAGTAGAATGTTTACTCTTTATTCTAGCTGTAAGAAAGTAACAGAACAGGTTTTTCCAAGTTTCCAAAACTTCCTCCATATTCTAGAGTTTGTAGCATGGTGTCGTGTTTCACACACGTTGGGCCATTCTTCTGTTGGCTTAACATGTTTTGATGTTGTGTTCCCTCTCCCACTCAGTCTTAATGCACGTAGTAGAAGTGGATTCGCAGTCACTAATTCTTGGTTGTGGTTCCGAGATCGCCTTGAATTTTGACCCATTACATGTCTGTAACATATCCAGCAACCCATCTGGGAGTTTTGAGCTTTGTGAATCCTTCATAAAATTCCTTCTTTTCAAATTAATGTGTCTCTTTCCGGTCTTTAAAACTCAGTATATTTCCACCCTTAGTTAATGTACACATTGTGGGGATTCCTTTATTCTCCCTGTTTGGTCATCACAGGCAAACCGGCTCAACATTTTTACAAACCGTTCTAATTTGTTCTATTTAATTAGATCAGACAATATATTCAATTTGTGGGAGCTTTATCGGTCCATTGGATTTTGTAATATCTCAACTAATTTATTATTACTAACTAGGGACTGGACTGGAATGTCTGCTACAGTCCTTCTCAATATGTTTCCATGTCCACTTCAATATTCTTGATGTCAGTTTACATCGAGCATTTCTTCAACCTTGTGACGAGTATATGGGTTCTCTTTCAGCCCTTGACTATAATAACGTCCATGGCTGTGTAAAACAAACCAGGTTATGATTAAGATTAAGAAAGGGCATCAAAGTACCCGGAGAAGAGTGGCAAAAGACAAAAGCCCTTTTACAGAGATTGCTCAGTAGTGCCACAATTGATGCTACATTTTTGATTCACTCTTAATAAACCAATAACACCAGTATAGAAAACTGCCCAAAGATTATTACTGTTATCAAATATTTATTGGAACTCCCCTACCAAAATTATTTCATCTCCATTTTGCATTTGAGGGAATGGAATGATTTTTTCTCAAAAAAAACCAACAGCTGCTTCTGTGACTCTTTAAGCAAAATAATCGGTGCAGCAGTGTTGGTAGATGTTCAGTCTGATTCTCCATGTGAAACTGATTTATTTATACAGTACATATGTTGAGTAACTGAGTAACAGTATATTACTAATACAATGCAAAAACTCAGTTTTCAAAAATAAGATTAGTAATACAATAGGGTCTATATTACTTATGATAACAAAGCCCCTATTTTATTTCTATTATATATTACTTAAAAGAAACAAAATTCTCTCAACAGGACAGGAAAATCTGACCGGACATGATTTTTTAGCACAAGTAGAAATAACAGGCCTCAAACAGCCCACATTAATCTTAAAATAAGTGTGACAAGTCAGAAAACACTTACATATTTGTCTTTTGTTTTGTTGTCATTTTTGCTCAAGCTGCCTCATATTTGGGGTAATTCTAGTTTCAAGCATTAACTCACCCAGAAACAGTAATAAAATCTCAGTAACAGTAATAATCCATTAATAAAGTCGCTAATCACCAAAAAGCTTGACCAATTAAAATACTCTAACATAGAAACTGACTGGTGAGAATAAATATCTTGTAAGACAAAAAGACATTTTTCCTTGGTTTAAGATGTTTCATCCTACTTAGATAACGTTTGTGCAGTGGATGAACGACTAACATGTCATTGGTTTGGTTCCAGAGTGGGTTACATCCTGAATGTTACCAGAGAGATTGACAACTTCTTTCCAGGGCTGTTCTGTTATCACAATATCCGTGTGTACGACGAGGAGGCGACCGATTTGTTGGCTCACTGGAACGACACCTACAACTTTATTGTTAAAGCCAAGTAAGACCCTTCATAAAAATAAACCACTGATCTGGTGCTATTTAGATCGTGGGCTGTGATGCAGGAAGGAGAAAAATATCTCCATTAAAAGATTGTAGTGGTGGAACATTCCAAGAAAAACAGCAGAAGGACCCTGCTTCCAAAGTGCTATGGTATTAATATATGGAGATTTTAGTCATCACAATTCCCTCATTACAGTTTGACTGCAATGAAAATGGATGCTTTTAAAAATAAAAATGGAAAAGGTCCTAAAAGAATCCTTGAACCATTGATTTCTAGATCCATACAATGGGGTGAAACGATTTATTCTGTCCATTAGGAAGAACAATTGTAAGTGCCTGGTGCACTGTAAGATGGGGGTGAGCCGGTCTGCCTCTACGGTTATTGCCTATGCAATGAAGGAGTATGGCTGGTCTCTGGACAAAGCCTACAACTTTGTCAAGGAGAAACGGAGTATAGCTCAGCCAAATACTGCTTTCATGAGACAGCTGGCAGAATATGGAGGAATCCTGGACGCAAGGTAAGGACAGCTACAGTTTGAAATATTTTGCCCCGGAATGACAAAGAAGTATAAATACTTGTTTGTTAAAAAAAAGGTAATCAAGTTAATAAATTGTGATTAATCCCAATTAATTGAATTCTAGTTTTTATTTGCTTTGGGCGGAGATAAAACAAATGAGTTGTGTCGGAATAAGAAATGCATTAAAAACGGATTAACTTAATATCTCAGCTCAGTTTGAATGAGTTCTTATTTAGACGTACTATTGAATCAGTGAAAGGTCTTCTGGAGTGGCCATCTCATTGACCACTCCAGGAGACTTTCTGGAGAGACATATCAGTTGGCTGTGTTTTTAATCCAGCAGTTTTAGCTCTGAACGAGAGACTCACATAATTTTTCGAAATTAAGTTTTGATAACAAAGAAAAAACATGTTGTGGGTCATAGTAAAAGGCAACTTTAGGTCGGCCATGTTACTTAGAGAAAACATTTGTATTCTGTAAGAAGGAAGGTAATTGGGACAATGGTGCGTCAGTTTGTAAGCTTTATTAAACTGTTGCCCACAAAAAGTTGCTCTCAGCGACAGCAGGAAATTCACACTGAGAACACAGGAGAGGAGTGAATGACAGGAAGAAATTAGAATTTTTAGTTCTCAACAACAACCTCAGGTTACAACCTCCTCCGTGTGCCACTGTCTCCTAGACACCACATTTACACAATAAATGTCATTGGATTATTTTATCTCCTAGAATGTGACACCCACGTTCATGTTATTAACGTTAAAATTCACGTTAAAACTAAGATTTTTTTTCGTCATTGCAAGGTGTAAGAAATGTGGGTAATTTGGTTATTTGAGCATTGCTAGCAATTTTAGTGAATATTTGTAGTGTTTTTTACAAATAAGTATATTACATACATTCGTTGCTTTTCATAAAGCTGGTAGCAAGCCCAACTGCTTATATTAAAAATTGACGTGGTTCTCAATGAAGCTTTCTGTGACCATCCTTTCTAAACAATAGTGTTCTCTACCTTTCCAGTAAACAGCGGCACAACAAGCTATGGAGGCCTGAAACGGATGAGGGGTGTTCAGACCATCTGCAGGCTTCTGGCCATAGTACTGGTGGCGGACAGACACCAGTGCTCAGAGAGGAAGAAGCTTTGGGTGGCTGTGGGGCGTCTCCCTGCAGGGGTATGGGTCTGGAGATGGAACCCCTTGACTCTCTTAACTACAATTACTACTTCAGACGTTTGTCTGACTCTGCTCTTGACAGTGAGCCCTCGACCCCAGTGCGAGGTCCCCCTCTGTTGGGTATGGAAAGAGTTTTCATTGAAATTGAGGATGTGGAGAGAGATGCCCTATTGGAGGATGAGGGTTTCCCCATGGCTCATTTAACTTTGCCTGGAGGGGGCACAGCTGCTCAAACCTGTGGGCGCCTTGATCCCCTTGAAGACATGAGACTGAGACTCGAGTTCAGCACTTTGGAGGAAGAGGATGAGGAGGAGGCCAAGAAAGAGGAAGCTGAGATGGCGGCATTGGCTCGAACACCTGTAGATCAAGATGGGAATCAGGCAGTATCAGATGGTGAGAAGATGGAGGAAAGTCGGTTAGGCCTAGCCAACCTGAACACCAACAACAGCAACCGACTAGCTGCCAAGCGCAGCTGCCCCGCAGCATTTGATGTGAGTTGAGAAAATAAAGCTTTAAACTAGGGATATTTTTTGCTCTTCTATATTTTGCAAAACTGCATTCATGTGTGAAGTACATCTGAAGCATTATTAGTAACATGTAAATTTTTAATATTCTGCATGTCGCTGACCATATACTGTGTTCTGTTCCAATCGTACTCCATTTAGGATAGTGCTAGCACTGGAAATCCTTTAAAAGTGAAGCCCTCCTATCAGTCCTGTAAAGACTGCCTGCGTCTACCACAAGGCCGGCGCTGTGACCGTCCGGCAGGAGGCCGTTCTCATCGCATGAACCCTTCCCGCCACTGCAACGTCCCAATAATATGCATAGATCCACCTGGGACCAATTTTGTCTCCACCCCAATCCTGCAGTCACTGCAAACACCTGCAGTTGTCACACAAAACTTGGTCCATCCTTGCAGTCCTCTCTACCGTTGTGCTACCTGTGTCCCTGGTGGAGCGCCTGTCTTACTAACAAACCATCACAAACTGATTTCACCCGTAAGCTGTGAGGAGATGCCTCCCGACCACAGCTTAGCGGTGACTGAGGACATGGACGAACCACAGGGGGACAAGGCAGGAAGTGAAATATCACAGGAGGGTGTAAGGGCTTTCAGTGCATCTACTTTAGAAGGTTTAAAATTAGAACCCGATGATGCGGTGGAGCTCCAGCTGCAAATGCCAGGACTGGGGATAGAATATGGTGTGGAACTGATGCAACATAGTGCAGAGCAGCTTGAGAAACTGCCCAGCTTGGGCATTTCAGACCAGCTTCCATTGGGTCCCCTGCCTTAATATAGTGGCCCTAACAAGGAAAGGCTTACTACTCCCACGATCAGGTACACTTGGATGGCTGTGGACCTTAAGATGAATGTCGCTGTGGTGTCATACTGGAAAAGACGGCCATGCTGTGCACCGTCATGTCCTGACCTCATAGCTGCATTGTCATAAGTGGCAACAGCCCTCTCCGCATAAACAGTATCCTGTCACCGTCTACTGCTGTTACTGTCCAGATGAGGTAATAGCCCTTGCCCTTGCCCTACACCTTGTACAAGATCATTGCTCTTCCTCTCAATCGTGTTGAGACGAGTGTTATGCTACATTTCTACAGTCAACAGACTGGCATATTAAAAAAGACAACAGTGGTCATTTCTAAGAGCTACAGCTGGTACACGAATGGAACAAGAAATACCTGAATTAACACACTTCTGTCTGTAAACTGTATGTTTTCGATCCAAGTAATCAGTATTGATGAAAGAACTCCATGAAATGTTTGCAGTCGTGCCTGTTTGATAAAATTCAGTATCTCCTCTTGTTACCACTAGTGGTGATCACTTTCCCTGCTGCAGCTGCTTTAGCATCACCAGAGGACAATCAGTGCAAAAGTTGAATAATTTAAAAAAATTGTTTGGGCATATGCATCATACCCCAGACTGCAAACATCCGGGGACTGTTTTGTTTTGTTGTCTCAGCTCAGTGGCTGTTACACCCTGAGCTACTCAATGTAATCATGTTCGTAAAGGGTTCACTTTAGCCAACGCATGGCTTTGTAGTATTACATAAAAAAAACATTTAAATAATCTTCAACTGTCTCAGAGTTCTAGAAATACTGAAAAATCATTGGCATTTTCTTTAAAACCATGCTGACACTGAGTTGAGTTTTCCCCTCAATCATTTGGACCACTAACACTTATAATGAGGGAGACATCCCATAGCTGACTACGGCGCTGCCATGCAACAGGTTTTGAACTTCTAGGTAAAAACGTTAGCAAACACGCTACCGTTCACAGGAATTAAACCTCCAGTTAAAATATTAACTCCATTCAGGCCTTTTGAGATATGATATCTAAAAAACTTATTTTTCAATTTATGACATCAATTCAATCATTTTTCACGCAGTTTTTCACCGATGGTTTATTGACTGGCTCTAGTTAATGACAAGTTTTGCCGGCACTTCTCCTACTAGAGAAATTGGGCTTTAGCATCACCAACTGTTAAATCTAACAACTTTTCATCGAGTATCTGCATCTATTAACGAGAACATCATTGATCAATAAGTGTCTAAGGCAAACACAGCCATACCTCTATGGACACATTCTGGTTATGAAGCTAAATAAAAAAGGTGAGCCTGTTGACTTGAAGGAAGCGATTTACCCAATTTGCTGCAAACTGGAGGCGGACTAATTTGCTAATACCACAAATCTAAAAATACTCCTCCGGACCTACCACACCTCCCAGTTTACTGACCTTGGACCGACAGCTGCAGCAGCAGTTACATCCAAACAACTGGGGATTACTAAAGCTTTCAGGTGACAGTATAAAGCTGAACGCATCATATGCCGTACATTAACAGAATGCCTGACGAGGAATAGCCAAAATATGCTACTGTTCAATACGGCTGAAAAAGCTGCATTTAAAGAATTGCTGCACAAGTTTGACCAACCGTACCAATTACCGGGTTAAAAATGCATTTCCAAAATAGCAGTCCCAAAGTTATACAATGAAATAAAGGTCTGATACTCTAAAGGAGTTGATCAAAATCATTTCAATTTCAATTAATCATCAGCTACAATTTCATTACAGTGACAGCCCTACTTCCAGAAGGCTTCCATCCCAGAAACATTTGCAAAGGCACACGAATAAATACTCTTCAGCACAACGCTACTATCCTCTCACACTGACATTTTTTTTCTCCAATAGTTGCATTAAAATCGGCAGGACTTTGGAAGAATATTGACGCTTCAAAGGTAAAATCTACAACAATCTTCAAATTAGAAGTTGCATCCTTGTAAGTGTCATTAATGTAATGTTATGAAAGACAGGTAATAAGTTTCAGGCAACAAAGACGCTGCTTTAAAAGGTATTGATATTTTACAGTTTTTTGGCAATTTAAATGATTGCAGGGTGAAAATTACAAGGTATATTCTTTTCGATATTTGATATTGGTAGAATATAACAAGATAATCCCAGAAATCTTTATTTGAGATTTCAACTTTTGGCATTCTTTCATTCATACATTATCAACCGCTTATCCCGCTCAGGTTTGAGGGGACTTGAGCCTATCCCAGCTGATATCGGGCGAGAGGCGGGGTTCACCTAGGACGAGTCACCAGTTCATGACAGGGCCGACACTAGAGCCATGTAAGCACTCACACGTACACACGTGGGAGTACACATACGTTCACTTCTGCGGGCAATTTGGTGTCACCAATTCACATATATTGCATGTTTTTGGACAGTGGGAGGAAACGGGAGTTCCCGGAGAGAACCCACGCAGACATGGGGAGAACATGCAAACTGCACACAGAAAGGCTGGCAGAGTTGGATTCGTACCCGGTACCTTCTTGTGCCACCAATCCCAAATTGCTATTCCACAGGGAGTTACTCTTCAACTTACAAGTTGTTCAGTTTAGTTGATGTTGTGTTTTTAATATTTTTGGCACACTGGGTGTGCTTAATCTTCTTTATCAGGAGGTAATGTTACGTTTTTTGGTTTTTGTTTTTTTTTGGATTCTTTAGCTAGATCATTAGAAACTTCTAGAAAAGTTTCTTCTGTTCTTTATTCTTTGATAAGCAAACCGCCGAAAGCCTGTGGGTTTAGTCCACCAATTAGATTTTGATTATCTTTTCTGCCTTCAACCTGTTCTTCCCTCACATTTAATGATGTGACATAAGGCACTCATAAGTTGTTGACAGCGTCTGTGAAAATACACGCACGCACATACCCTACAGCTATTTAATTAAGATTGCAGTGAGAGATAAGAAATTTTCCAAAATGGCAAGTTTGCTAAAACGTCGTGACAGAAAGATTGATGAAATACTGGTAGGCTTGCAATTGTTTGTTGTCAAAAGGGAAAAGCACTCAGGAGCTAGTTAGTTTCGCTCGGCAGATTGGAAAAGCGTAAGAAAAGACTATATAACTCTCTCCAAAATCTCCAAAAAAATCCCCCAATACCCCAATTCATTCTAGTCCATATTAAAGTAGCTACACTTAATGTTACATTTGTTTTGGATTTTACGGGATCCAAAAACAACAGCTATTCATTTTGAGTTGTTTACAAGCTTGTTATCTTTATGCTAAGCAATGCTGACTAGCTGCTGCTGCTGTTGCCTGGTTTTCACTGACAGACACGAAGAGTGGTATTAATATCAAGCAAATAAGTGAAATATTGAAAATATTCACTATAACTCTTCCCCGTACTTCCTGTAATGTATAATTAACATTACTGAAAATAAACTCACTCCTCTCTGCGTGTGTTAACTGTGGCAGTTGAGCGCGAGCAGTGCATGGCGTAACTCTAAATCCTTACATTTGTATTCCCAGACCTCATCACTACATTTGCTTCACGTATTAATTTGTTATGTATTTAAGTGCCTTAACCCTGGCCTCAGTGCTGTCATAAAGCATCACAAAGTTTCTCTGTGTTGGTCTGGATTTTTGTTCATCACTTACCCTCACACCTAATGATAACCACCCTCCTTGCAGTTGTAACCCACTACGCATCAGAATTAATAAAAACTCACATTAGTTCATGGAAAGCAGTGTTCTTCACCCCAAGGACACACTACACAATGGGCTTCCATTTTTTAATAAACTATACCAATGTTGTGTTTGTTAGCTTTTATTGAAACGTATGGAACATTTTACTGGTTCTATAGCTGGCGGAAGTACCTTACATGCTGGAATGAGAGATATCAATTACAAAATATTAGAAAGAGTTTTTCTTATATATATCCTTGCTATTAACTAATGAGTATAAAACCCTACTGTTCTCTATGGTTTCCTGTTTAGTACATCATCTGGATAATGTGGCTATGAAAGGACTGATTCTTCTTGTGTGTATTGCGAAGTACTCAAAATTAAATTCTAACGTTTGTACAATAGCAAGTAAAAAAAAAAGACTTAAAGTGGATCTCTAATTTAAGCAGTCTTTTAAAAACTGGTAGATCCTAATCTGATTAAAAAATAAATATATTTCAATTGTTATTTATTAGTTACAGGCAGTGCGCATCAAACTGACAATCCCATTTTAAGGACCAGACATTTTTGAGGAAGGATATAAGGACGTTGGACGTTAAAGGGGTGTCCCGACATTTACAGTGTATTTATAGAGCACAAGTCTGGCCAAAAGCGTTTTTGGAAGAGTGTAAAAACTGAAATGTGGAAAAATCTACCTGCAAACTGGATTTTGTTAAATTAACTTATTTTGTGTACTGTACATTACCAATGTTCATATGTAATTACACTTTTTTACATTTTTGTTAAAATGGTGTCCAGTCTAATGTTTGTCATGGAAATAAAGCATTTCCACTGCATCATTAATCTACTAATTTCTGCGGATCATAATGCTTGCATTGATATCAGCAGTTGCCATCTCACTGTTTTCACCACACAGATGTTATTGAAGAGAGGAGCTTTATTGAATTTGCTTGTAAAACTTTCAGACCTAACTTTGTATAATATACAGTTTACCATTGGTCAGATGAGCTGCCTGTGTCTGCCTCTGGCCTTCACTTGCCCTTTCAGTTAAATGGCCAGGTCAATGGGCCCTCCTATTGAATTAGTCAAATAAGTTCAGTCTGATATCGCGGGGCAGGTGACGGCATAAGGGGAAGATCTCACAGAAAGAAAAAGTCCAGCAACAGGGCGAGGGTGAGTATCACTTTTTCACAGCAGCTTCAGTAAGTATCTCCCAATAATCTCTCATGATTTTGATGTCAGCGTAACCGTAAAGCTTATGAGATAACTTAAGCCTTAAGAAAGTGTGGTTGTAAAGAGGTGATTATCATTAAATTGAATCAGTACTGGCTGTTATGGCAAATGTTGCAATCACAGAGCAGAGGGAGAATGTACATTCAGTTCGAATGAATGTTTCCGACCTTAATAACAGGAAACATTCCTTGACTGTGTCAACAAGAGTTGTGCCTTTCTAATTTATATGGCCATCGCACACATAACTGTGGTTGTGTCAGTTTTGCAGTCAAACAACAGAAATTCCACATAATGAAAAATATGTCATGTAGTGACATTTGCTGTATGGATAACTGCATTTAAACCAGTTATGGGGCTGTTACATTGCATAAATCCATATTTCCAACATAAAGTAGAGCATATTTATCTTTAGGAGACTTATGCTAGAATTCTTCTAGAAATATCAGCCTGTCAATCAGACATGACATGCATGTCCATGACATGTCCATGACATGTCATGGACAGAATGATCTAAAGAAGAGGCACAGTATTCTGGGGGGAAACAAACAATCCTGTGACTGGCCTATTATCCTGTGTACTTGAAGTCACAAGTCTTTGATAAACTGTGTTTTAAGTTCTGTAGACATAAGGGGTGCAGGAATGGTAAAAGAAGAGAGAGAGTTTAAGTAACAAATGTCAATGCCACAGATCTTCCCTACTGTCTGCATCATAACAGATCCATCCAAAAGCAACCCTTCAGGTACAGCCAATAGTGTATTGAATAATAAATGGAAGGCTGGTACTTATATAATGCTTTTCTAATTTGCTCAACCACTCAAAGCTCTTTTACAACACGAGTCAGCATTCACCAATTCACACGAACATTCACACAGTGATGATAGAGGCTGCCTTAAAAGGCGCCACATGCTCAACAGGAGCGGTAACTGTTCGCAGCCGTTTGTCCGATTGATCCAAATTGTGTGTATGAATCGAAATGAGGAAATCTAACTTGTATACATCATGCTTAACTTTAATAGTTCATATATTACTAACTATGGGGAGCTTTATACGGAAAATGATTTTTTACGGACATATCTTCCTAACCGTTGGTGCAATTTAGTCAAAATTCAGTGCATATGAATCTACTCATGGAGACCGAACTTTTACATGTTATATTTGATTCTAAAAGTTTACATTTTACTCACTAGGGGGAGTTTTGTTTTCCAGACATACCTCAAAAACCTTTTCATTGATCATTTTCAAACTTTATACCACTGTAACTTCAGTGATAGGAAGAACTGGATTGATTTTGGGAAAGGTTTGTTGTATATTTCCGACACCAGGGGGCGCTTTACCTCTAAAAGTTCTTGGGCCATAACTTCTCAACCAACGATCTGACGGAGATTTATCCTAATTATCTTATATTTATCCATATTTTACTCTAATAGTTCATATTTAACTCAATTATCAAGATTTTTTTTTTTTTTTTTTAAATACTGTGGAAAGAACTTCACATTTAATTTAAGAAGTTTAATCAGGGAGATTGCTTGTTAAATGCAAGGGATTGGGTCCTTTTTGGGTCCCTTGCTGTCAGGGACAACAGTATAGGCCTAGTTTTATCACTTTTCTATGATATCATAGCATTGCTCTCCTGTGAGAGCCACTTTTCTCTTGGTGACCGTATCTAGATGGAAAACAATTTAGTATGCTTTTAAAAATGTTAATTTAGCTTCAGGAGTAGGAGGACACTTAATGCTTGAATTAGACATCCAGGAAGTGTATGAAAACTAATTTGAATTGGGGTAGAAAGTGCAATATTTCATTCTGAATGTAGAAGAGTGGAAGTATACAATACCCAAGTAAAGTACTAGTACATATATGTGTACTGAAGTAAATTGGCTAAGTCTGAGTATCCACCACTGGATACAGCAGAGTTGTCAGTGCATCCGTCTATCAGGTTTTGGGTTGTTGGATACGTTTTACCAGGAAAACAGAACAGAACGGTAGTTTTACTATCTCTGCTAGTTACTGGAGGACAGACTTATGTGGACAGGAAAATAATTGCATCCAATCAGGTAATGGTCAAATGTAAAAGTGTGACAGTTTACAAAAGAGCTCCCGGCACATTAAAAGGTCTCTATTAAAGCCATTAAAATTTTCTGCGACATGTTGAAGCCCAAACAGCCATGTGACATTAACACATGAAGGCCTACCATTTGATCTGTACCCTAACACTTTACAATAACCCTATCAATGGTTTATGAATTGTTTGGAATGAAAGAATTCATTATGATGTGAACACTTAATAAATTATTAATAAGCTGTGATAACACATTCAACTAAAAAGGTAACAGTCACTTGTTGCTTGCGAAAAAGTGAGCACTTCAGCCAGCCTCCATAATATCTGCTGTTATCCGAGTAGACTCTTTCTCCAACCCCCTAGATGTTCACTGCTATCAAATGTTTTATAACAATGTATTATCGAATTGCAAATATTTTTAACTTACAAAGGTTAGCTTAATTTTTAGATATTACTAAATGGTTTGCTGGGGGGGTTTTGCCATACAGGAGCATTGTTCTAGAAAAAAAAAAACTTTTAAATCCATCATTACATTTAAACGGACAAAACAAACAATAAGACAGCACAAAGAAAGGACACATCATTATCTGAATAATATGAAACTATTGCATAAAACAATACCCAAAGTTTAGCCATATTCTTATTGTTCATTTAGGCAGTAAATAAAAAGTCTGTGTGTGGGTGTATGTGTGTGAGTTTTTTTATATGTGTGTGTGTGTGTGTGTTTGTGTGTGTGTGTTTGAAAAAGTTAATTCTTTCCCAAATAGTGAACCCATAAACTTTGTTTGAAAACTGTATTTCAAGTCCCTTTGTATATGCTTTATGTACTTTTCACAACCAAATTAGTAACCTAATTATAAACCATTTATAAATCAACGGTTATCCTATCGTAAAGTGGGACGCTTTTAGCAAACTATTGCATCTGGTCATAGATGACTCAAGGTAACTATTTAAAAGATTTGCCCTTTATAAACACATACAGTTATGGTATCCATATTATTCATTAGGCCTTGTTTACTACTTCTTGGCAGGACCATAATGGGACGTTTACTTAGATTTTGCAGTGTACAAAGCTAGATTTTAATAAAACACGTTTTTATGTCAAAGTCAAATGTTGTAGTATATGCATATACCCCCCCACTGCCCTAGTGGACATTCATGGTATTATGCATCCAAAATCCTTCTCTGGAGTCAATGGCTATTATTAGCTATCCAACTTTGCCAAACTAGAATCCAACTGGTCCTATCCCTAAAAATCTCTGTAGAATTAAACATACTCTGTGGTATTTCTATCAAATTTGACTTCCCAGAGTGAATTTTCTGGGAAATTTGGTGATTGCTCTGTTTCATGATGTTATTGTTATATAATGAAGTTATATCATTTTTATCTAAAAATAAATAGCATGTGATCATTGAAATATTAATATATTTGTGTTTAATCAAAGATTTCTCACACTTATGAAAAGTTAGCATGTTACTGACACTGATAATGAATTATTTTAAGTCTTACCTGTCCTTTGAAACCAAGGTTATGCAAGTACACCTGATAGCGGTAGCGGTATTTCAAGATTATTTTGGGTATGCCATTCAGATGAAGCTTAACTTAAAATAACCAATGAGCAAAGCAGATTAAAGTAACCCACCCCAATAGAAGGGCACACAGATTGTGGAGAGAATGTCGTCTGTATCAATACCAATGCTACAGCAATATAAGTAGAATGTTGTTATTGTCCTACAACGATGTGTCTACATCAGAGTTAGACGGAGGAACGGCAGCCTGCTTGTGTCCTGGTTGGTCTCATGTGACGCCCTACAATCAGCACTGACATACATTCCTGCTGCACCTTAGAGACATGCTCAGACTGTCCGCGGCAAAAGTAGTAAAGAGCATTGGCACCCAAAATAGACCTGTACATGCCAGAATACGAAATAACCTGATGCATGATGGACTTTGAGCATGCTGACCGCACACTGGTGCTGTGCCCAGTTTCTAGAGGAGAGTGATGTCATAGTTATGCACTGATCAACAATGAGACCTGACATGAACCCTATGGAATGCTAATGGGGTTGGTCGAGTGAATATGTTTGACTGCATGAATGTCCTCCAGAGCGTCAGCAGCAATTCTCGTGCTCTTGTTGAACACCAGGATGAAATTAGGAGGTTGTGACAGTCCATTAGGGGAAGGCTTAGTGCTTTAATCAATGCTGATGGGGAGAACTATTATTGATTGTGTGAAATATTCTATACTCCAGTTGACTCGCCTGATAAATTTATAGTTCTTCCAATTTGGGGTTGTTCTTGTTTTTTCTTTTTGTCTCTGACACTATTTGAATTTAGGATGACCATTAAGAGTTTGCAAAGTTGTTGTCTTTATATGAGCCAACTAACCAAACAAATGTGCCCACAAAGACACTGTCTTTAAGTCCCTTCAGTTAGAGGTGCTCCAATTGATATTTGGCCGATCACCGATGGCTGATTTTACAAAGTCTGACCGGCCAATGCCGATTTCGGCCCGATTGTTTTTCTTTCTTCAAAGTTTTAAAACCATAACTAGACATATACTGTTGTTTTCGACAGCAAGGGTATATCCACACAAAATCTCCAATCCCCTTTGTTGTACAAGCATTCCCCCCAAATTCCTCAAATTAAATGTGAAGTTGTATTCACAGCATATTTCGTAAAAGAAAAACAAAGCTCCCTCAATTGAGTAAATTATGAACTATTCAATTAAAGTATTGGTAAAATATGATACATGTAAAATAAATCTCCTCGAGTCAATTCATATGCACCAAATTTGGACTAAATCAGACAAATGGTTTGAGAAATTATCAGCAGAAAACTTTGAGATAAAGCTCTCCCTGGTGTCAGAAATATATAACAGACATTTCCCAAAATCAATGCAGCTCTTCCTCACAATAAGGTCTATTAAGGTAGAAAGTTATAAAAGTGATTCATGAACGTTTTTGAGGTATGTGGGGAGAACAATGTTTTTTCGTCTAAAAAGCTCCCGTAATGAGTAAAATGTGAACTTTTAAAATAAAAAACGATGTATACAACACAGGTTTCCTTGAGTCGAATCATTTACACCAAATTCGGACAAAATCGGACCAATGCTTGAGAATTTATGGCCGAAAACTTTTGCCAATAAAGCTCCCACTTAGTGTCAGAACTACACAGCCGACCGTCCCAAAATTGACATAGTTCTTATTCACCCTAAGGTCTATTAAGGGAAACAACTTGAAAATGATCCATTAAATATATTTTGAGTTTTTTTTTTTGAGTTTTGTCTGGATCAGTTTTTTGGTAAAAAACAAAAATTCCCCCTAGTGAGTAAAATATAACTAGAGCCAAATACGATATTAACAAGTCCAACCAGGTGCAAAAAGCACCTAATTATTTGGACTAAATATCAATGTAACCCATACATCCATTACTTTCAGCCATTTTTGCCATTTATTATTTATTATAAAATAAATAATACATTTATTTTGTCTATTTTTTATTAATCGGTTATGTGAAGGCTTCACTAGCAGCTTCTGCCAGCTATCTAACCAATCCAAACATTCCCAATAACTCCACGAAGATCAAGGTACTTTTCATGCAGTTTTCTAGGTTTTCTTTTTTGTGAAACTCTTATCACGGAACAGAAACAGTGCAAGATTGATGTTGTTTAACATTAACGAAATATACTACAGTTGTTAGTAACATTACAGACTGTATCGAATGCAAGGGCTGATATTACAAAGGAACCAGTAGAATAGAGAAGATCAGCGAAGTGATTTGAATCAACTGACTGGAGTGAAGACCTTTACTGCACTGATCAAGTACTTTAAGACATAATGGGTTCAATTACAATGTTTAAAAGTGAACTTTAAAAGTGAAGTCACGGATAACCCCACAAGGAAGCAAAAGCATAGAACTGGCTACAGTTGTATGCCTACAAAGACAAAGAGCATACAAAGACTACAGACCACTCCAAGTCACACTGTCATGCCTGCAAATACAACCTATGGCCACATAGCTGCTCTGATTTACAAAATAAATTACTAAAACACTTTCTAACTACAAATTCAGGACTGAACAATTTATCTTTTTGACTACTCTAAACAAACCGCTAGCATTTTTAGGTAACATCGCTGCTTGTTTGCAGATTTTCGGACAGCCTCAACATATATGTTCATAGGTCACAGCTGGGTTTTATTTTTGTAATTGAATGGGATTTCAATTTTTCAAATTGTTTGACCTTCTAACCAATAACCAATTATTTTTTAAATTTGGATTTATCTAATTTATCCAGCTAAGTTCCAAAAGTTTGTGTGACATTCTCTCTCCCTGTTTGGTGCCCTGTTTTTGCATAAAGCTGCTGATTACAAACAAACAAACATAGTTATAAGCTCTTTACCAGAGGTAACAATCTGTCTTTCACTGCCCATAATGTCAGTGGTTATACTCTGGTCTCTTTAAGCACCAAAGAAACAGTTTAGTTCAGAAGTTAAAGTTTGTGTAATTTAAATCACAAGTTACCATGGACTTATCTATAGGCCGTGTAACCAAAACAACCATGAACGGTTTGAGAGGAAACATATACGGCACAAACACGCCTTGTCTCTGAACCAGTAATTGACAGTGCATGATGTCTAACGCTCTGCTGGCTTCAAAGGGACATGTTAAGAAACCAAAGCATTAGAGTAACTCAAGATTTATTATGCTATTGATATTCCAACGAGTACCTAGATCATTTTGAATGATTTGTATTTCATATATTTGGGTGCATTTAATGGATTTTCTGGGTATATTTGACCTTGGCACCTAGTGGCTGACCTCTTATCTTGCTTGTCTTGTTTCCTTTTTGGCCTCTTGACTCACTTGCAGCAGTCAAACCAGATTTAATTATAGCTACAACGTCATTCCTCTCTGACAGAATAGGGATAGATAGACCTTGAGGGTGGGCACAGTACTGAATGGTTGTCCATACAAAGTAGTGGAAGATTCATAGTTAAATAGAGGTCAAAGCTCTAATTTCATTGGGATGGGGAGGCAAGCCATCTTCATTATGCGATCATTGCTGATGTATAAATCTGCTGCTCTGTGTTGACATTTGACTCTCTCTTCCCCTCATGCTCAGACAGAATAACAACCATGGGCCAGAAGCTGGACAAATTGTCTGGAAAGGAACAAGAATCACTCAATAATTCCGATTTGTCTGAGCGAACTGGACAGACAGAACTGTCAGTGACAGCGATCCAAGATAAGAGCAGAGATCAGAACAATGGCAGTTTTGATCAGGTGAGTGAGATCAACGTCAGTGGCCAAACCACTGGGCAGACAGGGAAGCTCACGCTCACTCCTGCCTATACAGAGCCACAAAGTTGCCAGCCAATCAGGCCTGTAGGTCAGCAGGAGCACCCTCTGAAGAGGGCACAGTGGGTGGGAGGAGACATGGAGAGCTGGAGTGTAACTCAAACTGCAGAGGAGTCAAAAACTTCCATGTACCCCAAGGAGACAAGACTAACTTCTAACAAAGAGCAAATATCTGAGAGTGAGGATTTGGCCTATGCCAGGACTACAGCTATGCAGGAGCAGGAAAATGGGAAGAATCCGAAACTTGGTCACAGCAAGTTGGGTTATGACGCTCAATCCAGGAGTCTAACAAACTCATGCCATCCCACTTATGAAGAAGACTTTGTCGTGCTTGAGGAGGACGAGATTTTGAGGCCATCTGAAAGGGAAAAAAGCACTGTGTTTGGCAACGGGATGCAGACAGGCAATCTTCAATCAGCTATTAAAAGAAGAGTGGAGGAAGATTTTTCTGTTAGTTCCAGTGAACACCCTCGTGCTTCCAGGAATGCCCCTCAGGAAAAAGGTATTGAGAAGACAAGCAGAAGAAAATCTGACGCAAGTGATGGTGTGGAAGCACATGCTAAAAGTTTTCTGGCTGAGAGGGAAATGGGTCAACATTTAGCTGAAGTGACAGGCAGCAGGTGCCGGCTAAAAGGAGTGAGTTATGTTGGAGCTGCCCACCCTGAGACAACTGGGAGAGGAAGAGCAGAGTGGAAGGAAATCATGAATGAAAACAAAAAGCAAGATTCTATTCATTTTGATAAGGAGCATGTGTCGGCACAAAATAAGAATTGCTCTGCGAAAAGATTGAGGAAAAGAATTGATGGTGTGGTTGGTGAAACTGTCCCGTCAGTTTTACAGGAGAAGCCAAATGGGGAGATAGCTTCTTCAAGAATTGTTGTAGGAGTTGGAGATCACTCCAATCAGAGAAGTTTTGCTGGTACTGTCTCCAACAGGGCCAAAGAGAGTACCTTGAGTATGTGCACTGAGGAAGAGGACAGCCAAGTGTTAAGCGAAGCATTCAACTCTCTCCCGCCGAAGTACCCCAGCTCTGAAACACCACTGCTGCAAGACAATATCTCATTTTCATTGGAACAATGCGATTTGATCGCTTGTCCTCCTATGGTTGGCAATGAAGGCAATGACGAAAACGTACATATTGCAAGCTTAAAGCGGGAGAGTGAACTTGTATGTCTTTCTGCAGTCATCACCCCTCCCGCTGTGACTCATTGGATGTCTAAAACAGACAAGTTAGTGGAAACACAACACAGTGAAAGCATGGTAAATTCACAAATAGCCCCAGACACCACATCGGCCACATGTGATTCAAAAGACCTGCCTGTGCCACAAATAAAATCCAAAGTTAAGGGTCCACCTCCGCCTGTTCCCAAAAAACCAAAAAACCCATTTGTAAAGCTCAAAACTGCACAAATACTGTCTAGTGATGTGCAAAGAAGAGGCAAAGACCATCTACATTCTGAGGAGAAACGCAGGAGGCGCCACACGTTTCATTTTAGAGATACACCACGCAATACTCCAAGGAATCAGGACATGTGCTTATTGTGGGACGAAAGGGGCGCTTACACAGTGGCACCCAACAGACGGCCACTGTCAGTGGACCTCAGCCCTTGGGAGCAGCTTTTGCCTGGACACATGGACGATCGGCACGAAGAGATGATAGACTTTGACTACTGTTTGCGTATGACTAAACTAAGACAAGAGGAGGAGCTGCAAAACTTGGACATGTTGGAGAGAAGTGTATTCCTGGAGAGACGATCAAGATTTAAACCTTCCCCTCCTCCTGTTCCTTCAAAGCCCCCAAATCCATTTGCATCCAAAGAGACTCTACACATATCTGAGGTCATACCAGACAATGACACCCGAAGCACCAAATCAAGGTCAGAGAAAAGAGAATTCCACTCTGAACTCCAATCCAAACGAGTCAATGCACAGGTCAGCAACAGTAACCATGTTAGGAATAAGCATAAAGACATAACTGATCAAGGTGGATACCAGGATGCAGACGGAGCCAATGAGGTGGGTTCGTACAAACCTGTGGCAAAATTGATAAAAGAAACAAATCAAATGCAGAGACATCATGGCAGGGTCAAACCTGAAGCCGCCAAAGCTCAGATTCGGATGGCAGAACAGAGTTCAAGTGTGAAAGTATCCCAAATGAAGAATGCTTTTGATGTCCAAAGGAAATCCAAAGAGCGCCAACCAGAAGCTCAATCATGTCCAAAGAAAGGTAAGAAGTTGGTTCATGTTTGAGACATTAGTTTAGTCTTCTAATGGACCAGGTGGTACATCAAAAAATGCAAACACCTTTTTTGATATGTTTGATTGAAACTTTATAAATCCCAGCCCAGAGAGCGAGATAAAAGCTATTCAATTTAAAAGAAAAATCATTACCAGACATAAGTATTCTTTGAGTTTGACAGTCAGTTATTTTTTATTGCAATAAAAAACCTAATTTACTTCATAGCTCCTCTAATCACTATTTCTGTATTATATTAACGAAGGAGGAACAAGTACAGTGGAAGTATTCCCTTTTCTGGACATATGCTACATTGCCAGGACCAAACAAATAAACGTTGTTATTTCCTCCTGAACATAGTGAAGCACGTCATCTGCTAATGAGACAAATAGTTCACCGAGGAGTCAGTGGAGAGCAAACCAGAGCTAAAGAAGAAAGAATATTGGATTGAAATTCACCAGATGGCCAAATACACATCATCTAAATGAATGAATGCTCCATTTCTGCCTAATGTGTAAATGAACAGCTGTTTGTGTCTTGCTTGCCTTGTTTTTCCTGTATTGTTTAAAATGTAAAACAAAGCAAGGTTTTACAGAATAACGTTTCACATGACCGACACATATAACAGCAACAAAAAAACACATTCATAATTTGTGCTTCATTTGCGATTCAGTTCGTCCACTCACCAGAAAGAGTACCATGTTGTTTTTTTTGTATTGTTTCTTAATCTGGGTCCTGGTGTGTGTACAGTTCTGATGTTCTCCCTGTGTTAAAATCAGATTAATTCCAAAACAAGAAAGAAGTGAATCATTTTTTATTTCCTATCCTCGTCTCCCATTTATTTGTAATTTACAAACATGCTTTATAACGCCATCCTCCTTAAATGGGTAAATCAACAGCATTATCAGACTATCAAGGAAAGTGACTTTTACTTTAGATAAGATTAGTAAACAATTACTTTTTTCCTTAAAAATGTTAAAATTCCATATAATGTAAGTACAAAGCAACTCACACGATTAACAATATCACCACTGGACAGAATAGGAAAATGTAAAACAAAAAAAACAAGGTATTAGTCTCTCGTGAGAAGCTGCACAGTGGTGGTGAAATAAAACAACCCTCTTTCTTCGTCTTTCAGCTGCTCGCTTTCTGGGAAAACCCAAAGTCCCCTGAAAGGAATAGTGCGTAACATTTAATGATATCGCTTTGAATTAAAGGAATATAATATTAATATTTCAATAAAAAAATTTCTGTACTAAAAGCCCAAAAATAGTTTTTTAAGTTAATTTGATTTTTAGACTTTATTTTCCCCAAGGTTAAATTTATTTCCACAGCACTGTACATGTCAAATCACACAGTATGTGTGTGTGTGCTGTCGCAGCAGAGCATACGCCAGAAACCATCAGCAGAAGAACCTGGGAAAAATCCATAGAAATGGTCCTTACTTTCATATGGAGGCCATCATGTTTGTGCAGTACACTGGACGGACAAATTACAAGCTGGCTCTTAGGAGGGACTTCGGCATTTTTTAGTTGCTACTGGGAAACTGTTGTGTTTTGACAAATGGAGGATTATTGTAAGGGAAATGAAGACACTCCCTTTGCCCCACTTGTTTCTTAAGTCTTTCCTTATGTCATGTCAGGGTAAGGATTCTGTCTGAAGGACGCAAGATAGCCTGACCTGATTGATTAGCCCTGACATTGTGAGCACATAATGGTCCTGCTGGATCTGAATGGCAAGATTCCGGGATCACACCCATACCTGAGCGTACCGGGATTGTCTCCATTATAACAGATCTGTCTGTAAGACACCCATATATCAAAGAAAGACAACTGAGAATCCTCAAGTTAAGTTTTTTTTCCTAAAAAGATCAGAAGACAAGATTTTTCTTCATCAAACATACGTATTACTTACAAGAAAGAAAAAGACATGAAAAAGCAAAAGCACCAAACATCGCAGTTAAAGCAAACATGAATACTCACATCCACGTCACTGCACAACGCGGATTTTCACTGTCACATTTTACCTTTGCTATACCAAAAGCCCCAATCGTTGCCCCCCGTTCCCCCTGACAGAGCGGCCACAACTATACGACTACAATGCTGAACAAGTAATAATAAAATTAATTTCCTTACATGTAAACTTTGACTTATACATTCAGATTTCTAATTATATTTAATTAGAAACGTATCACTTTGCAAGCTACTGGATGATACCTTTTTTTACAGGCCTGAAGGCCACTTAGCTTCTTGGATATCAACGGTTGAGTCGAATGTGTAAAGTAAGTCGCAATCTGGAACTTAATCGCTAAATACTACTGAACTTTACACACTGGACATTTAATTTACTTTTTTCTGGCTTTTAGCTGTATAATACTTATTAAAACTGTTATTAAATGTCAATCCATGTACATACATTTGTCCATTCACATTCACATGTCCAAATGATTCAAAAGATTAACTGTTAAAAAAAAGTCCAGCTGCTAGATTTAATCAGTCTTCAGGGATTCAAGGTTGTGCTGAGACAATAAAAAAAAAAAGTGTAATATTTTGTTTACCCTATTTTGTTAGGGTAAACACAATATTGAAAGGGTAAACAACGGGAATGGATCATAGCTGATTCTTCTGGATACTTGTGGTGTATGTGTGTATCCCTGACTGTGGCTGGGGTGGGGTGGGGTGGAGAGAGACGGGGGGAGGGGAGAGGAGAGGAGGGAGGGTGATACAAAAGATGCTTCTGGCAATGAAAGTACACATTTTCCACAGCTGAACAAAAATAAGTGCACCATAGGTTCTGCTTCAAAAGATGTAATGAGACACTAGATAAAATGCCCCGATCCCAATCCTTAAAGAAATGTGAGTTTTTGTTTGCGCATGTGCTGTAGCCGGTCATCTACGTATCCTATTGAATTTAATAACGATGAGAGTAGACGATTGCTAGTCTTCCGCAGGTGAGAAGTGGCCAGGGGAGGATCAGTTAATCATTTGGCATCCTGAAATATAACTAGATTTCAGACAATAACTCCAGAACACATATTTGCACGCCGGAGGATAAAAAACATAGAGACTGGGCTTTCTTTTTCGGAGAAAGGGGATAGAAGAGCAACGTCCTGCAGAATAAGGGCGCGTCTAAACTACCAGATTCATGTGTTGTGATTGATTACCACCGTGCTTACGAAAGTCTTGCGTAGATTTAGAAGGTAAGGAAGCATGAAGTCTGCATTTAATTTTTTTACATGTGATATTTAGATCGGGTGTGTGCACCATCATTTAGATCGCTGGATAGGTTTGGGAATGGGAGCAGCCTTGTGTGGAAATATCTGCACTTACGTCAGCTGGCGGCGGTCTACCGCAGCTAACGGTTAGCAGCTAACGGCTAGCAGCAGCGGGAATACAAACCTTACTGAAAGCCTAGTAGGACAGACCTAGATAAATTACTGAATAACTTTGAATGGGAAGCTTCCTGTGACCGTAAGATCCATGGTTAGAGGTCTAATGTTTTCAAGTAAACGTTGAAACCCTCCGGGTTGCTTCTTCCTTTAGCGCGGTGGAGCGGCTGCTGAGACCGGACAGCCTCTGCACAGCTGGGGCAGTGTGGCGGAACATATCATTATACTCAGACTACATTTAATCAAGAAAATAATACATTGCACTAAATTATTCATGCAGTACTATCTATAAATCACACATATGAAAATATCAATCAGCAATCTCTTTCCAGCCCCGTCTTTCACTAATAGAAGCGTTACTTTAGCATTCGTTGCTAACCATAGCATTGTTGCTAACTTTTCGCTAACTGGACATTTTCCAACAACGTGAAATACTTTCTTTGAATTGCTTGATGACTACGTTAGAGCCACAACGAAATAGCTCCATCTTCTCGATATTTTTGTTTGTTTCCACTCGTTTAAACGAAGAACAGGAAGGCACAAACTGAGCTTTGGGGTAACATCAGCTATTGCTAACAGCCATTGTTTAAGGTTAGCCTAGCGCAGCTGTTTTCATTGATAGAGCAGCGGTTAGCTTTAGATTAAACCTTCAAAAAAAGAGTAAATTGTGAAGTATAAGATAGGTCCTTGTGATTTCACATCTGTGGTAGAGACAGAATGGGATTCAGACAACTTCTGGGTTGTAGACCACGCTTTTATTCAAACCATAATAGGTATACTGTTAGTGCTTCAGTGGTGGATAGTCACAACGTACATTTACTCACGTGCTGTATGTACTTAAGTACAGATTCGGGATACTTGTACTTCATGGAGTGTTTCCATTGCCGCGACCTTTTATTTCTATTCCACTACATCTCAATAGAAAATATTATAACTTCTACCCCACTTCATTAATCTGACAGCTGTAGTTCCTTTTAAGATTACAATTTTAAGTGCATATCAAACAAGTGATTAAACCCTAAAACCCTAACCCTAAAAAATGAGGGAAATGAGATACAAAAAATGTCATGTTATTAATTCGAATTACTCATAACAATCTTAACATTATATTATAATAACAATTTGTCCTTTATTTATCACATACATATTACAACATAGTGAAATTATATCTCTGCATTTGACCCATCTTTGAGGAGGCAGTGTCTTTAAATCAACCGGGAAGGATATAAGATTCAGGGTCTTGCTCAAAGACCCTACGACATGAAGACTTACTGGGGCTACCGGCTATCTTCGGATTGGGAGACACATATTAACAGTTCTATTTCATATTCTAAAGTTCACCTGTTTGATTAGGAACCATGAAGTGGTGATCAATGACTTTATGTTTTAATAGGGTATAATTATGAGGTGATTAAGGCCTAATTAATTCTCTTTGACATTCTTCTCAATGGGAAAGATCAGAGAACATAGCAATGATGTGCATGTCTAAAATCTGACTCCATGCACTCTGAGGAAGATGGTTCAACTGGTCATAGACTCTCCAAGGATAACAGCTAGAGAATTGCAGAGGTTGGTTGAATCTTGGAGTCAGAAACCCAAACCACCGTCGGATGACACCTACACCAGCACAAGCTGTTTGGGAGGGTAGCAAGAAAAAAAAAAAACCATCTACTGTCGTCTACAAACATAGTAAAGTGACTGCAGTTGTCGAAACACGTCATTGACTTACAGTGGAATAAGGTCATTGGTCCGATGAGATTTTTGACAACAAATTTCAACGATTGGTGTGTTATAGCAAGAAAGGGAGCCACAAAAAAAAGTTACCTCAGACCCACTGTGTTTGTTGGTGGATCTCTGATGCTGTGGGGCTGGTTTTCTGCCGAAGACTTTGGAAATCTTGTTGAAATACACAGTAATGCTAAAACCCTCTGCCACGAAATTTAAGGTGGGCCTTGGTTGGATCTTCCAGCTTGCCAAGGATCCGAAGCATACCTCAAAACATCCACCATGGCCAATCTCCAACATCCTGGGGTTCAAACAAGGTTTTGCCATTGCCATCCCAGTCACCGGTGCTAAAACCCTTAGAACATCTGTGGCACGTAATGAAGGGGAGAGTCCACAAGTGTCGATCTCAGAATCTAAAGGAGTTGGAGAGTTTCTGAAGGGAGGAATGGTCTCACATTTTCTCCATGTGTTCTCAAACCCCATCACACACTACAAAAGGAGACTTTGTTATTGTGGCAAAGTTAGAGGTTAGTTTTTTGTGAATATTTGAAGATCATAGGTATAGACGATACGATATGTTTTAAATGGTCCCAATAATTCTGGAGGGCACAGTACGATGATCTTGTAGATTAAACTACTTAACCAATAAAATAATTAGATTACTTCAAACTTTTAAGTCTACAGTGGTAGCATTGATCAACTTTTTAATGCAGCGTAGAAATGTAAATTAAAACATCTACACAATATGAAATAACTCAAATTAGTGCGCTAGTGCAGTACTTAAGTAAATTTACTTAGGTACCACTATCAAATTTTAACATTTTTAACAGTAATATGTATCAATAATCAGAATCATATGATAGTAAAACACTAAGAGGGATCATTTTTCTGTACGAGTACAATAACTTTGGTGCTTTTAAGTACATTTTGTTGATAACTTCATACTTTTACTGAAGTACGGTACTAAATGCACAACATTTAAATCTAGTTTAGTGCTGTTAAAGTGGGGTATTAGTACTTTTTTCTCAAATAAAGGATCAGAATTTGTCCACCACTGTTGAGCTTAGACTCTTGACTAATATACTAACATCAACTTGTGACCGCTGGAATATGGCCGGATACAGAATGGTCACAAAAGTTGATGCTGGTTCTGATTGAAATGTGTCAGAACACAAAAACATCAAAAAGGGGACCGGCACAATATTAGCCAGGTGGATTAAATGTTATGGCTGTTAAATGTATGTTGTGAAAAGGGAATCTGTTAATAACCTATTTATGACTTTACAAAAGTGACTCTCTGGTCATGCATTGAGATAAATTCACATTGGACTGGAATCACAACTTAGATTTTGGCTGCCATGTTGGTTTAAGTAAATAATCACTTAGTCCCCATTTTCTTAAATTTCCATCTTTTTCATTTTTATTTTAATCATTGATGGTGGGGAGAAAACTCTTTATGGTTGCCTGAGCGCTTATTCGACTCCGATGGTTCTTATTAACCATGTACGAACAATAAATCAATTGCATGTAAGAACCATCCAGCCCTCAGAGTTCAAATATCCACCAAGGATCTCAGTTTCACCATGTCATTGCACCTAAAATCAATATTATATATAGTATAGAATAGTTTTAACCTCTTAACATGACCCAAAATTGTAAAAGGCAATTCCCTGTCAAGTTTTTTTCCAAACATACATTTCCAATGTGGTAAAAACATTACCTTCTACGCGGAGGTTATAATAAATCAAATCTGTGTAGGAATAATAAAAATGACGTATCAATTGAGCATCATTCTTAACATCCACAAGAATGACTGGAAACACCTGTGTGAGGTTGTCGATTTGGGTGCTATGTGGATTAGGCTTCACTCCCTTTTACTTTGTTGAAGTTTTTCCAATTTAGATAAACCTTTATTAGTCCCACAACAAGGAAATTGCATTTACCTGTCAAATAATGTATGTTAAATACCATTTTATTAATTATGAATGCAAATAGGCTGCTTTCAAAAAACGTCATGAATACATATAAATGGTTCTCATAATAATTTACTGATTAAATGTAAACAAGACAGCTATTTTAAAAAGATGACGGCAATAGAGCATTGTTCAATGTTACCACTGGTAGAAGTTTTGTTCTGTCTTTTGAAAAACTTTTTATTATCTCATGAAAGGCAGCCATTGTCATTTGTAGTCTGATGACAGGCAGGTGAATAACAGGAGAAATATCCTGCAGCCTGAATAACAACTCAATGTCTGACTTTGTTATGTTAAAGCCTAATTCCAAAATGGATTAAATTCATTTTTTCCCGCTAACTTCTACACACAATACCCCATTATGACAAAATCAAAAAAAGTTGTTTGAAATTTTTGCAAATGTATTAAACATAAAAATGCATCCTGTTTCCACTGATCATGCTTGAGATGTTTCTACTACTTGATTGGAGTCCAACTGTGGTAAATTCAGTTGATTGGACAGGAAATGGAAAAGCAGACATCTGTCTATATAAGGTCCCACAGTTGACAATGCATGTCAGTACAAAGTAAGCCATGAAGTCCAAGGACCTGTCTGTAGACCTCTGATACAGGATTGTATTGAGGCACAGATCTAGGGAGGGATACAGAAATGTTTTTACTGCATTGAAGGCCTCAATGAGCACAGTGGCCTCCATCATCTGTAAATAGAAGAAGTTTGGAACCAGCAGGACTCTTCCAAGAGTTTGCCGCCTCGTCAAACTGAGCAATCGGGGGAGAAGGGCCTACGTCAGGGAGGTGACCAAGAACCCGATGGTCACTCTGAAACAGCGCCAGTGTTTCTCACTGGAGAGAGGAGAACCCTCCAGAAGGACAACAATCTTTGCAGCACTCCACCAATCAGGCCTGTATGGTAGAGTGGCTAGATGGAAGCCACTCCTCAGTAAAAGGCATATGACAGCCTGCCTGGAGTTTGCCAAAAGGCACCTGAAGGTCTCTGACCATGAGAAACAAAATTCTCTGGTCTGATGAAACAAAGATTGAACTTTGGCCTGAACGCCAAGCATCCTGTCTGGGGGAAAGCAGGCAACGCTCATCACCTGGCCAATACCATCCCTACAGTGAAGCATGGTGGTGGCAGCATCAGGCTGTGGGGATGTTTTTCAGCGGCAGTAAATTGGAGACTAGTCTGGATCGAGGGAAAAATAAATGCAACAATGTAAAGAGACATCCTTGATGAAAACCTGCTCTGGACCTCAGGCTTGGGCGAAGTTTCATGTTCCAACAGGACAGCGACTCTAAGCACACAGCCAAGAAAACAAGGAGTGCTTAAGGGAGAACTCTGTGAATGTCCTTGAGTTGCCCAGCTAGCGGCCAGACTTGAACCCGATTGAACATCTCTGGAGAGATCTGAAAATGGCTGTGCACCGACGCTCCCCATCCAACCTGATGGAGTTTGAGAGGTCCTGCAAAGAAGAATGGGAGAAACTGCCCAAAAATAAGTGTTCCAAACTTGTAGAGTCATACTCAAAAAGACTTGAGGCTGTAATTGGTGCAAAAAGATTTTCAACAAAATATTGAGCAAAGGCTGTGAAAACTTATGTACATGTTATATTTTCGTTCTTTATTTTTAATACATTTGCAAACATTTTAAACAAACTGTTTTTCACTTTGTCATTATGGGGTATTGTGTGTAGAATTTGAGGGAAAAATTAATTGAATCCATTTTGCAATAAGGCTGTAACATAACAAAGTGTGGAAAAAGTGAAGCACTGTGAATACTTTTCGGATTCACTGTAATTTCCAAATAATTAAACATCAAATAGTCTGTTTCAAAGTGTATTTAACATCTCCCCAGACATCAAAGGAATTCATAGTGTGTTTGCTTTCCCATATTTCAGGCACTAATCAGGTCTAATTATTTCCAAAATTGTCACCAGTGGATTTTTCCGTGCCACCTTTTCTCAGCAAATAACTCCTCTGCCTGTCTACTAGCAGAGACAAGAGTTCCAGAACGAACAGGACGCGGTGAACATGCTTCTGGGGGAACTGAGCCTCAGTGTTATCATGAAATGCAGATTGATAATTGATATAATTTAAAAAATAATGAAGCAGTTTGCTTACAAAAGTCGAGGTCGTAAAATTGAAACGGTGCAGCAGACATTTTTCACAACTATTAACCATTTTGTTGACCCATGTCGGTAAAACCTACCAGCTATAATTCAGAACATGTTCAATAATAATTCTGACTCTTTAATACTTAAGAGTCCATGAGTTACTTTGAGAAATCTAAAGGTGAGGAAAGTAAGTGGGTTGCTGTTTGAATACCACGAAAACATTCCTGATTTATTTTCTCTACAGATATGTTGAGGCGAGTTGTACGACAGAGCAAGTTCCGTCACGTCTTTGGCCAAGCAGTGAGGAATGACCAGTGCTACGATGACATCCGAGTGTCCAGGGTAACATGGGACAGCTCCTTCTGTGCCGTCAACCCAAAATATGTTGCCATCATCATAGACGCCAGCGGGGGAGGAGCTTTTCTTGTACTTCCACTGCAAAAAGTAAGTAAATCTGTGCCTCTTCAATGAAGAGCTGCAGATGTAAGTATTTGTACCCGAATAATGTAAGAGAATTGAAATTATAAGCGGTCATAGAAGGGTAACATATGTTAGGCCCACTGATATGTTTTTATACATTTCTTTGTGTGAAGTCAAATTTTCAAATCCTACACAAATATGCTTGGACTGTCAGAAAGGAATGAATTACTGCATGAAACTGTTAAGTGAACATCAATATTTGACTAAAAGACTTCATTCACATTCCAAACCACTTTGTTCAAGTCCAATATCTTGCTCAGATCAGATTTGTTTAGGTTCACAATAGCGCTGGGCGAGTCTGGCTAAAATGGGAATTGTTTAGGTTTTTTTGCTAAGAATTTAGATCAAGATTCTCTTAATGATTCTTTTACACTGAACTTCGGTAAGTGATATTAGCTCTCCCTCTTCTCATCCGCCAAACAAAAGTGAGGAGACAGACCTCCTTTTTGCGGTACTTTACGTTGCTTAGCACTGACTCTGGTTGGTAACAGAGTCCAGACCAACTCTGAAACAGACAACTGGCACTTTACTTAAACAGCACTGTGTGGTGATGTTAAAGTTAAATCCATACATCTGCGCTGCTGCTATTGTGGCGAAGCATTGTATCCAAAGCTCATGTTTTTTACTTTCTTCATATTCTCTAAATCCAAAAAACTCCCACACCTCAGAATTGGAACCTTTTTTGGCAGAAGTTCAGAGTAGTCTATTAGATTAATCTCGTTCTCACCTGCATCAGCGCGGTTTCCTTCTCGATTCATTGTCTTTTTTATTTGTATTTCTCTTTCGCATGCGCAGATGGCTTTTTTCCTCCGCGTTCTGTCTCTTGCTCACACTGCTCATTTCTGCACGTCACCGTCTCGTGAGCTAATACAGCACACTCATTGGCTGGGGGAGAAAAGTACAGGGACTGGCTTTGCTGCATTTAATATTATGAATTAAAATGCATTCTATGAATCCAGATCACAGTCTTTTAACGATAACGGCCCGGCCCTATTTGACAGTGTACAGTTATGATCACAGTGACCTGTATCTAGCCCTAATTTGAACATATTTGTCCTCCAAAACAGCACACGTGTGCATGGGTTGTCTCATGTCTGACAACCCAGATACCCATGATACTTTTTTCTGGATGATGATTAAAATTTTGTCAGCTTTCCAAAAGCAGATGGTGATCAGCAGATAATCTACATTATTTTATGTCATCTCTCCTCTCTGGGTGTTTCAATTTTACCGCGCTACCAGCACCGACTAATGACTGCAGCACGTCATGAGCCGGTGGATACATATATGCAAAAAGCACATGAATTCTAATCTGACCATTTGCAGTCATGCCATCTGCAAAAGGTCATGTTAATTTTTAGGCAAAAAACGGAATTGAAGAAACTTCAGCCTGGTTATGTGAAAATAACCAAAGTGTTTAAAGAATACCCAAGCAATGAAAGTGTTGTAATGTATCAGTATCATGTTCTAAAGAATCATTGGGAACGTCTAGAAAATCAATCCTAAAGGCTTGCTCTGTCAGCAGACCCAGAGTTTGCACCATGTGACCCTGCCCTGTAATCCCCTGAGGCTCATAGCTATATACAAATCATAGATAATCAATGTCTACATCTGCCTGAAAGTAAACTATCAGGTGAGGCATAAGATTGTCATCATAACGATAAAATGTAACCGTGATCTCTACATTGACAGTTTTCTTTGTGTTCATAACAGGACAAGTGCTTCAATCATATTTATGGCACAAAGACTCATTCTTTATTAATAATGGAATGAACCACTTCCAGTAGACTTATGAGTGTAATTAATTCATAAAATTGACTGTTATTGCTGATGATCCAAGTTTGTACACTTTAGCTCAGAATGTTGAAACCTGCAGTAAAGTTGGAACATGATGGGGATTGAAGAGTCAATAAATGATTGGCAGTCATGTAGACTCTACATCATGGAGGACAGAGTATAACTTCTACAGTATAGTTAGATTCTAAATCATTTCCATATTCATCCTACTGCTCGTATTCAAATCATGCAGCATACCAAAATCGAAACTATTGAACATTATAAATACTTTGGGCTCATTTTTGACCAGAAACACACAGTATTTTTCTTCTGCTAGCCAAATAGTAATAGAACAATTTACAATTTAACCTGTGCTTGATTACAATGATAGAGTATATATGCATGTGTCTTCCTAAACTCCAGCCCCTTGAAGCTGTTAGTCGCTGCTCATTGAGCTTCATCATGGGCGTTCCTTACTCTCATTTCACCATAATTGAAAGGTGGGATGGTTCTCTTTGACAGAGAGAAGGGCCTTATTACAAATACTACTAAGAATTATTTTAATGTGCATATGTTTGTGTATTACCTGTGTGTCTGTCTGTTTATAAACTCTTATGTGTCCCTTTCTTGTAAACAAATCTCTCTTGAAAAAGAGATCCAGAACTTAATGACACTACCTGTTTCATAAAGGACTAAACTAACTAAAACTTTCTGACCTCTAATAAACATGTCTTCCTGGTTTACAGACTGGACGTATAGACAAGTCCTACCCTACGGTGTGTGGTCACACAGGCCCGGTGTTGGACATTGATTGGTGTCCACATAATGACCAAGTCATTGCTAGCGGCTCGGAAGACTGCACAATCATGGTATGGATGGACGCCTTTAGTCTTGGAAGGATCACAGGATCTGTGAAGTTTAAACCCAGTTCATTAGATTTGTGCTCTGACAGAATAACAATAACAAAGTTTTAATTCAACCAATTTCACATTACATAGAATTTACAGATGAAATATGAACAAAAATCGCTTTTTATTCAGAAATAATAGAAATGTTTCTCTCTGCTGTCATTGACACTGTTGTATATTTTAATTATGACATTAAGTATTTTGTATGTATTAATAAAATATTTCTGTTTGATGTTTTTGGGGTTATTTCTGATGACAATTTATTACTTTATAAGAATTCCTCACATCATGGAGCTGTCACAAACTTGTTGACCTAACAGAAACATAACGACTGTACAACAACAAACTCTACATCCAAAACAAAAGTTATCCTTGTGGCACTGCAACCACACTGCAAACTTTCTCAATCTCACCCCAAAAAGTTAATCCTTCCATCTTGTGAATCTCTCTTTTGCACTGCCACTGTGTATCTGAATAATCAATTATAATATCCCATTTGTAGATCCATCTCTATTTTGTCTTTTCCTTTGAAGTAATGGTATAGATTATATTTCTCTATTAGTGTCTCAAAGTGAGTGAGTAAAAAATTCCTATATGTGAGTCCCATATTCACCCAACACTGCTATTCTATACCTCCTATTCTATATTATATGGAATATGAAGGTCAGCATTAACACACACCTATAATCTATGATACATCTATAGTATTGTAGAAATTATTTAGTGGACAGATTCTATCTCTAGCTCTTTTTGTTCTCTGTCTGATTTGCCACTCTTCCTCTGATTCAGGTTTGGCAGATTCCAGAGAATGGGTTGGAGCTTCCCCTTTCTGAACCTGTGGTCGTGTTAGAAGGCCACTCTAAGAGGGTTGGAATTGTGTCCTGGCATCCCACTACTCGCAACGTTCTCCTCAGTGCAGGTAACCTTTGACTGGGGCCTGTGGCACGACATGTGTTCTCAAACCGAAATATTTGTTGAGGTAATTGTGCCATTTGTTCAGTGCGGACAGCTGAACTCCAAATCTGGCCTTATATCTCACAGATCCCCTTCTGTCGCATTGCTTTCTGTGATGTTTGGTGCTTAAAATAAACTTGGATACAGAGGCGTGTTTTCAGGCTTTGCTGGATGTGTCCATTTAGGGTGTGACAACCAGATCTTCATTTGGAATGTGGGCACGGGAGAGGCCATGATCAACCTGGAGGACATGCACCCTGATGTTATCTTTAGTGTCAGCTGGAGCCGCAATGGCAGCCTGCTTTGCACCGCCTGCAAGGACAAAAAGGTCCGCGTCATTGACCCCCGTAAAAAAAAGATTGTTGCGGTAAGTGGAAACACTTCATGGTATTTGTAGCTAAAATGTTTCAATAATAGAGTATTGATTCCCTGAATCAAAATCCCCAACTGTTGACTGAAAGCCTACAAACACAACCTAAGAAGGGTGTTTACTGTTTTCAGGAGAAGGACAAAGCTCACGAGGGAGCTCGACCAATGAGAGCTATCTTTTTAACAGACGGGAACATATTCACCACTGGATTCAGCCGCATGAGTGAGCGTCAGCTCGCACTGTGGAAAACCGTACGTCACAGCAATGACTCATTTAATCCCAAACACATTGACATATCATATGGACACTATCATATGACTCTGTTACATTGTTTTGTAGAACTTCCTGCCTATGATTGAAGTCCAGATACTGTCCGTGCTTTCCATCAGTTGTTCTGATGCTGGATTTGAAATAAGGTCTTCTGTTCATTCTCCCCCCCCCCCAAATTTTTCCCACATACACAAAGACTCTAACAACTCAGCCCCAGTTGGGGTTAGCTGACGGTCAAATTCCAACATACATAAAAGATGTATTCTCACTTTTGCAGGTGATGATTAATACCGTTCACTGGACAAAAATCAAGGCTGTGAAGTTATACAACTCAAGAATCTTGAATTCCTTAATTTCCCTTTAAACTCAGAATGTTGTGTTTCCAGGACAACATGGATGAACCTATATGTGTCCAAGAGATGGACTCCAGTAATGGAATTCTGCTGCCATTTTATGACCCCGACACAAATGTAGTCTACCTGTGTGGGAAGGTGAGAATGTTGCCAAGAACTTCTGTTCTTTGTTTCCCCCTTTCTAATAATTTGGTTCATAAACTTACTTAAAGCTTTATCCTTGTGTCCCCAGGGTGACAGTAGTATTAGGTACTTTGAGATCACAGATGAGGCACCGTTTGTTCACTACCTTAGCACATTTTCCACCAAGGAGCCCCAGAGAGGCATGGGATACATGCCCAAAAGAGGCCTGGATGTCAACAAATGTGAAATTGCAAGGTACTTTTACGACACCAAAAATAAATTTTCATGTTGTGCATGCTCCCCTGGATTGTGAAGTCGATAATGCTGTGTAATGCACATTGTTTTAACTGTTACACAATTATTATGGAAAATACTGATTATTACACAGTTATTATGGAAATACTCATTTTACACACAAATGTAGACCGGTATATCACTAGGGCTGTTAGGGGCAAGCAGGGAAGGTAAAAAAAACTATGTAAGCTAATGAGAAAATGACCTCTGTATGTAATCTTATCGAAATCGTTGCTTTAATATCATATTCTCTAAATTGTCATGCTGAAGTATCAGCTTTATTTTACGTAGAGGTGAGGATAGGCCCACTTTGACAAAATCGGCAATCGGCACCAAGCATGAGCTACCACGGATCAAAACATTTCAGTTAAACCAGAAACACCAAAGCTTGCAATTTGTAACACCAGTAAGAACAAAATAAGGCAACTCTTCAACCCTGAAAACGGTCAGCACAGAGAACTTAATCACAAACTTCAAAATGAATCACCCCAAAGAACATAACAACTTAAGCTAATGTTAGCAGAGAGGTTAAAGCTAGTGGGAGCTCAGAGCCAGCCAGCTTTGCAAAATGTTTATAGCCACAGTAGCTTGTGCTTGGTGTGCGGGTACAGTGCATGTGTGTAACCAGCACTGAATCAGCCTGAGAGAGGCTGCTCGGCCGATACCAATCACATCAAACTAGGCCTCCCGGCACACCCAACACTAAGATTGTCAAGAATAATTGTTATTGCAATTATCTGCATTTATTATGTCACGATGGGATAATTATAATAATAGAAACTGCTGTATCTTGCGATAAATTTTATGTGAGAAGAGAGAGTTGATTTCCTCGCACCTCACAAGTTACATTGAGTAAGTGTATAAGTGTAACGTGTCACACCTGCGAGCCATATCTTTCTAATCACCAACAACTGTTAATAACATTATCCGTTCATCAGGACACCTGTCAGTTTTTGGATATGTTCAGCAGCAGATGAAACATTTTGTCCTGAAGTTAATGAGTTGGAAACAGCAAAATTAAAACCAGTAAAAGGATCATGGGCGTGGGCATAATGCTCATTGTTGTGTGTTGGAAATTATACTAGCCCTTGTCTGATCCCACAGAAAGACATCTGATTAAAAATAAATTCTGGTTCTGATAAAAAGGTGTCCGAACAAACACTCACATTACAGTGACTTCAGAGAATAAGGGAAGTTGTTTAAATCTTATGGCAGTTTGGTGTGGATGTAATGTACACAAGGCTGCCTACCTAAACACACCTCTGGATGTAACAGTTAATATTATTCCACTGACGGCACTTAGATGCAAGCATCAAACAACTGACACAGCTTTCCTTCCATAGCGTCTATAAGAGTGAAACCGTGATTATTTCCTCTCACAATTATCAAGACACCAAAATCCGATATTGTGAAAACCTTTCTACTAACACATTCCTGTGACTGTAAAAGAAGAGGAATATAAGAAAAAGTGCATTTTTGTTGCAAATCAATAAAAGTTTAGACTGCAGAGGTTTGAGCCCATTCTCAGTACTTTAATGAATTAACTTCTAATGGCTTCCTTTCTCCTAAAAGATAAGTTGGAATTAAAAAAAAGTTTGTCTCTGTGTGTCTGATATTACGTTTTATCTCTCACGGTGTGTTTGTGTATGACTGTAATCGTATTCATCCCCTCTTAAGGTTTTACAAATTACACGAGAGGAAATGTGAACCGATCATCATGACAGTTCCACGTAAGGTAAGTTAGTGTCTGGATCAAGTCATCAACATGCTGTTCTTCATAGACTGCATCCGTTCGGCAGTTTACTCCGTACTCCTCATCACATTTCCTGTGTCCCCTCCCAACCGCCCAGTCCGATCTGTTCCAGGATGACTTGTACCCCGACACAGCTGGCCCTGATCCGGCCCTTGAGGCAGAGGAGTGGTTCGCCGGGAAGAACGGAGGCCCCATCCTAATCTCACTCAAAGATGGCTATGTCTCCACAAAGAACCGTGATCTTAAAGTGGTCAAAACCAACGTCCTGGAGACCAAACAGGTTACAAAAGCTGAACCCATCTCGACTGTCCAGAAGCATGCTTCTCCGCAGCCCTCAATAGTGAGTGTGAACATGTTTCCAGTGTTTTCCTCTGACTTTACTTTTTTTTCCCATTAGTATTCATTTTAAAATACAGAATATTATGTTTCCCTCTGCGACAAAGTCCATTACTTTCCAAACTCCTGTCCATTGAGCTCCCCCATTTACAGTAATTATAATGGGTCAGCACGTACCTCTGAGTACTACAGAACTTGATTGTTTGAAGTCTTTGCTTCCTGTGCTTTTCTCTAAACCACCTCTTCAGAGAAGCATAAACAACCTCTGTGTGCTAACTTGCTTTCCACTTTTTGACCAGAAAATGGAAGATAAACTGGAAGAGGTACTCCGTGAATTCAAGTCACTCAGGGACCGTGTCATCCTCCAAGACCGCCGGATCGCCAGACTGGAAGAGCAGGTTGCCAAAGTGGCCTTGTAAAAACACGGGCCTCTTCCCAGCTCTATTATTTTGGAGAGAACCAGATGGATGGGATCTGCCACAGCCAAATACTCAACAGATTGGGCTTCATTGAACTTGGTTTTTGTCCCTGCGATGAGACCCAAGTTTACATTCCAAGATTAACTTTGTTTTTTTCCCCTCATGTTTCACACTTTGCCCTTACACAGAAAAAGGAAAAACTATCGCAACTGTTGTTGAAGAAAAGGCATGATGGAAAAGTCTTAACATTTTTTATTTTTTATTTTTTTCAAATTTGTGGTAAAGCATTCATGTGAAGTTTGTACTTACTACTCTAAAAACTGTATGTAGCAAAAGTATTTCCATTGTTTTTGTGTTGCCAAATATGAACCGTGTTCGGTTTCATGCACTGCTTTTACATCTATTTTTTTCTCCTGTTGTACATTCCAGTCACAATCTGGTAGATTGATTTTAGTCTAGCTGGATTTTTTAAACAGCAGCTGTTGAACTTTATTTCCCCCCATCAGTTTGCTCATGAATAGCCATCAGATTTATGAATGTGGAAGAATTGCAGGATTCTTTATGTTCCAATTGTTCTGAGCTTGAATTTTTCCATCGGATTTATCTCTCTGATGTAAATGTTGTGCAAATATAGTGGTGCCTCTTTTACTGTAAGGGTAAAACTCCAGTCGCCCTATCCAGTGCATATTTGGTGTTGGAAAGGAACCACTCACCCAGCTCGTGTTTCACCGAATACCTGACAAACAGTTCTGTGCACATAATAAAGATTTTACACATGAAAAGACTTGTTTTTCTTTGGTTTTATTCAGAAATGCAAATATTTGCCTCAGGTTCCGTTCGCTTTGAGCGTGTGAGCTCCTGTCAGTGACAAAGTGTTTGTACTTTTCATGCCGTTGATCTTTCATCCCACTCATTTTGATGCATTCAATACAATCCATCGAAGATGGGCTCATTGCCATGCAGTATATTCAAAAAAATAATTAAGTAACACACTACATTCTAGAAAACAAACCAAATACACACTAAAAACTTTTTTTTTTTAAATAGAATTCAAATGAGTCCAAATGATTTGTCTTTAAGTCAAATGTAAATTTATGTAAATTATAAACTAATTTCAATCCCATGGTGATTGCTATTTAAGATGAAAAAAATGAATATCTAATTATAATGATATATGGTAATTTGAATTATCTCTTGCTGCCCACCTGCAGTACCTTAATTTCCCACCAGTAGGCGGCACTCCTTGCTCACTATAACTACATGTACATGTGTGATTCAATACTATGTTTTTGTTTTTCTTAATGGAATAGATCACAAACAGGTGATCAATAAAAATCAAAGTGATCTTGCTGTAATTGCTCAGCTTCTTGCAAAAGTTCTTATTGTTACTTATTTTTGCTTAAAAGGGGTCCATTCACTTTAAGTCTCGATTTTACTAATTAAAATAGTAATTTTTATTAATTAAAAAAAATTAGCTTAGTTATCTCAATTCGTACAATTCCCATTAGGATATTTGTTAAATGGTTGAACCTTGCCTAGCCTTTTTGTCCTAAAAGTCCCACACCAATTGAGAGGCACAAAGTTAAAAAAAAAAAAAAACCCACACACACACTATTTTCTTCAAAAAAACCAAAACGACGTATGCCCTAATACTCCCATAAAACTATTGAAGACATTTCCTCTACGACTTCAGCAGCAGCAATGACCTATAGTCTTTACAAGTCTGCATTATATGTTCATGAAATACTTTCCTGACTATATCAACAGATTAAAAAATCTAAATAAAAAATGTAATTACATTCTTAAAAGAAAACAAATATGTTTTATGTTGGTGTAAAAACCATCTGTTGGTGGTTAGGGACAATTTCTGTCTCCAAGATCTACTGACCAATGGACTTCTCTAGCCCAGTGGTTCTCAAAGTATGGTACGCATACCACTGGTGGTGAGCAGGCTCCCTCTAGTGGTAGGCGGGAGAATCTCTGAAATTGCCTACTTTTTTCAAATTAAATAAGATTAATTTAAAAATGTATATTACTATCGAAATACTATGATGAATGAAATTAAAATATTGTAACCTTGAGATGAATTTAATGGGCTTAACATAAGTCTAGCCTTTTCCATAGTTTTATGTTCAGACGTCCATCAGCCTGCTACGTAGCCTGGTTGTGGCGCGCGCCAAGCCATTACAAGCTAAACTGTTTGGAAAGAAGACAGAATACAGAGGAAGTTAAAATTACGAGTGGTTTAATAAAATTGCAATCGTGGCTTTAAACGGGAAGTTTAAGGAAGAGAAGTGTGGATCAGAAACTGCAGTGTAAGACAGTGAACACAGCAGCATCCCTGAATCAACAGCATCAACCAGCAGCAAACGGCGGAAGACAGTAAGAAGATATGACTCAGGTTACATCACATTTAAAATGTGCATTTACAGGGACTTACAGTTGTTATTGTTAATGTTCTCACCTGCTCTGTGTGTGTACTGTATGTATGTGTACTGTATGTGTGTGTACTGTATGTGTGTGTACTGTATGTATGTATGTGTACTGTATGTATGTGTACTGTATGTGTGTGTACTGTATGTATGTATGTGTACTGTATGTGTGTGTACTGTATGTGTGTGTACTGTATGTATGTATGTGTACTGTATGTATGTGTACTGTATGTGTGTGTACTGTATGTATGTATGTGTACTGTATGTGTGTGTACTGTATGTGTGTGTACTGTATGTATGTGGTTGTACTGTATGTATGTGGTTGTACTGTATGTGTGTGTACTGTAAGTGTGTGTACTGTAAGTGTGTGTACTGTATGTATGTGTACTGTATGTATGTGTGTACTGTATGTGTGTGTACTGTATGTATGTGTACTGTATGTATGTGTATTGTATGTGTGTGTACTGTATGTATGTGTGTGTACTGTATGTGTGTGTACTGTATGTATGTGTACTGTATGTGTGTGTACTGTATGTATGTGTACTGTACGTATGTGTGTGTACTGTATGTGTGTGTACTGTATGTATGTGTACTGTATGTGTGTGTACTGTATGTGTGTGTACTGTATGTATTTGGTTGTACTGTATGTATGTGTGTACTGTACGTATGTGTGTACTGTATGTGTGTGTACTGTAAGTGTGTGTACTGTAAGTGTGTGTACTGTATGTATGTGTACTGTACGTATGTGTGTGTACTGTATGTATGTGTACTGTATGTGTGTGTACTGTATGTATGTGGTTGTACGGTATGTATGTGTGTGTATTGTAAGTGTGTGTACTGTAAGTGTGTGTACTGTATGTGTGTGAGGGAATGCCCCTTGCATTATAATCATATGAAAGGGTTTAAGTGCCAGTTCTAGTGCTACTCCTTCGCACAGTGTGGTTGTGGCTGACTAGTCAATAATAAATAATATTCTTATTGGGAATTTATTTTTCTCCTGCTTGGACTACGTTTAGCTGAATAGGGTTACCTACTTCCATCAATGTATTTTTACATGGATCATACTGGTGGTACTTGGAGAGACATATATATTGTAAGCTGGTACACGGTGTAAAAAGTTTGAATACCCCTTCTCTAGCTGTTATCCTTGGAGATGCGTTTACAAACTGACCCCATACACTGTGAGAAGGAGTTGATTTATCCTTCTCACAGTATATGGGGTCAGTTTGTAAACGCATCCTCTTTCGGGGTTAATTATAAACACGGCCAGTTTCTTTTAAAATCCTAATTATTGATTTAACTGTCGAAATTGACATTTTGAATTCTTGAGAGATTTTCTTTTACCAACTGCCAGATTTGTGCAGCTCCTTCTTTTCTTCAAACATTATTGCCGTATTCTCTGGTCTTTCCCGTTGTGACGTCAAAGAAAATTGGTCCTGTTGCCTCATATTTATACCACAATAAAACAGGAAGCCATCGTACACCACTTGAGAGTTCTGACTCAAACAGGTAATATTTCTTCTAATTCTGTAACTTGAGTACAAAAGTTAGATTTTTGTGAATAATTTACATTAAAAATCATATATATAGATAATGAAGACAACTTTTTGCAGCTCATTTTACTCATTTTAATCTAAAGGGTCAGAAAAATACTGGAGGGCATTATATATTATTTTATCTTGTTCTTGTTTTATCAAATTATTACTGTTTATTATGCCTGTTTGTCATCATATTTTTTCCTCGTATTTTTAAATCCTTATTTTCATTTTAAAAAGCGTTTGCAGTGGAAGGCAAAGGATGACTTTCACCGTACAGGGAAACTTATTTTTGCCTTTGCGCGACAATAAATCCTTGAATCTTGAATCTTTCTTGCTCACATTCAAACCTGTGATTCACAGTCCCCATGTGACAAATGGCACATGTTTTTGGACTGTGGGAGGAAGCCAGAGACACCGACCAAACATAGAGAAGAACAGCAGGTTGAGAATTAAATCCCGAATCTTCACCGTGCCTCAGAAAGAAGAAAGCGTTCAGTTTGTGTCTGTGTGTATTTGCTTCTGTAGACAAACACAGACAGACACAAACCCTGCACGCTTAGGTTTTTTTGAAACAAAAAATTCATAAAACAGAACAACAACTAATTAATATATTTTTCTATGTAATCTATTCCGATTTCCTAATCATCCGTTGTTTTAGAACCAAATCTCCGTAGGACTCAGCAAGGCAGGAAATGACAGTTATGATTTTTACATTAGAGGAATAATTCTGTTTCCTCTCTGGGTACAAATGTAGAAGTCCATCCTCATATCTTATATCTTAAAGTCCTAGCACCAACACAATTCTTATCCTTTCTCAGACGGTCTCAACTGACTAATGGATCTCAAGCTTTTTCTCTTTCAACACGTATTACACATGACATAGTGGTGTCCTAACATAGCTGCTCTGTCTCTGTGGTCTGCTGTCAGTGCCTTCAAGTTCCTGAGTGACTGCTTTATACTCAGGAACTAGAAGGCACTGCTTCTAAAAAGGAGCACTCCCTGCTACTCCCTGTAGCTCAGAGCACCCTCGTTGCTTCATACCAGGTAGTAGACAGAACAAACATGCTCCACACACCTGAGCTCTGTCCGTCAATGAGGTAAGACACATATGATAATTGATAGATGTAAAATGTGTTAACATGACTGATGTGGTGCATAAAAAGAAACCTCTGATAAATTCTACTTCCTCAATGACGCATGGTAAAGCCGAGGGTGTCTCAGAGAAGCATCTGCTTGTATCCAACTCTTCTAAAATTTTATGTAGCTGTTTTTCTTTAACAATTCCCGTTTCTTCTGTGTCTCACGTCTATCTGTCAGTGTCGGCGGTCTGAGGATGTTCTGAGGCTGAGATGAGCTGAACTTTGATCAAAATCTTACCCTCACATATCTGAACTACCAACAGTGAGGTAAGACTGCAGTCTCTGAGGACACAACTAAAATCCTCATTTTGCCTAAATGTTGCTGTTTGAGGACTGACTGTTTCCTCTCATCTACCAGGGTTGATTAACTTTATTTTGATCGTTCTAAAAGTCTTTTTTAATTCAGATTATCGCCACAATGAATATTTATTTATATACACCAAATTGTACAGGTTAAAGCAGTTCGGTTTTTCTGGGCGTGGCAAAGATGCACTTCATCACATATGTCATGCAGACCCCCTCCAACCATGTTGCTGTCTATTTACTTCTCCATCTACCGTTTGATTGCTTTGCAATACAAACTATGAATCTGAATCATGTATGTCATTTCAGGTCCATTAAAATGACTCTGCTGCTCAGCATGAAGATGTATCTGGCACTGTTCTTTTCTGCTTTGCTTGCCATGGAGTCAACGAGTGATTTCAGCACAGAAACCAGCAAAATGTACTCAAAGTCGGAATCTAACACAAAAACTAAGCACCCAATCAGTGCTCAGGTACTTCAGACAGAAAAAAACATGGAGTCTGCAACTTGGAGTTCAACTTACCAAACCTCAAAAGTGTCTGCGATTGCAGAGACCACTGTTCCAACCACTGCGGGAAGGGATAAAGTTTTGACAACCAACACCAAAGGCCGCTCGCATGGCAGCTGGACTGGTGTGCTTGTTGTGAACACTGAGGCAGCAACTGCAACGGCAGGGAGCAACGATGCATTCAAACCAGAAACTTCACAAAACACTTCAGCACAGCCTTCAACGGAGGAGTTCCATCCACAATCACACACCACTTTTATTGACGTGATTCTGTCGGCAACAACCTCTGCAGCATCAGAGACGGTGACTTTACCACAGCCAACATCCGCCACTGAGCCTGGAGTTCCTTTTTTTTCATCTTCCAACAATTCTCCAGCTGATTCCACTCAGACTGTTAGGGTCACCCAGAGCCTCCGCCGTCTCTCCTCTTCTGTTAATTCCACGGTGACTACGAACCCCACATCTGCGGGTACTCCTCATTCACATGTCACAATAATTGAGAGATCCACCACCAGCAGTGAGCTTTCATCTCCACAGAACCGCTCTGAGACACCAACCACCATCACGACCTTAGGGTCTACTGACACACACGGGTCGACGTTGCTGATGCCACTGGCCAAATCAACTACAAGACCACCTGAAGCATCAAAGACCTCAACCACGACTGAGATCCCACCCTGCACCACCCGGGATTTGGTGAAGGTCTGCCTCATCATCATTGCATGCCTAGCTGGGTTGGCCACCATCTTCCTGTTTTCAACTATTATCCTCTGCATCAAGGTTTCAGCAAGGAAATACAAGGTGAACAAGTCTCGGCAGGCCACAGAGATGATGAACTTTTCAGCCCTGCTGCCTGAGTTGAACTATAGCTACACGAGACAACACAATCCAGTGATGAATGGAGTTTTGGTGATCCACAGTGCAGGAGACAGTGATGAGGAGGGAGGAGACAACCTCACTCTCAGAAGCTTCCTACCAGAAAATGACAATCTTGTTTGAGTGGAATCATAGTTCTTGTCTCGTAGATGCTTCCATCAGACCTCCAACTGTGTCGGGGGGTTCTGATGATGGTGATGTGGAAACAGCTGCCGTGTCAGTCATACTTCCTCTCAGACGTCGGTGCTTCGTTCCTCGCTGCAGGCCCTATTCCTGTGGGGGGGGGGGGGGAGAACCCACACAGAATAACTGCTTCGTCAAACTGTTTCATGTGCCAACGCCCCACTCTGGCATATGTTGAACTCAGGTCATCAAAAGTACGCTTCAGGAAAAACCATAAATATTTTGCATATTTTCCACCATAGGCTTGAAGTCAGTGTGGGTGATCAAAGATTTTTTTGAACATCCTGAGTTGAGGCCTGAAGACTGCGACCGGAGACAGGAAGTTTGGTTTGGCAAGGGATTTCGGTTCTTCAGACACTCTTCAGTTTACAAATTCTGCAGTTGTAGCGGATACATGTTAGTGTATGACTGCTGTAAATTGGATCAATTGTAAATACGCATGCCAGACTGGTGTGTGTGTACAGATGGAATTTGTGACATTTGCCACAACATTGTTAGTGCAAACTTAATAAACATAAATATAATTCCTACTTCCTCTCTATCATTAACAAAGTCAACACATGAGATTACACAAATGTTTTCAAAGTCACACGTTTTGACTGATGGACATAAAATGTCCTCTACTTCACTATGAAGTCATTGTCAGAAAATATGAGTATGTGTAATTTGGAGTTTCCATGTTTCCACATCACACTTGAGTATGCTGAATATAAGATCAAGAATGGCTTCCACATCATTCCACACAGTGAAAAAATAGCCTGTCTGGAGGAGAACAATAAGAATTCATCAGTTTATCATGCTTTACGTCATATGTCTATTACCACCTCTTATTTTCGGAAGAAGAAAAAACATATGATACAAAAGTACAAAAGCAGCTGGTGATTTCTTCACATTCAGTTTCAGTTTGTGTTGATTAACTGTTTGTTTATTTATTATTGTTTGTAAAGATTATGCTAAAACCTTTCATAAAACAATACATTCAAACCTTATTGCTTTGTTCCTCAGACAGATAGAGGATTTTTGTTTCTTGTCTCTTTGCACTCCTAAATAGTTAATCAAAAAGTCAATGATTGCAAAGGGCACTAAGACAATCCCTTTTAATATGACAGGCTTTATAACAGGGGTTTTCTTTAACCCAGTTTCATTTTCACTTCCTTTGATGCAAAAAAATATTTAAAAAATAGTTCTGTTTTTGGTCAATGGCTTTATGTGTTTCCTCTTCTTCTTCCTCTCACATTCATCACCATGCATGAATTTGAGAGGTGGTGGTAGATGGTGTCTGCTTTCCAGCTGAACTGGAAAGCAGTCGCTATCAACAGACCTGAGACAAACTTAAGCCTGGAGGATGCACGACTTCATCTTATGCTCCTGATGTCCATATAAAGCTACACTTGTCTTTGCTAATCACAAACACTGTAGACTTGCTAAAAATGCGCGCACACACACACACACACACACACACACACACACAGTCCTCTGTAGCTCATTCACTCACATGCAGTCAACCCTTTCTACCTAAATTGCTCATGCACACTGTGTGAGTGTAAATTTTGTCCTTGGAGAATTATTCCTGTTGCGCTAGCTGTTAGGGGTGTTTTGTCTACACAGGAAACATTAACTTTTCCTGTATTAGCTGGTCACCCTTACAAGGTGTGACTCTGTTAGGCCTGCTGGTAGTCATCAGTGTCAGAGGCTGAGGTTACAGGACGGGCCAAACGGAACCACCCCCAGCAAAAATCTAGAGAAACATATTGTGTGTGTTGTTGATGATGGCGTTTGAGAGTTGTACGTTATGGTTGTTGTAGTTGGAAAGATGTATTTTTTCATCTGGATAGCGTTGTCTTGGTCTTGCAGTCCAGTTAAGCAGGCAGAAGAGTGGAGGGAAGGTCCCTGCCCCCACATCCCAGTATAAACTCCTACCTAACAAGAACAATCTGTGTGCAGGAAAATAGAGCTCGGTACTGAAGGGGGGAGGAGAACAGAGGAGAGGCAGAAGGAGGGATTTGTCCTCATGGTTGACGACATCTTTATTTTACACAATCCAGACAAACTTAAGCCTGGAATCTGAAACGACAGAGGTGCTGTAGTTCACTGAGTTTCTGTTACTCTTTGCTGTACTCTTTCACTTCTTCCAGACCGGTTTCCCTCATATTTTGTCAGAGGCAATTGTAACTTACGCACTTCTTCTGCCACAGTTGATGGTGAGTAAAATTTTTTCATATGTTCTGTCCTCAAAATCTGTTTATTTTATTGCACACTAAAGAAGCAATGGAGTTTCCCGACATCATGTGAGGTCACATGTCAATATGAAGTGGGTGGTGACAGCATCATGATGCTTTCAGAGCAGCAAACAGTCTCTGGGCTAACAAATAAGATTTTTTTTAAATAGAGTCAATATTTATATCCACTTTTAGACAGTAAATCGGACTACACAGAAAATCTGCCGAATGACAATATCAGCCAAATTATGTTTGTTAATTTCTGTATCAGACAAGTCTCGCCATGTACATGTAGTCTTGGGCGATTTATTGTGGAATGGAAACTCCCACTTTTCCAGATGAGAGTAGAGTTACATGTGGTCCAGCTTGCACACAGATGTAGCAAAACAACGTAAAATGCGTGCGGGTTACGCTGTGCTATACCAACATAGAGGACTTCCTCCTCTTATCACCAGCATCATTGCTTTCGTTGTTTGGAGTCTCTACGTTAAACATTAATAGTCCATCATGGAGGTGGCATGTTGATTTTAATAAACTATCACGTTAGCATAAATTAACATTAACATTAATTCCATTCATCCAATATCAGAATGGTAAACTTCTTCTTGCCAACAGGCCCATAATGGGCTTCTAACTAGTTTTGCCCTTTGTTCACTGTGTAAAATTCTATATTTTAACATAAACATAAATTTATGTCAAAGCCAAAGGTTATAGTAGGTGCATGTTCTCTGGAGGGGGCCCTGTACACAGGTGGGGATCTTACAGTATGACCTTGACCCAACACACCAGCAACTACTACGACCCAATCTACATGGTTGACTGGGGCCACCAGTGGCTGCTGAGCTAGTGTTTGAGGTCAACATCACTCCTCTGTGTTTGGTGAACTGGACTCTTTCGGCTCTAGGCTGGCTGAAATGCATGGAACACAAACCATGACATTTCTCTTTAACATTACTGACGATTTGTCTTGTTTTGTCTTTGTTTCCCCCTAGTTCCGAGTAAAGAGTAATAGTAGTCTTTAAAGGAAGGCTGGTGTAGGTCACCAACACACACTAACGCCCACGGAAATAATATCTGCCTATTGCAAGATCAAACTGCACATATTTTAAGATATGGGCTTTTACCAAATCTTGGCCCAAACCAAAAGTTTCCGTGCAGACAGATATAAAGAAAAAAAGAAAGGGGGAGAAAAAAAATGTGTGAAGGCCATTTTGCATATAAACATCTGCAGACCCGATGTTTACTTTCTAGACTGACACAGACAGAAATTAAGACTTTGAGGCCTTGCTCACATTCAAATGGGTACTTTTATAAATGTGCCTTATCCATGCAATGTTGTTGTTTTTTTTGTATGAAACATCACAGAGTGTGTCCCCAAGTCTTAGTGTGATGTCACAGAATCTACCGGGACTTCCTTGGTTTACACGTCTGATTTTCCCGTTATGACAGAAGTAGACTAAATAGTACTGTTTATCCTTGCTAGATGGACATTGTCAAGGTTTACACCTTAACATAAGTTTAGTCTGCCACTTATAGCAGCAGGATGTTGTTGTAAACCTCATATTTTGTATGCATCACATTAAGATGTCCAACCAATTTTAAAATTGAGAATCTTCCTTCTGAAATTGGGACTGAAAAGGAGAGTGATGCATGATAATATCTTTCATGTGTTTCTCAGAAAAACAGATGCTTAGTGCTGTGATGGAAAGTAAGACCTATACATGAGAGAGACACATGGAATGGACATTTGAGTTCTCACGTCTGATGTTATTTACAGATCCTGAAGGGAAACGATGTTCCCGATGGCCCTTCATCTGATCGGTCTGTGTGCTGTGCTCTTCATCAGCAGCAGCTCGGCCACACCTCTACCTTTTTACGATGTTTCGGAGGGAAGCACTTATGAAGGAGAATTCAGTAACTCAACTTCCTTTCTGACCACCGGCAACATCTCTCCTGTGTACCAAACCACACCTGTTGTCCCTGCACATGGGGAAACCATCGTGAGTCGAGCTGTGAACTTTCTGGAAGACAACATGCTTCTTATCACTGTCTCAAGCTTTTTCATCCTTCTTGTCTTACTTAGTATCTGTGGGGCAATTTTCATGAGTCACAGGCGCAACATCAATGCCTACTATCCTTGCTCCTTCCCCTCAAAAATGTATGTAGAGCACAGTGACAAAACTGGAGGGACTAAACCCTTTAATGAATTGCCAGAAAAACCCACTCCTGAGCAACAGAGTGAGCCGGTAGACTTTCACAAGCAGCTCCAGACAGACATTTTGAGAGCTGCCAAGAGTCTGCGCACACCACATAAATCTGTTGTAGCTGCAGAGGGAAGTTGCCCCAGTCAGAAAGTGGCAGACCACAGTCCCAAGGATAGCTCTAACCCAGATAGAGGCACTCTGGACCAGAAGGTAGCTGGTCTCATCAAGGAGAAACAGCAGAGTGAGTCTACAGATAACGGAACAGCTGCAGGAGCAGGTCCTGAGCTGAATCCTTCAGAGTTTTGTCATCCAAAAGAGGATGATAAAGAGGAGCCTCTGACTGGAAGGAGTGTCCGGCCCTCCTCTCTGCTCATTCACAATGACACTGCAACACTTCAGCTGATCGCAGGAGACAAAACAGCCTTCTAAACACAGTGACCTTATGGCTGTAAAAGCTTTGAATCCAGGCGTGGGTTTCAGAAAGCGGGTTTAACAAACTCAGAGTGAAACCCTGAGTTCTGGATTCCCTGAGAAGAGAAATTATCGGTTCCAGAGCCACTGATCTGAGTTAATTCAATCAACTCTGAGTTTGTTCATTCTGAGTTAACCTCGTGCACTAGGATTTTCAAGAGTCATCATGAATGGAGTTCATATACTGTGATTCCACATGGCAACCAGTGAGATGCTGCTGTACTTCACACCATTTGAGCAGGAAGCTTTAACTTGCTGCCTGACTGAATGTATACATTAGTTTTACTGCATTTTCTCTGAATATTTGTATGAAAAGTTGGAATGATATTGAACAGATTTTTATTTTCATTAATGGTCACTTAGTGCACATGAGAGCTGAAAATGTAATTCAAATACGTATTTAATTCTGGGTAGACCCACAACTCGCTGGAGTAATTATATGTTTCCTTTGGGACCGCTTCGGGTTTGCTCCGACCCATGAGCCTGAGAGGATTACAGAAAACAGAGATGTCTGGAAAAGCAGGCTGAGGAGGATATTTCAGGATCACCTCAGGGTCTGTTGAAGAAAACCTGCCAGCAAGCAGGTTAGGTTTATAGTGTAGGTTACCATGGAAGCTGACTCAGAGTTGATATTACCCAACATCCCAAATGGAAAAGCCAGTGTTTCCCCCTCATCTCAGGGTTCGCAAACTCAAGAGTTTCCACTAAATCCGCCTTCTGGGATATTTATCGGGTGTGTTCATTTAGTCCAGAATGAAAGCAATGTTAAATATTAATTTCTATCCCATCTTTTCATAGTACAGTATGTTTATAATCAGTGCAGGGAAGATAAATGCAGAAGCATGTTGCTTTGGCGTGACTGAAAATATTATTGATGCAATATTGTGGATGATATTGATGCAATATTATGGATGAGTTTCTTAAGACTTAAATCTCACACAAACATTGTATAAGGGACTATAAGGGTAATTTCAGTTAACTATTGTGCAACATGGTCCCAAAAACTCTGCACCTCCATGCTAATTGGTATTTGCATTGTTAAAGATTAGAGAAGTATAGCAAAACTTCCCATGGAAGTAGTATTTGTTTACACGCAAGTACAGACAGAACATCAAAATTAGAGATCTTTGATGCTAACGCACAAAGTGCACCATTGTAAGAAGTAACATTTATATTGACTGCCAATCCCATAATAATACCGTTCATGACTGCACTGTCAATACCGAAATTAGTAACACCTGTGTTTTTTGATTTATTAGAGGTCAAAATGTCTGAAGCAAAAAATGAATATTCAGGCTGCTTAAAGTAATAAACATCAATCGAAACAACAGATAATTCTGGGGTATTTTATTGCAGACACTCAAGGAAGGCTTACTTATTAATTATAAATATAACTTAAAACCCTGGACCCTTTTCATTGTCTCAAGCCCCTTTGTTATCTGCATAACAAAAAGTTGGTGCTTAAGTGTGCAGATCGGATACTGCAAAATCTGTGAGCTTTACTCAACATCTCCATCACACAGCTTGGAAACAATGCTTCTCCAGCACAGCATCTTAAAAATTATACCATCTTGAAAGTAAGGCTCACCTCTGTAACAACAAACCAAAAAGTACTAAAATTGTGCGTTCGCGTGACTGGCTAAAAAAGGTACAGCATACAAAGGTCGGGGTCCACAGACTAATACAGAGAGCCTGTTACACTGCCACAGAGGGTTGACAAAGGTGTAAATTTCCTCAACATTTTAAGGTGTCTGCCACCAGTACTGCAGGAGAGTAAGGTAGTGATGCTGGAGTCCTTTCTCTTCTCTACATCTCAGCAGGAAACACACTCAAGACTGAATGCATCCTTTAATTGCTGACCTCCAGCCTGCCGTCCTCTTGCTTGAGGCGATAGTCGGCCAGGGCCGCCTTGATGGCATCCTCTGCGAGCACTAAGAAAATAATTACAGTTCAAAAACTTTTTTTTTTTTTTTTTTTTATCTACATAAATATGTAAAGTAGTTGGGAAATGTAGAGCATTAAAAGTACAATTGAATACTTACTGGAACAGTGAAGTTTAACAGGTGGAAGACAGAGCTCTTTGGCAATGTCAGTGTTCTTTATCATCAATGCTTCATCCACCTGGAAAGAAAAGGGACATAACTCCAGTAAGCACAAATTCCTTTCCAGTCAATGATAAGATATGAGCAGAACAGAGTCATTCAGACAGAAAAAAGGAGAGCTCTGTCTGTAAAGTGTAGACTCACACTTTTGCCCTTTATCCACTCAGTGGCCAAGGAGCTTGAAGCAATAGCCGAGCCACAGCCAAAGGTTTTGAACTTTGCATCCAAAATCTTCCCCTCATTATCCACTTCAATCTGTTAAAATGAATTGTGTTTAGAGTTTCAGTCAAATTTAAAATTGTGAAAAGATTATTCCATCATTTAACGTGTCAATGATAATTTTCCAACTCCCCAACACTGCAAGCAACCATTTGTTGTCAAAAGTGACCAGCTAAAATGACTGTTCCTTCTATTATGTGATTAAAGTGGACAGTTTTCCTTGAAAAATAAAATAGCAATAAACAAAATTATTTGAATTTTTTTTTTTTTTTTTTTACAAGGTAAAAAGGATTGAATAATGAATTGCTCAATGATTGGCTATAGTGCTTTTAACAGTGTTTATGTAATCAAAGCTTACGCTCAGTGAATATACAAGCACTTGTAAAACATTGATAAGTAATGATAAACATACCTGAAGCTTCATCACATCGCCGCAGGCTGGAGCGCCAACCAAGCCAGTCCCAACATTCCTGGAGTCTTTGTCCAAAGTACCCACATTTCGTGGGTTCTCATAATGATCCACCACCTTCAGACAGAAAATGAAGGGAATTCTATGTTAGGGACATAACCTGTTTGGAGTAGTTTGGATATTACCCAACAATGCTGATATTAATTTGATAAAGAAAATCAACAGTATCATCCTGGATGGGTGGCATTTAAAATTTTATAACTGAAAAAATAATCAATACAATTTTTGAGCGCAAGGGTTAAATAAGCAGAGGTTTCCATCATAACGTAAGTGGGCATTGAAATAATTAGATTAGGACAGGATTCCATTGTCTACTATATCAACTCCTGCATCCCTCCAGAACTGCTGAGTCACTCTGACCAAACAACTTGATGTGGCCAAGCCTGTATCACAATGACCATGCATTTCCTAAAAGGGACTCAAATAAACACTTTTTCTCAAACAAATTACACGTACAATTTAATATGCCACTGAAGTCCATTTATGATCTTACAGTTTTTTATGGAGAGCGGATACATGCATTGATCAACCATTACATTAACGCCATCTGCCTAATATTGTGTAGGTCTTTATCATGCCTCCTTCTATCAGAACCTGTATGAACTCTTTCAGCCACAGTAGCTTTCCCAAAAATGGGAAACTGATTTTTTCTTTTTTGACAGTGGTGCTTTTTGGATAGGGATACCAATGACCACGAAGATCATAAGAAAGCTCCAAGGTAATCTCTTTGGAGGCAAGTAAAATGCCTCTATTATCACAGCATGGCCCCATTGTCGAGAGGTGCTGCAACTTCAGATTTATTTACATGGTTTTAGAACACCATTAACTCTTATGAGATTCAATCATCAAAGCTATGGCAGTGACCAGCTGGGGACAGATTAGTGACCTTATTTTAGTCATCACCAAAGCTAATGCTAAGATTCAATAAATTATGCCATGTAATGATGGTTAACATAGTGCCATTTAATTTATGTAATTTAATAAAATTCTTGGCAATATGTACACAGCATGAAGTTAAAACTGATGCTTTTATTAGCTACTCAATGCCATAGATAGATAGATAGATAGATAGATAGATAGATGGATGGATAGATATTACAAAAGCAGTTGTGTAATTTGTCAGATACACTATATTTAATATCTATGAATATAATCAACAGTAACCAAAGAGGAATTGACAGTAAACCCTGTACACAGCCTCTTTCTGTACATTTAATAATAATTACAATTGGGTGTGTTACCTTCTTGTGGTAGAAGCACTGACGTATTATCTCCGGCGCACAAATCCTCCTAGTCAGAAAAGCGAAAGGACTGACACACTTGTTTACAACTGTGCCCGCCATGTTGTCAAACACTAGAATGTCGCAGTTCCAAATACTGGAGCCGTTTAAAGTATGTTTGGGAGACCATACGTCACTGCCAGGGGGCGGGACTACTCAGATCACATCTGCGCATGTCAAATGTATTATCTGTTTTTTACAAAACAAAAACCCTTGAAACACAAATTACTACGGAGCACCTTAAGTCCCACAAAAATACTTTTTCCACGTAGCAATAAGATCGACATCAGCAGGAATAATTTGCTGCGCATACTAAATAGAAAAAGCAGACAGTTAGACTAGTGGTTTTCAAAGAAGAAAGATAATTGTCTTGTACAAAGTTATTTGCTCAAGTTATTGTCTTGTGGACACCCCGGCTAGTTATATCCTTCCTAAAAATAAGAACTTGTGCGTACAATAAAAAAAAAACCTTCTCATGGGACTTCAGGGATTCTGTAAATAAGAATAGAGAAAATAAAAATAAAGGTAAAAAGAACATGTTAATCGCCTTAAACAGATCGTTGGCAGATCGTTGTAAGTTTAAAAAATCGTTGCGTCTTTGACATACAGATAAAAAAATTTTTCGCAGTCTGTATGAACGAGTTACAAACTGAAGTCGTGTTGTTTGATCTCATTACATAAAGAGATAAATAATGGCTTCCAACCACCATATTTTAATTGATGATAATTAAATTAATCAGAGAGCTTCTCATTCTCCTCGGACAGAACAAACAACACATTCCTCCCGATCAAAATTAACTTGTAAGGGAGGAACCTGTTCTGCTAGAAATCCCTCAAAAATTTGCAAAAGCCAAAATAAATGCTGTGCTGCATATTCCTAGTACGTGCGTCCCACAAATCCGCCACACTTTTTAGCACTTTGAGATTTGATCCAAATGTAAAGTGCATTATAAATTAAATGTATTATTATTATTATTATTATTATTATTACACTTAATAATTAATTAATTGCTTCATAATGAGGTTTAACCTTTCAGAAATAAATATATAGATAATTTGATGTATTTTTTACATATAAAATATGATTTGATGTTCAATTAACTAATTTTTAAAGTTAAAATGAAAGATGGAACACATTATATTTACATTGCAAGGGGACACTTTAATAGCAGGATACTCTATTTGGTCAGTCCACCTAACAGCCAAGGTAAAGTGATGTATGTCACCAGGCCCCTGTGCTCTCTTCCAAGCTTTAAGTTCAACTCCTGAAGACGAAGTTCACAGTAAAAGTAGATTTAAATGTCTATAAACCTCTTTTCATGACAAGCAGCCAACGAGGTAACTTTATTTTACATATAAATAACTTTTCTCTGTTGTGTTTGCGCTGTGCGCCATTTTGTATTTATTTCCCTTTCACGTCATGTTTTAATTTATTTCACAGTGTTCATTCATAATATTGCTCTCACAACATTGAATGGCATTATATGACATGATCTAGGGAATTCAAGGTGACAATGAATGTGATTGAGACCTGCCATGCCAAGAAATAAAATTCCGTTTCAAAGACCCAACCTGTGTCTGAGTTGTTGTGAAGAGAGCTACACTCCTAGATGACCAGCCTTCTGTGTATTAAAGATTACAATTATGAGTTCTGAAAAAATCTCCAGTAATTGAACAAAGTCCTTAACGATATACAGGATTCTGCTGTTTCATAGTGGTGGAGATAATGTGCATATAAATAGTGTCACTATAGTTAAGTACAGGCAGGGAAGTAGATTGTACTAATCACTTTCTAATTTAGGCTGAAAAAAATGATATGTTTGTGAAATAGAACCCAAGATTCACCCATTGCTCTTTAGCTAGCTCAACAGGAGGTTTGAAGGAGACATTTTCACCAATAAATACCCCAAGGTACCTCTAGGAGACAAACTTTCAATTTTAGAATCATCCTAAGTGCAAATTTTGAAATCAGTTTCCTCAAAGAATCCAGATCTAGAAAATAGCATATATTTAGTTTTTGTTCCTTCAGACAGGTTTAAGTTCTAATAGTGACTGCTGGATTGACACAAAACCTATCTGCAAGATAGAAATTCCTGTACTTTGCCAGGTGGGTCCGCCGTTGATCAGTGTTGCAGTCCAGTACATCCCACATAAACTTCATTAGATTGAGGTCTGGGTAAATTGATATTAACTATCCTTAACTCATTGTTTTCTTCTGTTTCTTTGATATATGTCAAAGAAACATCAACGTAAAAAAAACAGCCCTCATAACCCTATCGTTGGTTCAGTGTTTGTCCTTCCTTGGACCACTTTTGGTAGGTATAACAACTGCAGACCAGGAAGTTCTTGAGATTTTCTGACCCAGTCCTCAATCACCCCAATTTGACCCTTTTCAAAGTTGCTCACATCATTACATTTCCCATTTTTTGCGTCCCACGCATCATCTTTGAGGACAAAATGTTAACTGCTGCCTTGTATATCACACCTATTCTTAGCTGCCATTGTATCGAGATAACAAACGTCATTACTTCCGCCAAAGAGGTTAGGTTTTAGCTTGATTTGTCTGTTAGTTTGTTAGCATAATTTCAGAAACACTTATGGATGGATTTGTATGAAACTTTACCCAGAGGTAGGTCCTAGAAAATGATTACATTTTGGTAACCCTATGCCTTGACCCCATGACATGATGTCACAGTAACATTTTCTTAGCTATTGATAGATATGGCACTTTTCACGGTTTTTGGCAATGACTCATAATTATTTGATGCATCAGCATGAAATTTTAACCAAAGGTAAATTTTGTCATATCCCAGAGGTGTTGTGCCTCGGCAGAGGTTTGTGATCACTGGCTGCTTTTTAATTCTGACTTCACCTTTCATGGTAGATATGCACCATCAAGTGAACATTTTAATTTGCAGCAGAAAACTTAGCAATTGTAAAGATCTGAGTGGCTCTGACTTTGTTGTGTTGCACTACAGCAGGAAATATCTCTTAATCAATCAGCATAATTGTATAAAAATGGTTTTCAGTCACACCCTTGCTTTACACACATCTCATTAGGTGGGTTTACATAAACCCCTTTATTCTGAATACAATTGGAAGAAAAGCCTAATAAGAAGGAAAAGGCTCCATGTAAACATCCCTTTCCCATACAGATCTCATTCCTTTGCATAGTTCAAGTAGTTTTGGAATGACAACCAGAAAGACAACCGCCGCACGTAAACGATGGAAAAGAATAATCCCTGGTGAGTGAGTGCGTGCCCGGCGGCACTACTCACATGCACGATGCCGGCATTTAATGCCCATATCAGCCCTATTTTAGCATCTTTTCACTGCTTAGATAAATAGACAGATAAATAGATAGAAATTGTATTAATCCCCAAAAGGGGAAATTTAGTCGTTGCAGCAGCTCCAGCATACAAGCATTCGAAAGGTGACTAAAAATGAATTCATACCATATAATGGAAATCTTATAGACATAATTAGATAAACATTATATATAAACATTACATATATATACACAGACATAGACATATATATATATATATATATATATATATATACGCCTACACCTACACCTACATATAGACATATATATATACATTCAATACAAAATTAAGAAATAAAAAATAAACATGTAAGATAAAAAACAGGGATAAAGTACATGCAAATTTAAGAAAAAGGAAAGAGTCCGTTGGCATATATAATATAAATTAAAATAGTCCAGTTAGAGATGTGCAATAGTAGTTCAGGTGCAGATGGGCACTGGAGTAATTAGTGGAAGGCAAAGACCACAGGTCTGAAGTGGTTGGGCTCCCTGGGGTACGCAGTCTTTGGTACAGGTACCACACAGGAAGTTTTACACAGTACCGGTACCCTCTCCAGACTGAGGCTGAGATTGAACAGATGCACAGTTAAAATAGATATCTGGTCTGAACAATCTCTGAACAGTCTGGAGCTGATAAAGTCTGGACCTGCTGCCTTTCTTGGTCTAATCCTCCTGAATTCCCTCCTAATCGGATCTATTGTAATTGAGAGGGAGGTTAGCAGAGGGGGATGGCTCCAGTTGGATGGTGTGGGGGAGAGAGGGGCATTTGGGAGGCTAGATGGGAGTTGTAAGGCCGCAGCTGAGGTGTGAAGATGCAGGAGAGGGCCTGACTGGGGCACATTGGGACAGGGCTGGTCCGTGCTGTGGTGAGAGGGGGGGAGGGCGATACATCAAAGCAATGAAAATGCATTTAATATATACGCCCAGTTCCGATCACCAGATTCCAGACCTCTCCTGCTGCCTTTGCTGTGTCCAGATATCACATTCAACTCTCTCCGGACGTCCTTTGCATTATTTTGCTGCAGCCGCTCCTCCATCCTCCTCCCTGATCTTCTTCTTGAGTTTTTTTTGGATCCTCACCTTGATCTCCTTGTCCCTGGATCTAAAAGGCCTATTCATCTCTGTCAGAAGGGCCTTTATATCCGGGATGACCCTTGGTTTATTTTTTGGAAAACACCGAACGTTCTAGTTGGTACAACGTTATCCACACAAAAGTTAATGCAGGCAGGTGGGTTTACATGGACAGCCTAATACCAAATAGATTCAGAAAAGCAGCCTAATCGGAAAGAAAATGTTGCATTTAAACACCTCTTTCTAAAAAAAGAAAAGGCCCTTTGTGAATGAGATTTCATTCCTTCTCAAGGAGGTAGTCTATGTCCTTTCAGAAACCCTTTCCGATAGCCAGTCCCTGCATGTAAACACTGTATTGGAAAGCTCTGTGTTTGACTTGTATCTGCACAGGTCCAGCGTCGTGAGGTAATCCTCTGGCTGAGTTTTTACAGCGCAAGCACAGTGCTGTGATACATTTCAAATATTAATAACATCGGAGAGTCATTTACTCATTGCAACTTTTTAAAGAGTTTAACCTTGTTGGACATCACTTCTGCGCATTCCCTCTTTGTCGTATTGTGGGCGCATGTTGGCGGTTAGGACCCAGCTCATTGTAGCATTATCGCCACATTATGAACTGAAGTGTGGATCGTCTGCGTATGTCAGAAAGCTGTTACAGATTAGATATTATTATTAATGTAGACAGATAGACAGAGCAGAGAGTTTGGTTTTAACTCAAACAAATTATTATTATTAAACAAATTATGTGGGAAAATAAGGAAATAATGATCTTTACAAACAAGTTCAAGAAATCTTTCAGGAGCTGTGATAGGCCGATACTGTGAACAAATTATAAAGCGCTGGAAAACATTGAAGACTCCAATTTTAAGGGTTATTTCCACAACATCAAAAGTGGATCAGAAACACTAACCACCAACAACTTCTTATGCAGTAATAAAAGAAGTGATTGAAAAGGAGGTAGACCTCTGTGAAAATTGCTAACCATCCGAAGGTCTTGGTTATCAGGATGAATTGCGTGATGAGGAGTTTCTGTTTTAAACGTTATGTTGGAAGATCTTAATGTTAATGTAATATTTCTGGTGAGTTTACCGATCAATACTGCCTCAGACTTTGTTGAGAACACCTTTTCCTTTCTCCCTCATGCTTCCAGTGCAAAAGTAAACATGAGCTATTATCAAGCTGTTTCTCCATTTAAAGCCTCACCATAACAGAAAAAACTGCACTGATCCCACCATAAATGCCCACCCTTTGATAAAAAAAAACTCATCTATTGGTTGCTTTTGCACAGCTGTTGACAGCTGTTTCCGATTAGATTCCGATTAGAATGCTTCTCCTGTGAACAGTCAAACAAGAATATTCTTTCCGAATGATTTTAATCAGAATGAAGAAAATTGTCAAACCCAGTGTAAAACCAGCTATTGTGGTTATGTGGGGCATATATATGTGGGTGCTATTCATAAGATGTTGTAAGACTTGAAGTATCCTTCACTCACCATCAGAAAAATACTGTATTTATATTATAATTTAATACTTCCATGGTGTAGCAATCTGGTATTGCGTCACTAACCTCAGTAAAACTGACCAGGAAACAGAAGGGAGAAGTTGCAGAAAGTGTCGAAAGAATCGTGAGGTCTGTACTTTGCTGAGATGCCCCCCACCTCGAGTCCATATCGTAAGTACTTCTGTGGATTTGATGTAAAACATTTCTTTTTTTAAATGTCAACTAATGTAATGTTAATTGTATGTATTTTTAATAAAGAGAGACTCTTTGCTCCATGTTTCAGGATAAATAGTCATCATGGACGTGGATTATGTAGACTACGTTGATTACACTCCAGGAAATGAAACTGAGAACATCACTACAACAGCAGGATCACTGAATTTCAGTAAATCGCAGACTTCTTTGACTCATGCTCTGGTGGCAGTCAATATCATTATATCTGTTTTCGGCCTTGGAGGGAATTCATTAGTGATTTGGATCTGTGGATGGAAAATGAAAAGAACTGTTATCACCACCTTGTACATTAGTCTAGCTATTTCAGACTTATTATTTTGTGCCTTTTTACCCCTGGAAGTCTTCTACATGATCACCTCCCACTGGCCTTTTGGACTGGCCTTGTGCAAGCTCACCTCTGCCGCCCTTTTCCTCAACATGTACAGCAGTGTATTTCTGTTGGTTCTGATTAGCGCTGATCGATGTATAATTATTTCATTTCCGGTTTGGTCACATAATCACCGGAAATTGCAGAGAGCTGTTGGAATTGTTGTCCTGATGTGGATCTTCTCTGCACTCCTCACATTGCCTTCACTGATCTTCAGGGAAATCACAGTTCATGGTTCAGTCACACAGTGCTACACCGCTTACATGGGACACTCAACACACAAGGCAGTGGTAATGACTCGATTCATCTTCGCGTTCCTGATTCCTTTCCTAAGTATTGTCTTCTGCTGCACAATGCTTGCTTTGAAGCTCCGAAGTACGACCATCAAGTCTACGAAGCCTTACAAAGTCATGGGGGCGCTCATATTGTCATTTTTCCTCTGCTGGGTCCCCTATCATAGCTTTGTCCTGACAGAGTTAGACTTCAAGAACCACAACCTGGAAGTATTTAACACTGGACTGAAGGTGGGGGCCACCCTGGCTGCAGCAAACAGCTTAATATCCCCGGTTCTCTACGTCTTCATTGGTAAGGACTTTAAAAGAACCCTGAAGCGCTCTTGGACATCAAGGATGGAGGAAGTTATGGCAGATGATATTCGCACAGGTGGTTTCAATCACTCAAATGCATTACAAATGATCTAAAGTCAGCTGTGACAAATAAGTATTTTCATTACATGTTAATGCTGATTTGAATATTAAGATATGCACAAGTGTACTGCATATACATGAGTGGATCAATGATTAATTTATCATGATGACATCAACACAACATCAACATCGTATTAATAATACTTTATACTTATATAGCGCTTTTAAACGAAACTCAGAGTGTGTGTGTGTGTGTGTGTGTCATTTGTGCATCTAAAGAATCAATTATGTAAAAAAAATAAAATAAAGAAATATATATCTTAAAATATACAGTAGATTATTTGGCTGTTGTTAGTATGAACTAAAATAAACAGTTCATGTGTGTAACTTGTATGTCAATTGTTAATGTTCTTCAAAAACAAATATCTTTATATGTCCTAATTTTACTGTGTATCGTTAAAATGTAAAACATTTTTGATTCAATGCCGCCCTATACTAACAAGAAGTGCTGTTGTGTATTTTTTTTTTTGTTGAAGGTTCATTTTGTAGGTCTCTGTGTATTCCCATTGCCAAGTAGACCTGCATGCAGCAGGAGTTAAAGAACAGGACAGGCCAACATCTAGAATGGTCCTCAACTATTCTGATCAACATGTTTCTAATGTGATTATATGTGAATGTGAGTGCTCCAAAACATATACAACATATGCCAACATATGCCAGCCTGTCTGTTACTTGTAAAATACCACAGAGCTATTAGCAATAATATACGCCCTGCACTGGAAACAGGAGCAGGAAATAAATTACACAGTAAGTATATCAGTTTTTTCTCACTAAGGTTATTATGTCATAAATTTCAGATGATGTCACTTTTCAGTAAGTGTTATATAATTACTATTATATAGGTAGTAAGTGAATATTTTGTCCCGACCTTGAAGTGTTGGAAGCAGGAAAAATGGGCGAGCACAAGAATATAGGTGACTTCAGAAAGAGTCAAATTCCGATGGCTAAACATTTGGGTCAGAATCTAAAACTGCAGATGTTGTCGGGTGTTCCTGATATTCAGGAGTTAGTATCTACGGCCCATGAGCTGGTGATAGGAACATGGGCACCCAGAAAAACTGGGGTTCTGCCATAAATGTGGGTGTTACTTTGACAAGTACTTCCTACCTAAACATTGTTGCAACAATATTCCCTAATGGTGGGACCTACACATAATTAGGTAGGTGGCTATAAACACATTCTCCGATTATTTCAAGGGTTTTCCAGTAGGAGACATGATGGCTCACAATAATAAACTAACTTTTTGTATAGGGTTGATATTTCCTGACCGGACATCTTACCTTGTGTAAAAACCTAGAATCTTGGCTGTCATAAACAAGTCAACAGCTACAAACTTAATATGAATAAGATATATTTTATATAATATAAAAAATATATGATATTAAAAACCTTACTTAACAAAAGAGAATAACATATATACCTAATAAGAATTAAGTATATTTCCACGTCAAATGTTGTGTTTATTTGATAAAACGGTCGGTAAAAACTGAAACGAAATGTTTCATCATTTTTTCTACTTCAATCTACATAATAAATCATTAAATTCAATGTTAAAGACACATTGTGAACCTTTATCCAAACATTTATTCTTACTGTTAAAGTTAATTTATCCCACCATTAAATACACAGCAAGGTAGTACTGAGACCAGAGAAGTATAAACAATCATTTATAAAACTAGAAATACTTCATATAACAACAAATAGGTCAAGTTAGAAGTTGAAATGCCCTGTAAAATATATGATGTTATTTCTAATGTTATAAAAATCTTAGCACTGTCAGTGATACGCCAACATCAACTATATTTACTTTTAAAACATTTTGGCATTTTCCTGAGTAAAGCCTTCCTAGTTGTCACCTGCCAATTGTTTTTAATGGCTGTGCCATTACAGTGAGCCAGTTTCTTCAAATAGTGGGGATGACAGTATTAGTTACATGAAACAGGCTAAAAGCTCCATGCATCTGTCTTTCAGTTTCGATATTAGCCACTTAAAAATGACAGTGGTCAGAGCAGTAAAGAAAAGGAACTTTTGAGCTTTGTTTCTGATGGAGCTGAAAGAAGATCTGCTGCCAAGTGTCTCCATCCTCTGCTCTCTCTCTCTCTGTGTTGCATTTGTGCAAGTTTATCCCCTCTGTCAGTCGCTGGTGGTCTTGGACTTCGAGCTGGTTGTAAATAGCTGGAGGAACCATGGTATCTTCTTCAGAGAGATGATAGTGAGGAAAGACTGATACCTTTGCCTAAAAGGATTCACCATGTTACTAGTATGATTGAATAATTTATAGCATTTTGACACACAGGTTTCATCCAGTGCCTTGATCGTTAAAAATGTTGGACCTGAGGACTGAACCTTGACCTGGACTAATTAAGAAGTCCAACTCCTGTGTATTTGAAAGGGTCACATTACACACACCCAACTCAAAATATTTAAGTGATCAGGAAGAATTTAAATAAAAATAAAATGACTAAACATGTAGACCAGTCAAAGTACCCATGCTCGCCCCTGTCTACTGCTGAAAGCTACTTCAATGGGTATTTCAGTGTCAGTACTGGAAAGGTCGCTGGTCCATAGGGGCAGAGTTGGATGGCCCTCCTCTGTTTTAGAGAAGCAAGAGGGATAACAAAATATGAAAAGAGTGAAAGGTGTGTATAAATCTTAGTTATGATTATTATTAATTGGTTGTACTAAACCATTACCAAATCTCAGTATCAGTTCTAGAATAATTTGTATATCTTCTTTGGAAAAATTCATTATTTAAATTTGGATTATGCTTCAACGACACCTACAGGGCAGGCAAGGGGAAAGGTAGCCTGTGGGAAGTGGGAAGATAAGGAGGACATACTTCACTCTCCTCGACTAGAGGCAAGATCTTCTATAGCTAATTTAATGTATATCAATGTGCTTCTTTTTTTCATGCTCATCTGCTATTGGCCAGAATACGGGAGGTGATGCACCAAGGTAGATTGTCCTCCCTAACCAATCAACAACCAGGATACAATATTGACATGGCATTAGGCAAATGAGAATTTCCACATATTCGTGGTAAATGGGAGATTGATTCATTGATTTATTGCAAGCTACTTTCAAATATAGATAAAAATACATTTTATTTTGGTCTTGTCCAAATAAATTGCAATTGTAGTGATGAAAGACATTTGTTTATTTATATATTATCAAGGGTTTTCCCCCTTTCTCTCTGTCTTTCGGCTGTAATGTATCCAGTCCAGTAGGTGACTGTAATGCTCGTATAAGAAGAAAACCAAGAAGACCAAGAAGAGGAACAATGACAATGCGTGTTCTAATCAGGCTCAGACAGTATGGTATTAATGAGAATGGTATGTATGGAGTTAAATTCCTGCCAAAAGTCTGCACACAAACACGACACGATTCGCTTGAACGAAACACGATTCGCATGCCAACACGAGTCGATTGCAAAGAAAACATGATTGACAAACAAATGTTTCTGTTTTGTAAACAGAAATTGTGCTACAGAGTACTACATTATATCTCACAAGTACAAAAGTGCATTTACAAGTACAAGAAATCTATCCTTCAACACACAAAAAAAAACACACGTAACCTTTGGCACAAATTCCTTTCATGCGAGCGTCTTCAGTTTTGTGCATACACAGCTCCTTTGTAGTTCCCGATTCTTAATAATAATAATAATAATAATACATTTCATTTATAACGCACTTTGCACTTGGAGCAAATCTCAAAGTGCTACAATGAAAAAGCAGATAAAAGCATCAATACAAAAATATAATAATAATTATATAGAGATATGACCAAAAAGCAGCAATGTTAATTAAAAGTCAAAGGAAAGTTTTAAGTCCTTTTTTAAAAGTCTCAGTCGTCTGTGGAGCCCTCAGATGGTCAGCTAGGACATTCCACAGACGAGGGGCAGCAGAACAGAAGGCCCGATCCCCATGGTGCTGAGCTTAGTCTGATGAAGGAGGAGGCGGTATGAGTGGGTAGAACGGAGGGATCGTGTTGAGGTCAGTGGGGTGAGTAGTTCTTTTAGGTAGGGGGGTGCGTTACCATGGATGCACTGGTGAGTGAGGAGAGAGATCTTATAATAAATCCTGGTGGAGATGGGAAGCCAATGAAGGGAATGAAGAACAGGGGTGATGTGTTCGTGTTTACGCACTCTCATCAGGATCCCTGCAGCACTGTTTTGAACATACTGAAGACTTTTATCAGGGATCCCGATGAGAAGTGCGTTACAGTAATCCCGTCGGGAGGACACAAACACGTGGACCAGCTTTTCCCGAATCACTCAATGTTAGTGAAGAACGGATATGAGATGAGATGCGGCACTATTGCTTCAGTTTTGGAGCTGTTCAACTGGAGAAAGTAGTTTTTCAACCACATTTTTATCTCCTCCAGACAAGTGCGGAGAGTTGACAGAGGAAATGATGATGGCGATGAGGATGGGAAAGCTGCAGATGAACATGCGTCAGTTTTTATGTAGATTTGGGAAGAGCGACAGCGTTCTGATGACGCGTCAGAAACACGTTGGTGCACACGTCAGACCAAAAGGACGGAATGGAGTTATCGGAGCGGGAGTAAACAAACTTAGAATGGCAACTTCTGTGAACCTAACGGGGCGGGCGAAGGAGTCCAAGTTGTTTAATAACCGATATGCACAACGGAGTGTTGTAGTTGTTGAATTTCATCATTTGGGTGGCGGAATAATTTATCATCATGCCAGTCGTGGAGACTAGCCCGTTATTAGCCGTTTTTTCATGGACTTGAGCCCAAGAAAAAAGCTATAAAAGACAGAAAGTGACAGCAGCTTTTGGTGAATATGTCACGGGGGCAGTGATGAACAAGACGGATGAACAAACTGACATCAACGATGAACAAACAGATACAGAAGTCTCCGGGTGATGGTACACTTGCAGCAACAGATAGGCAGATCATCACCAGACTCGGTAGAATTCTTACAAATACAAATACAGAATAACAAATACAAATACGAATAGAAATCCGAAAGGTTAGCAATAAAGGTGTACTTGTCGCTTTATAATATTGCAGGCTGTAGAACTCTGATGGAGAAGTGGCGAATAGACAACGCAAGCATGCTCTCCCTCCAGCGTCTAGACTCCAACTGTTTCTTGTAGAAGATCAAAATAAAGTAGGTCATAAACGAACCAACAGCCCAAAATAGTTATAAGGGAAATTTAAAGAAAATAAAAATACATTTAAATTTAAAAATAAATACAGAAATTAAACCCAAAGTAATCTGTTTTTGGACAATAGTCTTCAATCTTTTGGGAATCCCAAAATATGTATGTATAATCGCCCATCAAACAACAGCCCCCCAACGTAACTCAGATCTGTTACCATATTTGTGGTGATCAATCGAGTTTTGAAAAACCGCATCTTCACTTTCCGATCAAATTCCTCCATGTTGGCCTATTGGTTCGTTTCTGACCTGCTTTATATTATTCCTCCCATCCTTCTTCTGTTATTATGTTAGTTTTCAACTCCCATTGTTCTTTAACATCAATATTATTATCTTTAAATTCCTGATGTAATGCCTGATACATTTTTGGCATCATCCCATTATTTCATTCTTCCTCTTTATAGTGCATCAACAGTTCCTCTATTTTAGCCGGTTCTTGAGAGATATTTATCCATTCCATATGTTTCTGAAGATAATGTCTTAGCTGTAAGAATTTATAGAAGGTGTTTACTGGTAAAGTAAATTCCTGTGAAAGTTGTTCAAATGACTTCATAGTTTGACTTTTAAACATTTGTCATATATAAATTAATCCTTTGCTTGTCCGTTTTTCCGTTTACCATAGTAGATGGTTAAAAGTCTGGATTTCTAATTGGATGGCTCATAGAAATGTGTGGTCCCACTTGTAGTGCCTCCCGTCGTCTAGTGGTACACAGTCAGGTCCAGTGTGGTAAACCTTGGAACTGAGTCACAGCGACACCTGCTGTTGTAACAGGTGAACTACAAATCAGCTGTGTGTGCAGAAGCGAAGACGCTCGCATGCAAGTAGCACGTCTCACGCGGAGAATTTGTCCCAAAAGTCCCATGTGGTTTTTCGTTTTGTGCAGTTGTAGGATATATTTTCTTGTACATGCACATTTTAACTTATTCGTATTGTATTCGTAAGATATATTGTAGTGGTCTGTACCAAATTTTGTGTTTACAAATCAGAAACATTTGTTTGTCAATCATGTTTTTGCTTCGCAAATCACCTCTTGTTTACGCGCGAATCAGACTGTGTTTGCACACGAGTCGTGTTGCGTTTGTGTGCAGGGATTCAACTCCATAATTGAACGTCGTCCTATCTGTTACCCCCGAGTGTTATTGAGGCTTACCTCCTTCTGGGCCACAGCGCTGGAAACAGTGCGCGGTTGTTCGGAGTGGGTGAGCGAACAATTCGTCGGAAGTCGAAACAGTATTTGATAAGTTCAATCAAATGTTGCGTTATGTCTAGGCTGTCGGATTTTCGCTCAGCCTTAACATTAAAACAACTTGTCTAATAATATGTAGGTCCCTTTGTCATGAAACGGCTCAGCGATGCGTTGAGCCATGACTGTTTTATTTTCTTGCCCCCTCCATAAACGGTAACAGGGGGATTAGCTCAAATGGTAGAGCGCTCGCTTAGCATGCGAGAGGTAGCGGGATCGATGCCCGCATCCTCCAATATGAGCTTTTCCCGGGGCGCGTCACAGCGGCCGCCGACCGCTCCCTCTGGGATGGCTTAAACTCTAGAGATGCATTTCACGACGTTGTACAGTATGTACGCATGTACTTTGTAAAATGTGATAAATAAAGGAAATGCTATCACTTTAACCACGTCAAATGTAGACCCTCTACGTAAAATATTCAATGCAGTGACGGGTAACCATGGTTATGAGATAATCAAAGTATCTTACTTCATCAGATAGTGGTTCCAATGTTATGGAGGACCAGTGCATATCTGTGGTATTTGTACAAACAAGCAGTTTTCTTTTTCCAGATTTTCAGCAGCCAAAAATCAATATTTGTTGACTGTACATACATTTCTCTTCATTACTACAAAATATATTTCACTTCGGTGGCCTCTACAAACTGTAAAGGTCAATCATGTTACATGACATGATTTCTTGATTACCTGAAAAGAGAAGACAGTTAACAATGAAAACAAAGTACTTTCTATAATGAAAAAACTTTTGCTAAAACTGCATTTAGGCTACATTGTGCATGACTTACCTCGAAATGAAAGCCTCTTCTCCCCTAATCCTGTAGCAGTAGGCCTCTGTTTGGCATATCGATTAGGAATTAAATCAATAGTTTTGTCTTCATGACAGCAGAAGGCATGGGTGTACTTACTAAGATGTGATGGCACAGCAAATGGTCGTCGATATGTTGATCTTCACCCCGCATGTGCGAATGGGCCGAACAGTGTGGAAATTTCAGCTAACATAAGCGACAAGAACATGGTAGTGTTAGTGGGTGGATAAAATAAAATAAAATATATACTGTGTTTGTATATAGTTTGTATATAGTTGAGGTCACCCCACTGACCTCGACACGATCCCTCCGTTCTACCCACTCATACCGCCTCCTCCTTCCCCGGACTAAGCTCAGCACCATGGGTGATCGGGCTTTCTGTTCTG